>JAWDGP010003200.1:0-25169 GCA_033675545.1 Elysia crispata | reverse complement strand
ACACCGAAAGCAGGTTCTTGTGAATCAAGTAAGAAACATCAATTGATATATACCTTATTTTTTAATTGCATACCATGGTACAGGCACACCAGTAACTCTAGAGAAGACAGCTCATCCCTGTAGTTAGGTTGGAAGTGACCACACCAGTAACTGTGGAGTGGATTACACGAGTTACTGTAGAGTGGATAGCCAGTCTCACTATGTAGGCTGGAAAAGACCACGACAGTAACTGTATAGCGGGTAGCCACTCTCTGTAGGTTAGTTCGAAAATGATGACAACTGTAGCTGTAGATTCGGTAGCAAGACTCTGTAGGTAGGTTGGATCTGGCCACACCAGCAATAAAATTTATATGTATATATAAATGAGTGTGTGAATTGATTAGCCAAGCTAGGGAGTAATGATAAAAGGATTCCCACTCGTGTAGAATGTCGAGTGCCTTCCAAAAAACAAAACAAAACAAAACAAAAAGAATTATCTCAAAATCTGTCTAAGCACCCGATTTCCAAGTCTAAAAAAAGATTAGTTCTTCAGGCTATTTTAATTTAAAGTCCTGTTAGTTGCTCAAAGTACCGATAGTTTCAACTGAATAATTTTACATAATGACGAGCATGCCTTTGCAGCTTATTGGAAAGATAATTACGGTGGATACTCTGAAAATGCTTAATGCTTCCTCTTACTTGATTGAAGCATTTGTCTTTCAGTGACTCTATAATATCAGAGTTTTGTCTTACTTGCCCATAGAATGCCCTGCTGGGAAATACGGCGACAGATGTTTGACAAACTGCAGCGTGACCTGTGCTGGACCAGACAATGCCTGTAACCATGTGGATGGGATCTGTCGTGCCTGTGATCCTGGTTACAGCGGGAACCAATGCCATCTGAGTAAATATTGCCGAAATTGGACTCGGAAATTTCAATTAATCTTTAAAAGAGAAATCTAAATTTTAATTTATTTTGCATTCAGTGACTATTTTTTTCCTTTTCAAATGTCAAAAAGTATATTCAAAATTATAGGATAAAGATTTCCACTTAATAGATAACGTGGATTAGGATAAAGAAATCGTGATTTACGAGAAGCTGATCTTAGAAATGAAAATTGTATCTATGCTCAGCATTGTATTTCTTGCAAGGAGATAAATCAAATTGGAGATGTTAAGACGAATTATCAGAGTAATCACTACGGATGCAAGACGCGATACTATATTAAATAGTCACTAAGAAAAAACAATTTGAAAAATGAAGAGTAAAATGTGTGCCTGTAACAAGAGTGTAATAAATAATCATCATCGTTCATTCTCCTCTTTAAATTTGATCCATGCACTGTGCTACATACATAAAATAATTGTATTTTCATTAAGCCATACATTCATGTATACCTCCATATTAAGATAATGATATATATCCGCTTAATCTCCATAAAAAAGAAGATAAAATAAATAAAATAAAATTTAAAAAAAAATTCACAAGAAAATCATATTTTCCCCTCAGAGTAACAAGTGGCTAACTTGTATGTGATATTCCAGGTAAGAAAACTCAACGAATGACTAGATCGAAGATTTGATAAGTCCAAATCATGGATATTCAAATATTTATGTGGTATTCAAATTATTGTTACATAGCTATATATGTATTCACTATGCATCTCAAACACACATCTTATTTCTAATCTAGATTGTTCCACTGGCTACTACGGTGAAGGTTGTAACAAGACCTGCAGTGAACACTGTGGAGGGAACCCAAACTCTTGTCACCATGTCAACGGTTCTTGTAACCAAGGCTGTGATCCAGGGTACACGGGATCTCTGTGTGTACAAGGTTAGACAAATCCAGCGGTAGTAAATCGTATTTTTTTTAATTTGTTTTATTTATATTTTGCGTTTATTAATATTTAAAAAAAATGTATGTGAAAGGAAAAAAACTAAATGATGTGTCATACATTGTAAATAGTTTTCATGCATCGGGCACATAAAATTAATTTGCAAATAAAAAAAAGCACAATAAATTTGGACTTTTATATTCATTTTTGAATGCTTATATTTTTGTGTTTCCATAACAATAAGGATGAAGTCACAAAAAAGCAACGCTATTTGATTGTCAATGAATCCACTATGCATTTTTATACAGAATTAATATACTTACTATGGTTTAATCAGCCTCATCGGTATCTATTGTAGGATTATTTTCTTTATTTATTAAACTCTTTGGAGTTGCTGACTTTGTCATATATCAATTTCGTGATATTTTGATTTTTCCTATTCTCATGTTGGGATAATCAGTTCATCTTTTAGCGTTTTCCTTGAGGCGCCAATATTTTGAAAGCAGGACATAACAAGATTGTATCTCCTTTCCCGGCAGAAACATCAAAGAGCATTTACCAAAATATGGCTTTGTGTTAAGGAATTTTCCTATCTTATTTTGACAGGTTGTTTTCGAAATTTTGAGCGAAACTAAAATATTTTGTTTCAAAAGCTCAGACATATGGGTTTTATTTTAAGTGCAAAATTGGAAAGGCCGAATTATAGTTTGCTTCAGTTTTATCATTATGCTACTTAATAATTTGTTAAAAAACAATCAGAGTGTGCAGCTGGCTCCTACGGTCCAGGATGTGAGGAGACCTGCAGTGACCAATGTCTTGGTGGACAACGCTCCTGTCACCATGTCAACGGCTCTTGCAACTTGGGATGTGCTCCAGGGTACAACGGAACTTTGTGTAAAAATGGTGAGGTGTTCCAGAGATAAGAAATATCAAATGCACAATAGATAGACTCAACATTTTCGTAAAAAAAATGAAACAGCCCATACGTTTCAAAAAAAAGAATACCAGTCTCTTTTTTTCCCTCCAGAGTGCACCCAAGGCTTTTACAGTGAAGGGTGTGCACAGCCATGCAGTGACCACTGTGCTGGAGACAGACCTCTATGTCATCACGTCACTGGTACTTGTGACCTGGGCTGTGATCCAGGATATCAGGGTGATTTATGTACACATGGTGAGATTTATCAGGATTAATAGTACTGTAGACATACTTGAATTTTGACTAGATATTTTTGTTTACTAGACAGGTGGTACTATTGGGAAAAAATGGTTTACCACGGAGTTCTTTTAATTTCTTTTTAAACCGCATGTGTTCGGATTCAATTTATGGACTATACAACCATATTTTACATTATATTGTTATTCTTTGAAAAGATCATTAATTCATAATTGAAAGTGAGATTAATCATGTATTGCCTTTTTATAACATAACACAATATTGTTTTCTAAGACGTGCCCATAATTTGTTTTTAATTGAACACTGATGTTTGAAATTTACAGCTAAATTATAACTAACTTATAATATATATATATATATATATATATATATATATATATATATATATATATATATATATATATATACACATATATAAATTATCCCTTTCTTCCAGTAACATAAAAAGGTCGTCAACATTTCCTTAAATCATGACGTTGCACATCCTTTTTAATTGTTTTTTTCCTCATGTTATGAAACATGATTGGTTCAAGTCTTTTCTTTTGCGTAAACTGTTGTTTTAATGGAGGTAAGACTGGAAAGCTGTCCTCATTTTAAACACAGTTGAATTTAGAACATGTTGAAGTATAATTATGATGAGCTTAGTCTGCCAAGTATAAAATACATGTATCATAAATAGTTACAAAAAGAAAATAGAGGAGCACAATGTATTTAGCTCGTGCTGTTATACTTGTTCCGAATTAAAACGGAACGGTCGAATACAGAGATATGTAAGATGGTACCAATTTTTTTTTTATTATTGGTGCCAATCAAGCGCAAGAATGCTAAGAGGAAAAAATATATTATGAAGCAAATACAAGTAGTATATGTGTTAGTGCCAACATTTTTTATATATTTATGATGGCTGTCTTCCTAACTTAAGACATACATTAAAAATCTGTTTTATTCCACAACAATTATTATTAAACTGAGTTCAACTGTCTTGCATAATTTAATTCATGCGACGTTGATTTTGTGTGACTTTCATTTTTTCCGCTCTCAGAATGCAATATCAGAGAATGGGGCCGGAATTGTAGTCAGAAATGCAGCAACAGGTGTAAGAACAACAGCTGTAATCACGTGACAGGAAGATGCTATGATTGTGTTGATGGTCACCGGGGTACATTTTGTGATGATAGTAGGTTTTTAAGTTGTTATCAAATTATTTTTCTTTGTTGATATAAACTTCTTGTCTGTCTTTCGGGTACACATGAGCAAAAAATGCGTATATGTCAGCTGAATGTTCTGTTCAAAAGATAACATATCTTGGTGCCTCCATTTAAAAAGTGAATGGGAAATGCATGCCTTTCCTTTTTTGCTGTAAGACCCAATTGCACAGACAGTATTGCTTGGATGCAGCAAAGAATTAGACTTTTCTTAGAAAACAATTATGACAGTTGATTCAAAACGTCAATTTAAGACATCTTGCCAAAAAGTATCATAGCTAAATTTTTGCTCATATGTTACATAATAAATTTGTTGATAACTAGAGTCGAAATATACGGCATCCCTTACCGTCAAAAACATATCTTAGCAAAGTTTGTGAGAAAATCCGGCATGTCATTCATGAAATAACATAAGGTAATCTGAAAAGACTTGTATTTTAAGCCAATAACTGTATGGCCATAACAAAACACTGGCTGTTAAAAGTTTGAGGTAACCAGTTATGCAACTTGATAATTATGAAACTTGAAGAGCAAACCCTCTCTTGCCTGCCAAGTGTTTTATAATAATAATTTTCCTAACCTTACATAAATATATCCTTCCTTCATACTTCTCCCTTTTACATTGTCCTGAATCGTTTTTTTTTCACAGAATGTAGAGTATTTATTTCTATTTACTGCATACATTTTTACCTTTACCACAGACATTTTATTATACATATAATTTGAATTGAATTATTGCATTGATCCAGAATGCAATAAAACTACTTATGGAGAAGACTGCGGCAAGATGTGCAGTACCAACTGTGTGGACCAAGAATGTCATCACGTGACGGGAGTTTGTAGTTCTTGTAACGAGAGCATGATCGGAGACTTCTGTGATACAGGTCAGTTTAGATGGTTTCATTAGCAGCTTTCTTTGTATATGTAGCTGTAATTTGATTTTGGTAATGCGTCAATAGAAAGAGGACATTTAAAAAAGTGTAGATAAGTCGGGAAGAATTCTATTTGACGTTATGAATGAAAGAAAAGCAACACAAACCCAAAAGATCTGTGTTGTAAGATAAATCTGTTTTGAAAATGATTTTTTAAAACCAAATATACTTAACTCCCAACTGACCAGCAAAAGGAAACTCATACATAGACAAAAACCAAAATAGGCCTCTTCAATACCGCCCTAATTCACGTATAAGTTACAGTCTGACGTCCTGAGTGTGTTTTTAATCCAAAGTACGACAGGAAGAAGTCGGGTCTGGTGGAGTCGCAACTATCTCAGTATTTCTCGGAGTCCTGGTTGTTGTCTTGGTAGGCCTTGCTATTATTTCTGGAACCTTCATCTGGAGGTGAGTGTGGTGTTGCTATGCAAGTTTTTATCTTTTATAGTTCACATATTCTTATAAGATGCGAAAAGGTATACATACATTTTGATCATCTTTGTCTTTTCTTGCCGGAAACTGATTGGGGAAATGTAGATAAGTGAAAGCGAAGAGAAAAGGGATATAAGGAAAGACTGTTACAGAAACTGAGAAAGCGACGAATAATAAGAAAAGAAGAAGAAAACTTAAGCAGGAGAAAAAGGAATTAGTTGTATTTGCAGTATCAAAAAATAAATATTGACGCGTAGAAGATTACGAATTTATTTTATTAACTTTCAGATATCGGAAAAAAAGGAAAACTGATGATAACGAAATTCGTCTGAGTGAAAGGGCTTTAGGATCTCATATAAAGGGAGCTGCAGGAGGTGAGGCCAACAAAAAATAGAAAACTAAAAACTATTGAAGCTTCTTTAAGAAGCAGGAAGATGTCTGGGCTAATATTCTGTGCTCATTAGAAAAATGCTACCAGACTTACTGAATGATTTTACTGTAAATTACTTTTCTCTCTGCCTCTGTTTTTCATATTTAATCTTCCCTTTCTCTCTCTCTCTCTCTCTCTCTCTCTCTCTCTCTCTCTCTCTCTCTCTCTCTCTCTCTCTCTCTCTCTCTCTCTCTTTCTGTTTTTTCTCTTTAGCACCACTTCTTGTGTTTATGTATCTCTCTTCCTTCTATCTTAGTATCGATTTATCTATCTCTCTATCCACCTCTCACTGATATTCTATTCTAATCTTTTTTATCCTTAATCTATTTGCTTGCGTCATGAACTCTTCTTTGCAGTCTTTCCCTCTCTCTCATGTTTGTTTTTTTATCCTTCCATTCCCTCATTTTTACAACGCTTTTTTTTCCTCTCTTGATTCATTTGTCTGTCTCTCTGTCTTTGTCTCTGACAATGTTTCTCTCTCTGTGTCTGTTTGTCTGTCACTCTCTTTATCTCTCTGTCGCTGGCTTTTCTCATTTCTCTCTCTCTCTCTCTCTCTCTCTCTCTCTCTCTCTCTCTCTCTCTCTCTCTCTCTCTCTCTCTCTCTCTCGAACATACATTTCATTATTTTTATTCTTATTATGCAATCATAGTAATGGATGGAATTATTCTCATTATCTCATGGAAATACACACAAATTCTAACTTTTCCGACTTGCTCACACACTATCAACCGTTTATATCTTTGCTCAGGTATGATTTTGTTCGGTTTAAATCTAAAAACTCAATGGCGATTATCAGCAAACAAGGCAGCGTTTCAATATGGTTCAAAATTAGAAGTTATTAGAAGTAAAAATGAAAAACATACGCATACAAAGAATCTGCAAATTATATTTGTTTATTATTTTCTTATATCAAAGGATTAATGGTTCAACTGCTGAATATACCCTTAGGACAAAAGGCCGCTGTCTCACTTTACTCTACTAATGGATAAATAAAAAAAAGAAATACATATTGAGCGTGTATGGACCACGAATCATGCCGCAATAAGAATGTTTTGGTTAGTAACCGGCTTACAAAAATAAAATCCAAGGCCAGATTCACCCTTTGGTTTAATCAGTGATTATCACATGGTACTTGTATGCAAATGTAATTAGAGTAATAATCTTATAAAATAATAATTTTTTATACCTTTAATTATATGTTTCTGTAATCCAAAAACTCTGAAAAAGAAGAGATAAGTTTAATGCCATCCTCTTATCTTCTAGAGTTGTTACAGATGTACACTTCTAAATAGGTTTTAACATGTAGAGGAAAACAAAACTCAAACATTACAAGAAGAAATAAATATTTCAATATATCTGATTTAGTGATTTGAAAAATCATTCAAGGAAACTTTGTGTTTATGTTATCATATCATTTTTTAAAACAAGAGTGATACTCAGTTTTAGTTTACTCTCATTCATTATTGTGACTTTAATGTCAGAAGTGGATGCATTAAGTTCATAGGTTGATATACTCGATCTCCAATTTTGTTGTTATAGCAGAAATGTATTATCATTATTAAAGTTGACATACGTTGGTGTAGTCTGTGCACTCCTTTTTTCTTTTATTTTCACCCATCCTCAGTAAGAGATTTTTTGTTACACAATGTAAATTACCTTGAAATTCTAGAATATTGTCTCAGATCTAGAAAATATAGTTATTCTCTTTGGTTTAACTCGCTCGTCTTTCCCAGACTTCTCTCTCTCTCTTTCCTTCTCTAAATTTTTTTTTTGCGGATTTGTTGCTCCTTTAGATAATTAATATAAGAAACACACTCATTTCTTGCACATCTGCAGTGTTGGGATACCGGAAGTTAGCAGTTCTGTATTTTGTTGTTAGCATTTACCTCCCAACTAAATAATTGTTGTGTGGAGATGATATGAAGTTTTCGAAATTTCTTCTCTTTTTTTAAAATCCCCATTTAATATTGTTTAATCTTGTCTTGTAAATTTCATAACTCTCTTTTTGTCCAATATAAAATAGTAGTAAAATGTCCGTAAAAGGCAATAAAAGTCATAGGTTTAATCCTAGTAAATCTGTGGGATTGTAACTGAATATAGTTTAGTTTCTTTAAGATATATCTTGATATTTGTACAGTGCCACTATTTAAACCTGACGTTGAATATTGAAATACACAGACTCATTGCAATAACAGTTCAACACTTGTTAGAAACTTCAGCTAGATTCGATAGGCAAAAAACTATCCACTGAGCCGAAGCCCAGTGCCAACAGGTATCAGCCATGTTGTCCATGTTGCCAGTCCTGTTCATAATGTATCTAGAACATACACTTAATGATGTCGGGATAAACTTCCCTCGATCCATAGATATAAAAAGTACTACTAAGAGATGTAGCATAATGCTTATGACTTAACTTGATATCACTTCAGTTCGTCCAAACTCAAAAATTGCATAACACTCTCGAACATAAAGTCTTTGTAAACGTCGAAAAAACAGATTTGACCAAAAGAACTGGAGTGAAACGAAGAAAGTCAGATCACCCATTGGTGACAAAGACGTTGGAAGAAGGAAACAACTATTCTCTACTCCACTGATAAAGCTTAAAAACATATGGACAGGAGGTGACAAAATAAAGACGGACACAAAAGTAAGAATCTACAAGGCACTTGCAAAACTGATCCTTACATACAACTCTGGCACATGGGTTCTCACACAAACGAAAGAGGCTAACTTAAATTCATCCCACCGAAAACAGCTCAAATAAATTCTTAACATCAAATACCTAGTAAAGATACGAAAATAAATGTATGTATAAAAAAATGAAAATAAAAACTGGTCTTAATAACCATCTTTGAAAGCCGGAAGTGCTGTTTGGACATATTCTGAGGTGAGATATAGACATTCCAGCAAACAAATGTATGGAGACTTTCTTTGTTCCTAAAGTTGATAAATTTCTAGCAAGGCCGATAACAGCAATGCTACAAGTTTTTAGCAAGGACCTTAGTCGCATACCAACAGGAGAGCTTAAACTCAAAACCAAGAACGACCTCGACCATCTGATATCAATAGCAAAAGACAGAACACAGTGGAAGAGACTATCAGTGACTATCCGAGAGGCAGCTGATGCCTCCAAGTCGGAGCATTACGATTTAAACGGCGATATATATATATATATATATATATATATATATATATATATATATATATATGACTCAAGACGCTTTTTTTAACTTGACACTTACGCTATTCTAAATATCAACAAAAACTAACAGTGTTTCCAGCCACTCCTTGAGACAGATTACAGAATAGAGCAAGCAGGCCAGTTATATATTCAATAAAATGTCGATTAACATTTGCACCCAGACCGTCTGTATTATCTTTCTAAAACATCAGAAACTTCTCATCACCAAATCCCTTGATCTTCTATAAAGTTCGAGTATTCTGAAATCGCTGTAAATATCTACCAGTACAATAGCTACCTTCTTAGTATTTCTAACAACATTATTATTCATATTATATTAAACAAAACTCTTCACTGCATATATTAAATATAATATTTTCTAATGGCAATTGAAAATGTTATTAGTAATTTTAATTTACCCATTTATTATAAATAGAAAAAAAATCATGGTACTGAAATATCACGCGCAATAAAGCAAGCGTCACCTTAAAAAATTAAACAAAGGTTTAAAATATAATCTGCATTTACAACGGGTAATTAATTTTTTTCTTATAATTATTAAAGCGTCCATTGCGTTGATATAGTTTGTAAATGAATTTCATCCAAATTTTACGTTTTGGGTCAAGATTTAGAAAACAAAGTGCCAATTAAGTGAAGCGGTACAGGTTGCACCTACACATTTTTAATTTCAAAGGAAAACTTGCCTTTTTGCAAGTTTTAAGTTGATTTCTTCAAAAAATGTATTTGCTTTGTTTTTTTAAACGTGCACGCCACTTCTGTTGAAGAGAGTGAAGCTGACTCTGGCAACGATGCGGTAGTACCTGCTCCGATTAACCCAGTGACGGACACCACGGCGGTGTCTGTGGAGAAGCTAAAGTCATACATCCAGCAACACTCAGCAGACTCCCACTTCCAGGATCAGTTCTTGGTATGGAGACTCCGGAACAAATCTAGACACAACTTTTTTATTGATTTTAAGAAAAGTTTGTTTTTGTACTGGCTATGATCACTGCTGATGCTACCAATATAACTTACGTATATTGTTTTTCAATCGATGTTTTATCGATGTTTTATATGTTTAAGTTTTTCACATTTCCTTTTGATGAAATTAAACTTCACATTTTATTGCTAGTTTTACATCTTTCAGTTTCTAAGTTAATTAAGCGTTCTATCTATAGGTTGATTCACATGGTATGCATAAAGTGAAATTAGATCGCATCAAATACTAAAACAAAAAACATTTTTTTAAACGAACTATGATCACTTTCAAGCTTACTAACATGCCTTTACCGGGAAAATTGAATGATTTATGGCTTAGTTCATTCTATTTAGCTGGTTTATAATGACCAGCATGTATGCAATACGTTAGTTCTGTTTTGCCGAACACAGACAGTTTGGAAACGCCTAATCCCTCTCCTATCATTTGATGACACATTCTGATCAGTCTGTCCCAATGACCAGCGGTTCACCGCAGACATGTGGGGTTCTGCCTGAGAACATCAAGAAGAACAGATACAAGAATATCATTCCTTGTGAGTCATGAATGCCCTGTACTTTTGATAAAGCTCTGACACTTTTACATGCAACCAATATGTTAGTTAAGTTTAGAAAATCTCCAATTCTCCGATTTTACAAAAACGAAAAAGCTGTCCACTGTTCACAATTTGAAAACCATGGGTAAAAGCGAAAAAATGACAACGAAATGCTTTATTTTCTACAAAACAACTTAGTCTAATGAAATATGAGATTTTGTATTGAATATTAAAGCATTTGACAAAAAACTCCTTCATTACAAAGTTGTCACATTTGATCAATACATTCTATTAAGGTTTTAACTAATAACAAACTAATCGCATTATCGAAAAAAAAGTAAAAGAAAAGATATTGTAATAGGTGCAATCATATATTTTTTTCTGTCATTCAAACATACTGATGATGAATAATCTGTTAGATTAAAAAAAAATAATACTGATTTTTTTAACTTTCAATCTAGTCAATCTTTGTATATTGCTGTTTTCTAATTATATTATAGAAAGTGGTTTCATTAGCCTTCTCTCTAATCTAATTTTATGCCCAAAAACTTTTAACGTAATGTCATTAAATCATTTCTTTCTATGGATGTTTTTTTTTATTTTTTTTTATTTAACATTTTGGAATCACCCCTCCACGTGTATCACGTGACCTGGGTCGTAATAAAAACACTTTCCTTCCTCCCCCGTCCTCTCTTTGCCAGATGACGCTTCACGGGTTCTGCTGCAGACAGTTAAAGGCAAGAAAAACTCAGACTACATCAATGCTTCTTTTGTTAAGGTGGGTTTCTCTCTCTCTCTCTCTCTCTCTCTCTCTCTCTCTCTCTCTCTCTCTCTCTCTCTCTCTCTCTCTCTCTCTCTCTCTCTCTCTCTCTCTCTCTCTCTCCCTCTCCCTCTCCCTCTCCCTCTCTCTTCCTCTCTCTCTCTCTCTGTCTCTCTCTCTCTCTCTCTCTCTCTCTCTGTCCCTCTTCCTAACTCTTTGTCTTTCTACCCCTCTCCCTATCTCTCTCCTTGTCTCTCTTAATTCAAAATAGGTTGAAGTTGTTTAGTATGTAAAAGTATGGTTAGCTCAGATTTTAATTAGCATATTTAATGTATTTGATAAAGTACAATTAATATAGGATGTAGTCAAAAGAACTACTGCTTGTAAGAACATTCCTAGGCTTATCTTGCCTATGTATACTCATCATTTTAATGCGCATTTTCAATATATTTGGAAAGTCCTGGATAAGATCTTTCTTGTGATACCGAAACATGGAGTATCAGATAATTCTTTACGATCCTAACCTATTAAAAGATCTTTCAAACCTTCCTTAGAAGATTTTACTTTACAAAAAAGATTCTAATCGGTGCGCTACATTGTGGATGCTTTAAAATGCCCAAAACTTTAACCTACGTGATAATGAACGTCCGAAAAGATATTTAAACCGATTTTGATTTCATAGTATGAGCTAACTGCTCTTTTGGTGATAAAGATGAGAAATCTTTCATTAATGGCAACACAAATGACGATTAAGAAAATAATAAATCGTCAAGAACAGGGCGGGAACAGCAACAATTGTTATGCATATATTTATATAATTTGATTAAAAAAAAGTATTTAGAGTTTTTATGTACACCTTATTTCTATAATTTTATCTACACATTATTTCTATAATGGGGCAATTCCATCTTAACATTTTTTAAATTGCAGGCAACTTTTAGATGCAATCTCTAATTTTTCAAATCAATACTTGAAAAGATAAACATAGGAAACCAGAAAATAAATTTGCTTCACTCTTAGTTTTATAACCCTCAGTTTCTTATAAATGTAAAAGAATACCAAGAACAAAAAGCACTGATCTCGTCAAGTCGCCCATTTATTAACTTACTGGTATAATGGTATTGGGATTATTTTAAAATATACAATTCAAACAGATGAGGCATACATGATCTTACAAACACTTTTTCTTAATCTTAATCTTGCTCCTTCCCAGTTTTAATAAGCTCAAGTCTTGTTTAACTTCTCATCTTCTTTTTCAACCTTGCACATGAATTATTTTTAAAGTTATTTTATGATTTGGTGATCACATTGTTTATAATAAAAATGTGCTTCATATAAAACATGTTTCAAAAGGTTGATAAAACATTTAAAGTTAAAAGCCTACTGAATTTCCTTTCTTCTCCCAACTTTTTAGGGCTATAAGAGCTACAAGGCATTTATCGCATCCCAAGGTAGGAAAGAACTATAGTGAAATAATCTGTATGTTATAAACCTTATGTAAACGCATCCATTATGTTCATTTCTGCGTTTGTATTGAATAGCATATTTGTAAGTAAAATAAGAATTTCTCAAATTGATTATTTAAATGGCTTGATGTTATAATATATTTTATCACAAAATAACAAACGTCTAGCGAATGTCAGATATTTTGGTCTAAAACCGTTTGGTAGTTTTAGATAAAGTCTAGTTGTTTTGGATTGAAGCTATTTCACTGTCCTGATTGAAAAAAAAATTAAAGCCCGAGCATATATTTTGATATGGTTTTGAATGACTCTTATAAAGAAAAAAAATTGATGCCTCTTTATATTTCACTAAACGGCACAATATGCTATAAGTAATGATACTTATGGTCTTCATTCATTTTGGATTTTTTACCATATTTTTTAAAGTATTCTTTATATTCGTTCAGCCATTTTGTACCATTTGATTATCTACTTACCTTTCTAACATATTGCAATTTATTTCAGTTACAAAACAAATAGGAATAGTCCAATGTGTGTGTGTGTGTCTCTGTGTGTGATTTATTCTCGTACATCTCACTTGTCAGATTGTTATCATTCTTCACGCTGTACAGAAGCGTGTGTAAAACTAGAACGGATGCGGTATGTGGACCTTTGAAACATATTTCATTACTTATTCATTTAAATCTTCTTTTCATCTCATCATGTAAGGCCCCAATGATTTCATCCTGACTGACTTTGTGCGCATGCTCTGGGAGCAGAAGGTCGAGAAAGTTGTCATGTTGACTAAACTGGTGGAAGAAGGGAAGGTTAGGAGACTTGTTTTCTATACTTTGTGAATACGAAAACATTAGCAATTTTCATTTATGCTTTTATAATACAGAGTAGTAAACTATTAATAGAGGAAGGAGAAGAAGAAGTAGTACTTCGTAGCAATAGGCAGCAGTAGTGGAAGCAGCAGCAATAGTAGTAGTAGTAGAGTAGTAGTAGTAGTAGTAGTAGTAGTAGTAGTAGTAGTAGTAGTAGTAGTAGTAGTAGTAGTAGTAGTAGTAGTAGTAGTAGTAGTAGTAGTAGTAGTAGTAGTAGTAGTAGTAGTAGTAGTAGTAGTAGTAGTAGTGGTAGTAGTAGTAGTAGTAGTAGTAGTAGTAGTAGTAGTAGTAGTAGGAGTAGTAGTAGTAGTAGTAGTAGTAGTAGTAGTAGTAGTAGTAGTAGTAGTAGTAGTAGTAGTAGTAGTAGTAGTAGTAGTAGTAGTAGTAGTAGTAGTAGTAGTAGTAGTAGTAGTAGTAGTTGTAGTAGAAGTATTAGGAGTAGTAGTAGTAGTAGTAGTAGTAGTAGCAGTAGTAGCAGTAGTAGTGGGAGGAGGAGTAGTAGTAATGGTAGTAAGAGTAGTAGTTGTAGTAGTAGTAGATCAGTGGAAGTGTCAATTGTACACCAATTGAGGAAATGCGTAGCGTTGAGGTTATGCGTGGATTCAAGTAATTTTACCCATATACTGTCTGCAGAAAAAGTGCAGCATATATTGGCCAGTGGAAGGTGAAGAGGAGTTTGGTGAGGTTACTGTCAGGCTGCTGACCACCCATGTGTTTGCTAAATACACCATCAGACACTTGCAACTGTCTAAGGTTTGTATACAATCTAGATGCTTCTAATACCTTGTCAATCTACGGGCGTATTCTAATCTTCTTAATGTGTATGTGCATGGTGTGGCATTTATCTTGGCATTACTTGGGCAAAAAGTTTATTTTGTCAAGTCGAAATCCAAATTGATATCAGCATTGCCCAAATGTGAAATGGTTTGTATAGTTCTGCTCTTTTTCTCCGTTAATTTATTTATTTATTTAAACACTTTCTTCATCTAGGAACCAATTCACCAGAACGTTTAAAGGCACTAACTTAGTCCCAAACATAAGGATTGTTAAATGCTTGAGACAGAGCCGTAAAAGGTCAGGTTAAATGTGAAGAATTTCCTTATCTGTGTTAAGCTATTTGGTCAATATCGCCTCAGAATGGAAACAGTAAAAACTAAAGATAGTTTCCTGCGGGGCTTTATCACTCCATACATTTCTTGCCCTTTTGCGTATCTTTATGTTTTCATACAATTATTTTCTTCATGACTGTCAATTTATTTAGAGTTCTCAAAGTTGAATTTTCTTTGGACTAGTCATTGAAATCTAAAGTGCAAGTGACTTTGCGAGTTTTCAAGTAGTATTGATCTCTGTCTTTTTCTTTCTTTTTTGTTATCAAATGGGCATCTTTTCCAATCTATGATAGGGATTAAATCATTTTTTTCTAATGTGCTTTTGACAGTAGGGAACAGAATCTTCGCATTTTTCTTTTACTGGCTCAACTTCGATCCGATTCTTAGTTGTTTCTCGCTTATCAAATTTGGACTTTAATGCACAATAAGAAAGTTTAGGTCCTTTTTTGTTTTTTTTTGTTTTGTTATAAAATATATCTTTTTAAAATTACTTTGATATTGTATCAAATAAAATTGCATTACGTGTTGACTGATGAGACAAAAATAAAGCAACTGTTTATTCTTATAATTCTCTAACACTGAATTAAGGCATTTGTGGAGGATGCCAATACCACAACAGGATTCATCTTCCTAGTTTAAACAGGTTTTCTCAAAGAAAACAGTTATTCTCCAAAGTTTGTATTTTTTGTGTAGATATTCTTCCATTTTCTAGTGCCAGCTTTTGATCTAACAGCAATCAAATTTTCTACGATGCTCTCAAATTCTTTTTTTCCACATATTAAAGAAAAAAACAGCTTGAAACTGCAAGTTACTATCATCGATTGGCGTATTAGCTAAGGCCTTTTTAGTTAGTGCTACGTATATAAAGTGTATTCTGATATCTTCTCCACAGAAAGGACAAACTTCAAGAGATCTTACCCAGTTCCATTTTACTGCTTGGCCTGACAAGTCTGTACCTGAGAGTCCTTGGGGTCTTGTAGATCTCCACCAGAGGGTGATGGCTGCCGCAGGATCTGGTCCTGTCTTAGTACACTGCAGGTAAGACCCCTGCCTGGAGTGTGTTAGATTTGCACTGAAGTACTGATAATCTAAAGTGTTACTGACTTGCTATCTCAGATTCTGCCTTTGAAGTATTATTAATTTTTTACATTCATTGATTTCCAAAGAAAATATGTTCTGTTGCCGATTATTTGTTTTATAAGACTATAAATTACACATATACATGTACTATTAATTTTATGTTTTCTTCAGATTCTTTTAATACAATATTCATCTCGTCAGATATCTTCAATATGAACAGACTTTAACCAATTCCTTAATACTGCAATTATTGATAGATACAGAGCTGCATAATTTTTCTTAGATTCAAATATTACATTGGACACTTCTTCTCCAGTGCTGGTGTTGGGCGGACTGGCACGTTCATTGGTCTGTGTAACCTATTACAGGAAGCAGAAGCTACGGGGAAGATGGACTTCAAATCTGCGCTGTGGAAACTCCGACAAGATAGAATGCACACAATACAGACAGTGGTTCGAAAATAAATTTTTGTCTTAAGTTTGATTTGGAGATTTTAATATGTTTCGAAAAGTTTTTTTTTTTTTTTGTAATGTAATTATTGCGAATTTCACTCACTTCAAACAGTAGAAATGATTTATAATGATTATGGATTCCATTGGTTGAAACAGGTTTCCAATCTTTTATTTACAAACAATACATATTGTGGCTCAAAACCAATTGTTTGTTCCTGCGACCAATGTATTACGATACTGTTTATTTAACATGAACAACGATGTGTTCCTTGGTCTTTCAGATTTCAACTGTTAAGAAAAAAGATAAAAAAATATATATATATATATATATATATATATATATATATATATATATATATATTATGCCAAACTCATCATGGGCATCATGGGATTATGTAACTTATTTTCAAACATGAGATGTGGTTTTGATATATACAACACTATATTTATAAGATATTTTAATAAAAAATTAGGTTACCTTTTTAACAAAATTAATGAAATGTCCATTATCCAGTTTTAATTTTATTTTCATGGAAAATTTAAAACTATTCATTGTAATCATCAATAATGTATTTTTTTTAAATTGGTAATTGTCTTAACTTGCTTCTGTATATATGAAGGGTTTTCAGCATTCATATTTTCCTTCAATTATTTCTACGATCAGGAACAGTACAAGTATCTACACAAAGTGGCGTTAGTTGGTTATAACATCAGTGGCTCCATTATCAATGTCACGGACATGCATTTCCGCCTTGCCAGCTTAGAAAGTGACAAAGAAGGTAACAAGTCCACTCGCAATTACCAGCAAGAGTTTGAAGTGAGTTTATAATATTACGTGGTTGGTTAAATAATAACTGTTTTTAATAAAATAAACCTCAAGCAGTAGACCTGATTTGTATTAAAGCAAATAGGAATAAAACACTTTTCGTAATGTTATGTAAGCTGATTTTGCCGAGATCAATTCCTAACCCATGTTGTCTTCTTATAAATACCCCCAATATTTTTTTCCTCAAAGTAAACCAATCTCCACCTATCTTTATCTGTTTTACCGTTACCTTCTCTATGCTTTTCACTATCCAAACCAGACTGTGGTAGAGTTATGTGCTGCCACTGCTCCCGAGGTTAAAGATTCACCTGATGAGGAGGACAAGAATGTGTATCAGAACCTGAGTGGTGACAATAACAGAATCAAAGACAGGCTGAGTAACATCTTGCCCAGTAAGGAACGAGAATTCGCTCCCCTCATATACAACACAATAATACTAACCCTTTTTACGCCATGCCTTGACCTTTTTCAAAAGAAATTCACTCTATACAGAATGCGAAAGTCAGTTCTATGCACTAAGTCTTTACTATTAATTTAAGCTATAGGTTTCACGCCCTATCTGGACTTCAGATAACAGACAGAAAAATGGTTTTCCCTTGATGGAGCATACACATTCCTCTATTTTTGTAATAATGTCACAACCATTAAGGAAATTAGAATCTCACCTAAGCTACGAGCTGAAATTGCAAGAACGTTTCTTTATTTATCTTTCGAAATTTGCAGGTCCTCTGTAAGTAAACTGTATCATAAGTTTTCAAAACTTCTTTAAGCAATATTTTTCTAGAAGATGCACAACTTGGAAATAATTTTGATTGTGTCAGGAAAATCGAACCGAGAAAAGTTATGAGCGATATGCAATACTGTGTTAAGACCATTATGTATTACCAATCTTTTACCTAAACCTAAAACAAAAACCTGGTCTACTGGCCAAACAATCTTAGTGTCTTAATTTCAATTTTTGTTGTGTGCTGTTTTGCCTGCTAAATTTTAACATAAAATTTTGTTGTTGTTATGATGGTTGTGTTTTAAGCACACCAATAACAGTAACATTGTTGTTATTCTTTTACTCCCACCAGACCCAACCTACAGACCTGACCTCACTGCTGCAGTCCCTCACGAGGACACCTACATCAACGCTGTGCTGGTGCCGGTAAGGGGATCAACTTATATCCATCTCCTAGTTGCTGATTCTAATTGTTAGCTGTATTGCTTGCTAGTCAAAGTTTGAGAATAAGGCTCAAATTACAGAAGCTTAAAAAAAGCGTTTTAACTCATCTTAAACACCAGGGTCAAAATGGCAAAAAATCAAGGCTCTATAATCACAAGGTTAATTGATAATCTCTTAAAATGGAACTTCATTTGGTTAAGACATCATTTTCTGCTAAAATTTATTATTGCTATTTTATTTTAGCTCCTCTTTTGGCAACATGATAGAAGGAGGTTCAGATCTATTTCATAATAATGTCTTTCTTCTGAACAAAAATCTAAATAAAAACACAATCCAGTCAATTTCTTCATTCTTGACGTCAAGGAAAATGGACACCTCTTCCAACTCTAAATCAAGTTCATAAATATTAAAGAGTGTGCTATTATCAATTGGATTTCGGTCAACTTTAAATAACATTGGAAATATTTTTATGCATAGGTCATGCACGAATATTTTATCTTTTTTGTTTTTGTTATGAGACGGATGAAAAATTAAAGTTTTCTGTCTTTAATGTTCTTTTCCCATTTCTATAGTCACAATAGCCTATCAACTTTCACTTCAACTATTTTTTCTTAATTCTAATCTCCTCCATATTAAGATGCGGGATATAAAATTTTAATGGCCAAACATTAAGTTTCTCTCGTATTACAACTTTGTGTACCGGTATATAATTTTCTCCAACTGACTATGTGGATGCTAGTCACATTGCTATCTAGTGAAGAAATTTCTCAAATCTTATTTTTTTTCCAGAACTTGACTAACGATGGCCATGACATCCTGACCCAGCTGCCGCTGCCATCCACAGTGACAGACTTCTGGAGACTGGTCACACAGTTTAACGTTGGTCTGATTGTTGCATTTGACTTAGACTCTAGCCAATCTGACGAGGTTAGAGTGAACTGAAAATTTACCATACTGACAATTTTATTGCATAAAATGAGCAAATTTAAGAGTGGTCGTATTAGTTTAGATAATTTTAAAAATATAAAAGCAAAATAAACTCTACTCATTAATTTTCTCAAATTGAGACAAATTTTGATTTCAAGGACTTACAAAAAAATGTCCCCCCTCATTAATGATTTGAAACATCTAGCTTCTGTTTCTATGTTAACTTAAAAAAAAATAGCGCCAGGAACAACGAAGACTATGGAATATTAATTGCTTTTTAAATGTGCATAACATGAAGCATTTTTATTTTACATAATTATTACAGTTATATCAAGTATATTTGTCTTTGTCATTTTCTCAATGGTAAGATGCGATGACTTTTTCATACACCTAACTGATGGTACATTTTTCTTTCACATTTATAACAAGCTATAGTTAACAACAGAAATAATTATTATTTTACCCACTTTACTATGAATATCCTCAACTCTCTTTGAATTGTATATGCCAACTTCAACTATCACTCAACAGTGTGTAAGGAATTTACTTTTATCATGGCTTATCTCAAATCTTCTCGTAAACAAAACAAACTGGATTTTGAAATTTGGAAACACTGAATAAAGTTGTGGGCAATCGATATGAGTAGTAATGGTTAAATTTAAGTGTTGATGAAATGTGTTCATCAAGTTGGGAAAAAAATGAAGATTAACTCAGCACCACCTTGTACAGTTTGATTTAAGGTTTTAAAGTTTCAACTTTTTCAAATTCTCAAAATGTTTTGTTGATGGACGATAAAGTGACAATTTTCAATAGTTTTACAAATCGAAGTGTCAAAATATACTGAGCAAAAGAAAATATTGGTAGAAATATAATTTTGAATAAACTAAACATTTCTCTTAACAGATCTTATTCTAACATATTACACTCTAAATTATAAAAAATATTGATTTTATCCCCCCAGACAATTGGAGATTTTCTCCCCAAGAGTGAGACAGAACCATTTGAAAATGACCGTTACCTGGTAGAAGCCAGACAACATTCAGAGGGCAGACTGGTCAGTGAGTTTACACTTACTGTCCATCAGAAGATTGTGCCTTGTATGGACGACTCGGTAGGTGGTCAGTGGACTGATATATCAGTAACATCAATCTGATAAACTACATGAAGAAGCAATGTTAGATTTTGTTTTTCATTGTTCACTTTATACCCAATGGATCGATCCAAAATACTGTTTAACCAAGCATTAAGGAGGTCGGCATCGTAGCATTGAGAAGACATCTAAACTACACTTACAGTCAAGTGTGAGCTTTTCTAGTAACACATTTTATAGTACAGTACTATTTCAGCTTGATTCACATTGCTATTTTACAAAGAAATGTTTTTGGGTTTTTTTTTTATTAAAAATCTGAGATTTGTGAACCTTGTACCATTTAGAAGATGCCTAAATAATTAATGAGTTTTTGATTCACAAACAAAGTTTGAAAAAAATGGGTCAAGCAATCAAAATTTGAATTTTAAAAAGCCAGAGTTAATATTAAAAAACTGTTAAAAGACTTAGTTTTACAAAAAAACGACATTTATATAACTATATTACAAAAATTTTTTGGTTGAAAAATATCGCCTTACTGAAAAATGTGGATGTGGAAAAATAGTACCATTCTGATTACACAGATCCCAGAGACGAAAAAGACTTTGGCTCTTCTCTTGTGTAAGAGTTTAAAACTGGACCCGGAGTCTATCCTTGACCTTCAGGAGCAGATTAGATTCCGCAGGGGTACTGGAAATGCCCGCACCATTTATATGTGTCGGTAAGGCTGTGTGAGATACATTCTCTCTCTTTCTCTATTTCTCTGTCTCTCCCTCTCTCTTTCTCTCTATCGTGTACCTTAAAATATTCCACTTTATTCTATATTTTTCTTTCCATGGACATGGCCTTGCCTCATTCCTGTATTTGAAATGAAATGAGCAGGTTATTCTTTTGGCGCAATATATGCAGCAAATAGACAACGTACATGCAAGCTAACTGCCTTTACACCTTACTTCTTGTGCCGGTTCTGTGTTTCACTCATCTAAATGATTTTTGAACTTTGTAGTTTCTCTATATTCCACTCTTTGTTTTTAAACTTGTGAGAGGTTCACCTTTTATGCTATGTTATTTTGTTTATGCTTCTTGCTCTAATTTAACTATCTTGTTTCACTTTGATGGATTCGATAATGTTAGGCTAATCTACAATTTACTTTTTGCGAGCAGAGGGACTACAATTTTCTCCTTCTTGTTTTAACTATTTCTACTTTCCTGTTTGACCCAGTAATGGTGCTGACTATTGCGGTCTGATGTGCGTCCAGTCTATCTTACTGGACAGGCTGAAGTGTGACCGATGTCTGGCTGTTCCTGTTGTTGTTGGGTCTATCAAAGCCATAAGGCCACAGGTCATTCCCACAGTGGTAAGGAACCAAACTGGATGCAATATAAAAAAAATATTTTTAGAAGATAAAGAGTTGCTTAACAGTTACATATAATTGATACGAAGTGCTGAAGTTTTTCATTAAGTATAGGTTGTTAAGGAGGGAAAAGTTTTATAGAAAACCCCATAAATCATGCAGATTTTTGCTTATGACAGACCTATTGAAAAATGGGATATATTCAGAATTGAATAATGACCGCTTTTCTCACTACATAATTTTTTTCTGTATTTCGAACCAAAATAAAATTTGGAATAGCAGCAACATTCAATAAAGTCTGTCACTTGTTTTGTGAGTCACGCATGATGATTTACACAGGCTAAAAGGATGGCAATAACGTTGCGTTACCATGTTGAGAAAAATAATCAATGCACGATAAATAAATGAATAGTATGAGATTAGTATTTGGAGACTGTAAGCATGAGCAGTAATATCTGCTGTCACAGATAAAACCACCATTAAGTAAATACATGTGCCCAAACTAAACAATGATAGTGTAAAAAGTGTAGATATACAGGTCCATCTGTAAATTATGAAGCAATGACTTATTTCAGAATATTTTTCAATTCCTTGGGTTTGTCCTTAGATATGTATGTCTTGCAGTTGATAACTAGACTACAACGGTAAACAAATTTTGATTAAAACTCGCTGCCTTGTGTTTTGGAAACAAATTAATGATTACAAGAAGGACCAGGAGTTTGACATATTGAGGTTTCTGAAGCAGTAAATTATACTTTACGGAGTGTCTATTTGCGCTATGAAGTGCAGATAGACCGCCCGTCTATCTGAACCATGTAAAATCATGACTCACTCTTGGACTAAGAAAACCATGGCAGGTTGACCAAAATAACAAAAATCATCAAGATTTAGATCTAGATTTAGAGTGAGGTGAGTCATTGCAGGTAGGGTCTATTGCACACTTTTAAAATGCTCTAAAGCTGTATCAGTCTAGATTTAGATAAGTAAGCTACACAAGGCTGTTAAATAAACAGCCTCAATAGGAGAATCGATAAGTACCGTTTTTCCCTCAATAACCTTGCTACATGTTAAGATTTTTGACGATTCAATTGTTCAGCCTAGATAGATCTAGATCTTCACGCTAAGATGTGGCACTAGGTGAGCTTCAGTAGCGATCTCGATCTCATGTCTTTGTTCATGGCTTTTCGCTCGCTTGAAAGATAGATTGTAAAGTTTTAGAGATCTATTACAACTATTAATCTGATTTTTATATTATTACTAGCTAAGAGCTACATTTAAAGTGAACCCGATCATGATTCAGTGACTTCTCAGGCGTCTAGCTCAATGTAGATCTAAGCCTAACGTAGAGGGATCTTGCTATAGATATGTAACATACGGTGCAGACAGCCTCTGAGTCTATATGCACCACATGGTGCAAATAGCCTCATCCTATATTTTATCGGTTGATTCTGTACCTGCATTGTCTACCAGTGTCATAAGATTAGCCTATTTGTTTACCAATCATTTGAACTTCTCTCCCTTCTGTGTAGGATCAATACAAATGCCTGTACCGCGTTCTCAAACTGGCGCACGATTCTCAGAATGTCTACGGGAATCTCAGAGATGTGTCCAGCTCTTCATAAACCTTCTTACATGGTACATCACCAGTTGCAGCATCTCTAATAACGTGCAGCTAAATACACAGGCAAACCTTCAGTCAGACTTCTGCAGCAGTGTGTAAGCATCACGCAAATCTCCTAGAGGGACAATGCTGAAAGTCTGATGACAAATCCATGATGCGATCGCGAAGGAAAGATGAGAAATTTTTGGCAATAGTAAAGCTTTGCATGTATTTTTAACCTGATAAATTCTGCTTTGTTTATTCTTTAATATGGACTAAAAAATGATTCTTCTGTTCTTGATCTTCGCTTTGCTTTCCATATTTTCACTAATGTTTTCCCGAGGCTTTATTTTATCTACTTAATTTTTTACTTTTCGAAAAGAATCCAAGACGAAAGTAAATTATTTGTTAGAACGTTGGGATGTATCATTATCAATTTGGAAATCTTGATTATGTAGCTATTTCGGCAGACAAGTAGTTGAAGAGAGTATGGTTTGAAAATGTAATTTATAGTTTCAAATACTTAGCTTGCCCTATTTGTCTGCCAAAGAGACATAACTTTGTTCATTCCATTAATGTAATATATGCTTAAAGGAGATTGGACATCTCCACAAAAATACAATACTTGCCTCAATGAGTAGAAACACTCGCATAGTAAAAAAAAATTATGTTGCCACCATTTCTTTTTATCTTTTATACTGTCATTTTGTAAAAGCCATTACAACAAAAGATCCAAATAACCGTTTCTTTAAAACTATTGATAAAAACATTTTTTTTTCTTTTTATCTTTATTTTAAAACATAAAGAAAGCAACTTTATAAAAAAAAAGTATATGAACAGTAATTTTATCATTTTGCATTTACAAAAAAAAAAAAAAAAATACGACCAACATGAGAGACCATGCCAAAAAAGATTGCTTAAATACTTGTTAAATGCTTCATAAATCAAAAATAACATAGTTACTGTTTAAATATCGGAGTTATCATTTTAAAAATTGAAAAAGTAATCATTTTTAAACTAGACATTGATTGTACATAAAAAATGGTAGCTTTTGCTGCTCAATAATTTATTAAATAATAGCTTCAAATAGAAATATGACAGAAATTCATGAAAGATACTGTTAAATTTTAAATTGTTGTATCATTGTGATTTGATCATCATGTTGCATATTCTCCGTTCTTATTCATTTAAGGGCCTCTATAAAAAGTATTTTTTTAAGTTGTATAAAATGTTTGATTAAAGGTAATATAATCGTTTAGGTTTCTTATGATTATTACAGTATGAATCAGTTTATGCAATACCTTTCACAATCAGTTTAAAACTCGCAATACCAAATACTATGTTTTAAAGACATGTTCGCTGTACAATAGTCATTGTGTAACAAAAAAGCTTTCATTTATTGGCTTAATTTGCGTTAACTTGTAATATATAAAAATCAGTAAATAAACCTGCATTTTCCTTTTTTTCTTTTCGATTCGTAAGTGATCTGCTTTAATGTAATTAATTCCTGCTTAATATATGAAATTAAAAAAAATTCCATCAAAACATCTTCGTCTCACGTCATTTATGTTACTTTAGAACGTTTTTTATGTCAATTCTGCCATTTAGAAAAATAAAAGAGAAAGAAAGAGAGTGAGAGAGAGAGAGAGAGAGAGAGAGAGAGAGAGAGAGAGAGAGAGAGAGAGAGGTCAGACAGATAGACAGACTGACAGACAGACAGGGAGGCAGAACTAACAACTGAGACATAAGAAAAACAGAGAAAGATAAATAAG
>JAWDGP010003199.1:495000-537835 GCA_033675545.1 Elysia crispata | reverse complement strand
CAGACAGACATACAAATAGTCAGACAGAGAAGCAGACAGAAAGACAGATATAAAGAAAAATTACTCTGCGATGAAAATGGAGCAATAGTCACCATAAATTTAACACAAGACTTCTCTCAAATCTCAAATAGAGAGGACCAAATTATGACTTCCAGGCCCAGAATTAATAAAGACAAAAAAAATAAAATAAATCATAAAAACACCACACTTAAACTTGGCGACACCTCGCAAGTACGAGTCGGATATGGTCATCAACAGGAGAACAAGGACTTTAAATGTTCTTCCTTCTTTACACTCACTATGTTATTTACTGGTCGTAAGATACCTACCTCATTATTGAGGATATGTCTCTGATGGCTGAATTTGATAGACAAAATAAGGCACTGACTGCCAAAATTCTGAGAACGATGACGAAGAAGAAGAAGAGGAGGGACCATAGTTTAACTATTGTCATAAGCTTCACTAACGATTACTTTTATTAAAGAACGAAATATTTTTGATAATAAAATTCTAACTAGAAATTAAAAAAAAATTTATTTTTGTGACTTTATTCAAACCGAAACTTGCAGAATGGCTCACATGACTGTAGATTCACAAGTTAGGCCAGCATTTCTACAAAATTCCTCTGTGACCTTTCCTTTAATTACCGGGATACTAACTTTCGGTTTAAAAATGCGGGTGGGTGTGAGAAAGGGAATTACATCCTTGAAAAGGATCGCATTCCTCATGCTCGGATATGGCTGTAGACCTCTACCAATATAGCTTTTTTAAACCTATTTAGTTCATTAATTATTGTCAAATGTTGTTTTATAGTTGGACACCGTATTGTTTCAAAGAAGGAGAAAATGCAGATAATTCATCAAAGTGCTCTGTATTTTATGGTGTTTTATTATTATTATTATTATTATTATTATTATTATGATTATTATTATTATTATTATTTTTTTTTTTTTTTTAACCAGATCCATGACTTCGCGATATATGAAGAAAAAAACTGGGTGAAAGCGGAGCAAGACGGCATCGGAGGCTTTGTGCCTAAAAACTACATCTCGCTAAAGAAAGTAGAGTGAGGCAGTCGTAACTCCTTTACAGATACTTGTCATTAATGAAATAAAAATTCTGTCTTACAACGAGACGTATTACATTTTGTCATTACTTAGAGTATCGCTGTTCACTAAGATGCGATTTTGGAGATACATAGACCTGTGTAACTTTGCGTTTCATTTTTTGTCCTTTTTTTCATTTTGCAATGATTGTTTTTTTTTTTTTGAATTATCTAACAACTATTTTGTTTGCTACCTAATACAGCAGAGTGATATAAGTAGGATGGGCAAAGCAAAGACAGTGTAACTCTGAAATGATAATGATTATGAACATAAATTAGATGAAAAATATACATAAAAACCCAGGTTCACTTTTTTGTTTACTTTTAATGTATTATTCAATAAAAGTGAATGATTTTATAGTACTGAAAAACATCTCGCACTTGATTTTATTTCTTATCCCTAAACGATTTTTATCATGCATTTACAATCATTTTTAACTATCTACTAATTTGCGTCTTTTCTTTTTTACGGTCTCTTAAAAGAAAAATCTTCAGTATCATTCCACATTATTTTACTCAAGTCAATTTAGGATGTTTTTCAGAAAATTAGAAAAAAAAATTTTTTTCTTGATAAAAAATGTATTTCGTAAAAGAAAATTTTTTCGTGACAATTTTAAACAACAGCAAACTTGAAGCTTTCAATGTGTGAAAAATAATCATGGTACCCTAAAAAAAACAAAAAAGGACTTGACTCGTTGTGGAATGAGCGTGACGTTCTAGTGTCAGTGATTCTTCTTACTAGAACAAAAAAATCTAAGAGAAAAATTTTTTAAAAAGAATTCTGAGATAATGTTGGAAAAAGGCACACGTCGTTGATTAGAAAAATTAACATTCTTTGTGACTTAGTTGAATCTTAAAGCCGATTCGTTGTCGCCTTTTCAATCGTTGCATACACCATATCATATTTTTTTCTACTTGCAGTTGGTTCTTTCATGGAATAACAAGGGAGCAAGCAATAGAGAAGCTCAAAGATTCGCCTGATGATACATTTCTTGTCTATGAACTTATCAACATACCAGGAGAATTTCATGTGGCTGTAAAGTGAGTTTCGGGTTGTCGGAATAAACACTTCTGAAAATAGAGATATAGATAGATAGATAGATAGATAGATAGATAGAGAGAGAGAGAGAGAGAGAGAGAGAGAGAGAGAGAGAGAGAGAGAGAGAGTCAGAGAGACAGAGAGACGGACAAAGACAGACAGACAGGCACACAGAAAGAGAGAGAGACAGAGAGGGACATAGAGAGAGAGAGGAACAGAGAGAGAGAGAGAGAGAGAGAGAGAGAGAGAGAGAGAGAGAGAGAGAGAGAGAGAGAGAGAGAAAGAGAGAGGGAGGGAGGGAGAGTTTTAGAGGTGGGCCCGAGGGGAGTGTTGAAAGAGATACTCTATGTGTAAAAGTTACTCTGAAAGAAATCTTTTTCTTGCAGTTTAAAATTAGTTTTCAAACGGAATTTTTTTTTCTTTACTTTCTGTGAATTTCTCGTCTGATAACGTAAAATTTTCAAAATGCTGGACTTTTTTTTTTTTTTTGAGGGGGGGGGGCTGAATGAACGAATCTGTTTCTTATTGCCATGCTGCACTACTTTTTTCTCTTTCCCCCTTCATCTTTTGTCCAACAACGTATATATACTTTAATCGATATTGCTATAATTTAATTAGATCTTGAAAAAAAAAAACCTTCTTCAATTTTGACGAAAAATCAATGCGGAAAAGCCTTAAGTCAAAATAAAAAAAATCCCACGGAATTACTTAAATAGCATGAAAATATCAGAACCATAGTAGAAAAAAAATGAACACGCTATACATAGAAACTATTCAAGAAAAAAAATGTTTTTCTTATGAAATATGAAGATACATAGTAGCTTGTTGCCTTCGAGGTAATGATAGAAGGCGTCATATAGCTCAGTCGGTAGAGCTTTGGACTTAAAATGAGGGGACTCCGTTATTTATCCCCAGCTTTGACACTTGGTGGTGGGGATCGTCGAATCCCATCTAACCGTTCCTACTACTAGATTGACGAGAACTTTGGGAGTTCGAAAAATATACTGAAGGCAACTACAAGAAAATATTCAATATCATCTTTACTTAAAAGACAGGCTTAGAATAGTTAAGCTCTTAGAACGTACACATAACCAAAAATTTCTCTCGGGATAATCTACTTAAATTTTGATTTGAAATCTGACGGCACCTCTTTAACCTCTTTTACTTATTAGCTTTTAAATTAATTTTAAATGATAAAACTATAACACTCTTGCCATTTAGTGCTTTATACTTGCTTAATCAAAACTCAGTGCAGGACTAAAATTAATGTCGAACTGCCGGCCAGCTCTATATCCCAATCTCGAACTAGGCTTAGACACAAAATTGAGGCAGACCCAAATCTGAAAAATAGTTAAAGATATTATGACCATTTGCTAACAAAACATACTATACTATGATCATTATCATGATTAACATAGCCATCACTGACAACAACATTGTTCTTATTTACAAATTTAAAAAAAATGCACATACCTATGTCAATGTAATTTCAAAGGCTTCCACTAACAAACAAAAAATGAAAAAAAAAATACATGATAATGATAATTATAAAAAAAAATCCAGTAATTGTGCGTCTTAAAGTATCGCAATATCACTGTTCATAAATACACAGGGTCATTTCTACGTTCGATAAAAATCAGCTGTTACCCTCATTCGTTTAATATTCCTTTTTGCACTCATATCCTTAAACTTTGCATAAAGATGAATACTGCTTTTTCCAGATATAAAATCTGCCTTGGGATTGGGCTTTAACGATTGAGAATAAGGGTGATTTACTTTATTGCTGAAGTATTTCTTCTTCCTTTATTTTATCATGGACGCATATATTCTTTTCAGGTACGGAGAAGTACAAATTTTCAAGGTTTTGAGGGATTCTATCGGAAAATATTTCTTGTGGGTTCAAAAATTTCAATCTGTAAATCAATTGGTTCTATACCATGGACACGCCTCAGTCAGTCGCACGCAAGACATCTTTTTAAAAAAGATCTGCCACCTATAGTAAGTTGTATTGTGTAAAAGCAGGTCTTTTTGTATGTCAATAAGAAATGAACAAAAATTTCAACTGGTAATAAGCTAATAAAGAAAGAGTCGCCATAAAACTGATGGCATTGCGGAAAGAAAAGAAGTGTAGAAAAAGAAAGAAAAAAGAGATGGAAAATAGAGAAAAAAAAATAAAAAAAAGAAGAAGAAGAAGAAGAAGAAGAAGAAGAAGAAGAAGAAGAAGAAGAAGAAGAAGAAGAAGAAGAAGAAGAAGAAGAAGAAGAAGAAGAAGAAGAAGAAGAAGAAGAAGAAGAAGAAGAAGAAGAAGAAGAAGAAGAAGAAGAAGAGAATTTAAATTTTAAAATTGTGAAAACATCAAATGCATAAGTAGACAAGACAGGGACCGGTGGAGAGGAAATATGAACGATAAAGAGCTTTCAAGTATGATTATTAAGATAGGTTTTTCATTGCATTTTTTAATACAGAGATTTGTTTGTTACCTTTACTGGGTATTTGATATTATTAAGGATTTGCTTGAGCTGTTTTCGGTGGAATGCATCTAGTTTAGCTTCTTCTGTTTGTGTGAGAGCCCATGTGCGATAATTGTATGTAAGGATCAATTTTACTAGTGCCCTGTAGAGTTTTACTTTTGTACTGAGCCTATCTCCTGAGGGTGTTTCTATACTGATGAAGGGTTTCCGTTCTGCTTACATGTTTTAAATGAGTTAAAGAAAATGTTTGATATTCCTTTAAGCTTCATATCCTTCATCTGCAGCAGCTTAGTCCTCGAGATCTTACTGCACATAAGTCAATTCCATTTCGTACTTTGTAAATACTTTATGAAATTATTAAAAAAAAAAAAACTAACACAAATCATATTCTAAAGCTTCTGATTATGGCAGCTTGCTGGCGGCAGATTTCATGCAGTTAGAGATTCAAGGATTAGTTTTTGAAATCGCTCCTTTAAAATAAATTCTTAAAATAAGAATTAATGAAAAAAATATATATGTCTTGTTAGTTGTATCTCCGCATATTCTGCTATACCTTATGGGGTTAAAGATGACGATATATTAGCCGTTCACTTAAGCATCAGACGCTATTAAGCTGGTCCTTGATCATAAAAGGAAATAGTACGTATGTGGCGAGGGAAAAACTGGGAGATAATTTTTTTTTTTTTTATGCAGTGCGTACATAAAACAAGTTGAGTTCAATAAAAAAGGCACACTCTTTTCATTTCAACAAAGAAATTTGGTGAACCGTATATATTAGACAGAAACTAAACTCTATTTCACAGATGTTGAATATTTACGGAAAAATTGAGAAATTATTTTTCTTGTGGTTTTCCCTCTTTTATCACATGCACTCTTCTTTCCGACTGAGGTGGCACAAGCGATATAAGGAGAGCTTGGGTTCAAGAGGGGAGAGATCTCATTTGGGTGTCGGCAAAGACTGGGGTCATCATTCTGGCAGAGAATACTACAAAGAACATCTACCCACGAGAATATATATATATATGTGAAGTAAAGTTATCAATTTGCAAACTTGAAAATGTTAACTTGTGTGTTGGCACTGCTAATTAGTTACGCAAAACACTTTATTCTAAACAGTTATCTCCAGTTGCAAAGGTAATTCATGAATAACATATATGTTACAGACAATTGAATGATGCCATGTACGTATTTAAAGGACCAAATCTCGAATTCCACCTAATTTAAAATCTAAGCTCCAGGTAATGGTAAAGTCACAAAAATTGTTAATTTCTGATAATTTTTGTTCTTTTTTGGATACCATTTCGCATTCTATATTTTTTTTTTCGTTCCACAATCTTTGTTATAATATAGCTACATTAACTCAGGCAATTAAACTTTGCAAGAGATTTTTGACGAAATTGCAGCAATCAGAAACATTTTTCAGTGTGCTGTGGGACAATGCAACTTTCTCATTCACAGTTTTATCTTTCCTCACTTAAAATTGTTGCCCTTTGACATTATTAGATAAGTTCAGATCCAATTACTCGATGTGCTGTTCAAATACGACGCTCACTCAGTCCTTATCATGTTTTCTTAAACTTTTTTTAATGGTCATATCTAGAAGGATTATACACTTGCTTCTTATGCCGATTGAAATTTACCTATACAGCAGTAGGTGTATAATTTTGAAATTTCTTAATATAAAAAAAAAAAGTATTGCAATTTCTTGTTCCATTTTTTTCTGTATAGAAGGGTAATGAATTTTTAGAAACATATGTACTCTTATGCCTATATCTTAGTACAAAATAATAAGCAGAGTAACACAATCATTATACAAGAGTTTAAAAATACGTTTTTTAAGCTGAAGCCGTAAATTTCTATAAATTTTATTTTTCAGCCAGAAATGGCTAAAAGCATCAGTTGATTATGAGTATGTGATTTTTCACAATTAATTTCATCTCATCCTTAGTTATGTTATTCAGAATTTTGTTGAGTCACTTAGTTGAAAATATAAAGTGTTATCGGTCGTTAAACTTTATAGATTCAGCTAAAAATAAAAATAATTATTATCACTAAACTATAACCTCTTCTCCTCTCTCACTCTTTGTTTTATCTAAACTTATGGAGGCGACAAGCAATCTAAGAGGGTAGGAGACTGCAAATGGAATTCTTGTAACAGGGCAAAACAAAATCTAGGAGAAAAAAAATACATCAACTTCATTAACTTTCAATTATGCATATCTAGTTTTCTGATTAGGCAGAATATGCACATGCTCATGTTCTTCTTTTATTTTTACTACAACCTTTCTCCCATTCCACTCCTAAAGTAAGCTTTCCAAAAATATAGTCCCACTTGGCATGAATTCTCCCATTAAAACGTTTTATGGAACCTTATTAAAAAATGAGCTTCTGTTATAGGTATTACACTTGTCTAAAGTATTTCATGAAAGAACAGATGTCCAATTTAAGTGTGTTGTATGATTTTCTTATAATGTTCAAAGCTGTTGATATTTAAAGTTATGCATTTATTTGAGCATCTCAATCATAAAAAAATGACATGATATTGGAAGTTTTACTCTTCAACAAAAAAGAAATACAGAAGTACTATCTGTAAGTTGACTCAAAAGGAGTGCTTGCAAGACATACATGTACTTCATAACTGTATTTTAAGTCAATCAAGGAAGAAAAAATCATTTTGAAGAAAAGCAGCCAAATGTTTTATTTCACATGATCTTGTTCCTTGATCCATTATTGTTTTAAAAGCAAATCCAATATGTATAACTATTAAAATTCTAGAGAGAGTTTTAAAGATGGAAAGAGAGTTTACAAACAGTACTACACAAAATTTTGCCTTTTATTCTTACTGCTACTAAGAAGATAAAAAAAAAATTGTATCTCTTTTGACTATAAATTTACAACATTTGCAATAGTAAAAACCTCAGACATGCACAATTCTAAATGCATACATTTTTAAATGCATAACTTGCAGGATCTGAATCATATTGGGTTGAATACAAGGCATTATTTAAACAATGTGCTCAAATTAAATGGATAATGAAATATTTTGACCTGTGAAAAAATAAATTCCACAACTTAAACAGAAAAAAGAAAGAACTGTTCGATTCGAGTGTGTAAGGAAATATGACAAATTATGAAAGCCTCATAAAAATTACACAAAAGTTCTGTGAAATATCAGCCACAAAAATTGGATCTACATTTGTAATCTACATGTAATAAAAGACAACTTTGATTCCTTTCTATGCTACCCCCTCCAAAACCACTCTATGTACAGTAATAAATTTTACTGAATTTTGATCTGCCATTACCAGTCTTCAATGTGGTCACTAAAAACTGAAGAAAAATTAAGGATTTATACTATAAAATGCTCTTAAAATTCATTGCATTTTGTTTCAATAGAGTTGTTGCTGAATGAGCCATTATTTGGGATGGACCACTCATGGGGCTTCCCACCAATCCCATACTCATGGAATAGATAGATCTGGTCCATTCATAACTTCATGAGCAACACAAAATGACACACGCAAAGTGAGCTTTCAGCTGCCTTGCCTAGATTTTAGAGACTGAAGATCTAAATATAACACCAAATCTTTAAATCATAAAAATTCTATCTTATTGTTACAGAGAAAAAAGAACTTAATCCCTTGATTTATCAACTTGCCTTAGGTAGAAAAAGAGGTTGAACCTTTGTCCAATCAATGATGTTTTTTTTTCCCTTGAAAAATACTAACTTTCCAGCTAATTTTCAGACCATCTCCATCATTGAATACTTAAAATTTTTTCAATAAACAAAACCAAACTAATAGTTCTCAGCCTTATTTCTGTACTTTTTTGAGCTTTTAAGAATTGAAATCTCTCTGTTTTTTACACTTTAAAGCTGTTAAATGAATGGTTCTGGAGGATAAATTTATTGTTGATGTGAAGTTTGTTTTTTTCAAAGCAGATGTCTTCTCCACCTGTTCATTTGAACGGTAAATCTTGCTTGTAATCTTATACTGCCTTTGTAAAAAAAAACATTTTCGTTAAAGGTGATCTCTTTCATAATGCAACCAACGTTTACCACTTTCGGAATCCATCACTTTCATTTAATTACCGCTTCAATGAACAAAAAATTTCAAGGTAAATAATCTCATCTAGAACTTGTTTAAAAATAAATGAAAGTGTACTCTCTATGCAACATTTTATGATGCAATTTAACAAGATGTAACATGTGCTATTAGTTTCTGATGGATATATTATCAAAGAATACCTCATTCCATTAAAAATTAATGTCTTTTATTGTTCTTTCAACAACTTAGAGATTACAGGTCCTTTTAGAAGCAAAATAAACACCTAAATTGAACTAAATTTTTTTTCCAGAATTATGTATTGTTCCCTAGTTCCTCAGATCTGCAAATTCAAACTTATTTCACAGGCGAGAAATCAAATTTGGAAGTACAAAATTGTATAATTATAAATTACTGGCTCTTTGAATACTGCAGTAAAATGAATGCAGCACTTACAAAAATGATATAGATGAAAAGGCAATTAGTATGTGTAGAAATACTAAACAAACCACATGAAACATTTTTGAGCACACAAGTGAATGGAGAAAAATATGATAGTCATATAGAATGGAATTTTTTCCAAAAATTATTTGTATGGAAATAAAAGGAGCTACAATAACACCTGCTCTTTAACTTTCAAGGATGAATATATACATCTTATAAAAACATTTTGAGGGGCGTTAAAATCATGGAATGTAGCACTAAAGGTGTGAATTATATTCAAAATCAAACTATTCCCTTTCATGAATTGAAATCAAGACATTGAAACATGTGAGTAAAAGCTCTAAACACATTATCAGTCACAATTAAACCTACAAACTACAAGCATTATACAATAAAAAGCTAAAGGGCAAAATGAAATGATACAAAATATTTTAAGCGAAGTAAAATAAAATAAAAAAAAGAGTACCTTTATTGAGAAATTCAAAGGAATATAAACAAAACAGAAACCAGATAAAAAAAAGCCTAAATAAGACATTCTTCAAATTTCTGTTACCCCAACTCAAAAAAAAAAAAAAATTAGGTGCAAGTGTATCCTTTGCAATTAATATCGACACAGAAAATGATTGATTATAAAACCCCTTCACAGGTGTGAAGCTTCTTATCAATTTGATCTATTTTAAACTATTGATGTGAATAAATCTGCAACAACCAATATAATAATATTTAAAACAAATGTTTCCATGGGCTGGGCTGAGCATGAGAAATAGAAAAAAAAGTTCTATTATGCAGACATAATGCGCTGACACGACAAATCCTGACAAAACCTTTGGTATCTTATGGCTCTTTGCTATCGAAATTTCCAAGCTGTTTTGTTACTCTAAAGTATGATTCAAGGCACATAAGATGTATGGCGTGTGCTGTTAACATTTAAAAAAAAAACATGCATAGCAGTTATACAATTGAATATCAATCGAACATTATCAGGTACATTTATTAGCACAGATTTCTTGGCCTACATCACCCTAATGCATACTACACCAGCAATATTACTATACTGTAAATTGCAAACTTGGGTTATATAAATATGTATATAATCACATTTTAAAAGTGTTAGAGAAGAAACCAAAAGATCTGCCTGTTAAAAAGACAGCCACATGAGCTCTAACTCTAAGCACTGTCATTATTTTAGGTCTGTCTGCAACATGTATTTTAAACATCATTGGCAGTTATTATGAGTTTGGCTGAAATATAGGGCAGAACCAAGTCAATGATGCCCAAAATCCTTCCAATAGCCATTTTATGTTTAACTTGCCATAAAAAAGAGACAGAGGCAAAGTCAAAATTTGAAAGGAATAAAATATGAGCAAAGGATCATTACATTTTAAGCATTAGGCAAAAATCACATGTCTATCAAGACAACATAATACATAAAAATGGCACATCTGCACAATTAATGGAATGTGCACATAGTAATTACCGAAATCAACTTAAAATTTATATTCATGCCAAAAGTATGTATTGGACTGAAATGTAAAGATATAAAATACATACATATCTTTCTTTCTACTTTTTATGTATAACTTAGTAGTATTTATTGCCAAAATATATATTTATACAATTAGAGGAGACGAGTACAAAGATGCACTATGTAAATATAAAAAAAAGTGAATAAATGATCATGAAAGTCATGTGGTATCGTTATAAAGTTTACAAGAGATTGCTTCACTTTTCAAGAGTTGATAGATAGCAAATGAAGTAAAATCTCTCTGAATACAGAGTGAAAAGCAAAGACCAAATAAATGCCATGCAAATAGTGTTAAAACCTTTTACTGAACTGTAAGTAAAAATATAATGTAAAAAATTAAATTTTGTATATTTACACATTTCACAGCTTTTATGTTTTCATTTATTTCAAAATGTTAAAAAGAAATTTGAGCAAATAATTACCCACAGAGATTCCACCATCTTAAGTGAAAGTAAGCGAGAAAATGCAAGGATAAACAACAAACTCGCGTAAGGAATGTACCATGATGATGACCCTACTTATAAAAAACATTTCCCTAACTGTGAAATCCTACACAATGCCAGGGCTTCACTAAGCAAGTTAAATTTTTTTTCAGTGACATCGAAGGAATAATTTAAAAAGCATGAAACTGGCTCCTAATTTAGCTTCAAGCTGTACCAATTTAAGCCTACAAAACATACACAAAATAGATGAAATTATCAGATCAAGATTTCACGTCAGCTTTTTTGATTTTGCTTGTCTTCTCTCCTAAATTGTCTATTGAGCAAGAAAAATTATCATGTTTCTTTCATATTTCACTTCATAATTTTTTTCATTTACTCAATTAAGGGTAAGGAGCTATACACGGCTGTTAAAACAGACCAAAAAGCGGCAACTTAGTTTGCTTCCAGGCCCTACCTCAGACGCCCGCAGTTAGTGGGCGGATCGGTGATCAATCACCTGTCAGGCAGGCTACAACCGTGTGTGCCCGTGCATGACCCTGCACTGCTGTTAAATCTAATATTGAGAATTTTTACTTGTTTTTGCATTGCAATAAATATGGCCTCATTAACACCAAGTATATCAAACAAATAATCATTTTAAAGCTGAAATTGTCCTGAATACAACGCTATATTTTTTATCTCTCAATTATAAAGTGTTTAGATGGTGCAGGTGAATCTTCATACTTCTAGTAAAAGAACAGAAAAACGTCTTGATTTTCATAACACCTCAGTTTGATAGGAATATTTCAAAAGTGAAACAATTTTATCGCTTAAAAATTGTTTCCCGATATTTAAAAGATTAATATAAAGAACTTATGAAAGTTTGAAGAGCGAAGAGTTTTTCATTGATTTTATATGATTTTTTAAAATAATTCCACACGCTCGGGTCTGCACGAACTACCCGTAAATAACACTCTGCACTATAGATCTACCTAAGAAGCCTCAAACCAACACTGTTAAATATGGAGCAGCACTTAGAATCTGAACGCAACCAAAAGCTCCATGAAGTTTGCAGATCTTGTTGTGATATATCTTTAATAACAGATAGAGGAAACAATCAAAAGTTTCTTCTGTGCGGACTTTATCAACGGCTCGTTACTAACTTTTGGTATTCACAATCATTCCAGTAACAAAAAAAAATATTTTTACAATATGCTTTTAATATTCTGACGTAAATAAACTCAAAGCACTTAGGCGTCAGAGGTTTGAAGAAAGTTATAATAAAAGCTTGAAAATATTACAGACAGACACAGACACAGACACAGAGAGAGAGAGAGAGAGAGAGAGAGAGAGAGAGAGAGAGAGAGAGAGAGAGAGAGAGAGAGAGAGAGAGAGAGAGAGAGAGAGAGAGAGAGAGAGAGAGAGAGAGATCTTACTCTTAGCACACGCCCCGCTGATTGAAGAATGTAAGGCAAAGTAAACGTATGACTTACCTGTAAAGGAAGACAATGCGCAACCCTACACAAGTTTCATTTTCTTCTTAGTGCGTGTTTTTAATTTTGTTAAAAGTTAACACCAGGCCTCCCTCATATATATTGACGCTCCACAGCTTGAACTACGATGTTCTATCGTTGTTTAGATTTATTATTTTACATCAAAACGCCGTACCAGCGCTGTAAGAAGTGGACTATCACAACTCAAACCCGCATAACTTGGAAACGGAGAACTCTTCGCTAATGCCCTTTGGTGGGTGTTAAGTTCAACATATATATGAAATGCTGTAAAAATTTCATTCCCAAAAATTGTTTCAGTTTTTCATAAATGTCCCATAAAAAACGTCACCAACTTATGATTATTCCAGATTCATGTACTTATTCAAGCGCTCAATAACTCCATCAATTAAATGAAAAGAAGGGGAAAAAATATATCCTCGTATTGCTGAAATATAGATGTAACAAATTATATGTTTTTTGTAGTTCTTCCTTTCATGCATAATCTTAAATTCTCCATTGTTTTGGTGTGAAAATTAGATCTAAAATCTAAAGCTGCGAGGAAAGGGGAATCCCCGTTCTGCAGGGATGTTTGACCCCATGACCCGATCGGGTTACAAGCTGCTTCACGGGTGCTGCAGGCAAACTAAAATGCCGCTCTTTAACAGCCGTGTATAACATCATTTCCTTAAGCATGCATTGGTACTGGTGTTCTTTATAAAGTGTTAATAATACTGGTGGCAAGAAAGGTGAGCAAGACTTAGAGCTAGAGCTATCTTGCTTGGAAGATTCAGGTGTAAAAGTTTTTGAATTGTGAATGATAAGCTTTCAAAGAGAGGTAAAAAAAAACATGTATGTTTAGTTTAAAGGTCTGATTTGAGTTATTTAAATTTAGTGACAATTTCCAGGAACAATAAAGGGTGCATTAAAGATACCATACTGACCGCAAATTTAGTACTTATGAGGCAAAAACTGATAGAAGCAATAGTTCACAATGCGTGTGCTATGCAAGATTAAAATTGTATAAAAAGAAGAAGGAAAGAAACAAAAACAGCAGAGTAGGCAAATAAAAACCCTAACTTTTACCCATGGGAAACAGTGACAGAATCACTACACAATTGGAATGCAAGATGACACAAAGCATCGTAAATCAGTGAACACTCTCAAAAGGCAGCAGGATACAACAAGTAGAAAACTAATTACAGCTGAGCACGGATTCTTAGAATTCAATGGGGAATTTTTTTTATATTCATTGAAGCTGTGTTCGAACAATTCTATCTTTAACACTCGGACCCTGGATTTGTGTTTGGGACAGTTTTCGTGAATATTTTGAAGTACGTTAACAATGTATAAAGACTTCCAGTTTTCTTGACTTCTGCGCAAATCCGAGCACTATGGGGATACTGATTTGCCGTATTTTCCCTACTTTTCCCATTCCAAATAGCAGACAGAAGAAAGATACCTACGAACAAGCCAATCATTTTATGTAAAACTTTGACTCCAAACCCCAACGTTTATCGGATCTCAAACTCTTGATGCTAGATCTAGATTTAGACTCTAGGTCTACATTAAAATAGCGGTCCCACATTTCTTTCTAGCTAGGGGCACATTCACTTTAAAGTTGACGTTCAAATACAATGAATATTGCTTCTTCCTTGATAATCTTTAAACTACACAAGGGATGTCTCTCAAGGCACAGCTAGGCCTAATCCAGCTAGAAGATCCGACGAAGAATTGAACATGGAGCTCACTATTGCCAGTTCAACATTCTACCTTTTGAGCTACCTGGAGACCTAACCGTCAATAAAGAGATCAGTGCCACCAGCTTTTTTTCACACCCATGTATTGATTGATTAAGCAAGGGCTGGGCCCAGACAGATGTCATTCCCCATGTCTTATGCACATGTAGCAAATCTTGTTTACAAACAGCCCCTTTGAAGTCTTAGCCTCAGGTAGACCTGGCACATGCAGAGATAGACAACTGAGTGCATTGGACTAAGCTACAGTAAAGTGGAGCATGAGAAGGGGTGTCTCTCTCGCTGGGGACCAGGGATAAAAGGCTAGGCTGCCTGTCTACAAACTGTTTCTACACAGTTAAAGGGAGAGGTAAGGCATGCTTGTTTGAAGAATAACAACAACTGGGTAGAGCACTTGATCGAAATTTAAGATCTGCAAATGGGATGAAAGTCACAGTCTGTCAAATTTCTTAAAAGACAAACATTTTCAACTGATTGTTCAAAGGAAATGTGATATAACTTCAAACTAGTTTGACGAAAATGTACAAATAAGAAGAGAATAAAGAGAGAATCAGAAAGAGGAAACGGATGAGTTTGAAGAATTTGTGATTTCGAGGGATCTGTGTTCTATTTAATCATAAATTATTCTAAGTTTGCACTAGTGATTCTACATCCCCAACAACCATGTCATCTTCTTCTAAATCATCAGGTAGACGAGACCAAGTTCTGGTAAAGTTTTGCTTCCTTTTCCTTCTCACGACAACACGTACTGCCAAACTAGCTACGATAAGAACAACCATACTGCCACTAATGACCAAAATCTCAAATGGATGACAATACAGAAATGATTTCCTGCATATTTGGCCCAACAAATGTTTAGCTTCCTCACTCATATTCCCAGACTCAGGATGAGTTCCATTTTTTTCCGACAGATGCTTGCTTTTTATGATCCAGATGCTGTCTAAAGTGCTATGGTTGAATATTGATCGCTGCTCCCAAAACACATGGCTTTCATTGACGACCAACATACGACCATAACTGTTCATAGCTCTGTTGTCCAAGCGAAATGCTGACCATTGTGCTGAAATTAGCAAATGGAAGTAAGTTATATGTAAGAAGTTTCAGTTACTCTTACAAATGATGAATAAAAAAAACTTCACAAAACAGCAATCAATAATTTGTTGTTTAAGTTTCACAAAACTGCAAAAAAGCCATTTTGATTTCCTTTGATATACTGTTCCATGATGGTCTCTAAAGGAGAAATATGATTGTGTTTAAAACAAAGCAAATGGATGCTTGCATTTGAGTTAACCTCAATGAGACAAATTGCACAAAGCAGTATGCAATCAAAATGAAACAAACATATCACAAGCACAACTAATGAGATCTAAATGAAACATCATTGAAGTTCTTAGCTTTCTCTTTATAGATTTCTTTTTACATGATGACCTCTCTTTGGTGTTATAATTTGCATTAGGAAGATTATTTTTTTTTCATGAAGCCTACTGATATGAGTAAAATATCCACTTAGACTGTAGGTGCCCTGTACACCTCAAATTTGATTTTAGAATCACCAAACTGCATATTTCAAAGTAAAAATTAAAATATTAATAAAAACAAAAAAATAATAAAATCACCAAAAACAAATAGAAAAATACAATCTCATTTATACAAGTAAAAAAAAAGTGACTTTTATTGTATAAGATTGCTTGTATTGTACTTACGTCTTTTTTGAGCAGGAAAATGATCAACATTTTCAGCACTTCCTGCAGCCCCTGATATGAGCTGAACTGGGGCAGATGGGTTATTATAAGTATACTCTGTTACATTATTTCTGTAGACTGGCCAAAGTCGTTCATAGTTATGCTCATGGCCTTGGACTACAATGTCCACTGACATTTTGTAGAAGACCTCTTCAAACCTAATAATGAAAAAAAGACCAAAAAAGGGAATACAGGGCCATGAAAAAAGATCTCCTGCAAGATAATGATTAACAGCTGCAGCTGATAGCATTCTGAGAAAAAAAATAATAAGGGTAAATGACTGTTTTAACCCATCCTGACCACTTTATTATCAGGTCAAATTTTGGCCTTGCCAGGATGGAAAAGGCAATTTGATGGAGTCTTATTAAATACTTATTACCTTCACTGATTATTTTATCCTTTAAAAATGAATCATGAGAGCGTAAATATCTCGACCAGCTATATGAAAATCAGATTTGACGAATAAGTATACATATATAATAGAAATAGCAAACAACCTATACTCCTTCTTTCAAATTGCAGGTAGATTAAATGTTATAGATGAAATGACTCCAAGACAAAGGGATTTAAGTTCCTTAATTTTGCAATTTTCCTCGCATCAAATTTGAAGCACAAAGTTTCCATCCCTGCCATCCCGATCCTTTCAATCCTACTTCCTACCCTCAAGTGCATAAAGAAATACACACCCATTGCGGACAAGAGAATCTTGTTTCGAACAATCATCTCCTATATTCGTACTGCAATACAATGGTCTGTGTCCAAAAACAACAACCCATGGAACATTGTGTCTATTTTTGTTTGCTTGATCCAGATCTCGAATCAACCATTCCCTCTGATCATTCACATACATGGCAAAGTTTGTGAAGAAAACTTCAGTTGAATAGCTGTAAAACACAAAATTAAATTAATAAATTAAAAAAAAACACATAGAAAACATAGCAAGACTAATATTAATCTTAATTATCACTTGTGCATGATTATAAATATTCTAATGAACATATCTTTTTGAGAAACAAGTTATATCAAATGTTAAATAATTCAAAATTGGTACTATTTAAAAATGAAACAACCTAACAAAATGAACAGGTCCAATATCGATGCTGTACCACATCTTGTGTAAAGGAATTGGCCATTCTGTATCTGGCATAGCAAAGCGGTGCCGATAGTGGGTGAAAGTATCTGTGTCAATTTCTGAAAGTCAACAGAGCAAATGAATGTCATTTCATAGATAAAAAAGCTAAAGCATCTGATAGTGTTCAAATAAGGGAACTAATAACTGTCAAGTACTTTTACATCAAGACTACTTAATTTAGTAAATTCAAATTTTAGATGGAACCAAAAAAAAGATTCGAATACAAGACACTTTTAAGAACTTTTCTTTCCAATAATAAACATGATATCCTATCAGCTTAAGTTCATGAAATTAAAAAAGTTTATTTTATGAAGTGTCATTCTCAGAATTTACATGGTACTTTAAGCAGCTATTTATTTCCAAAATGTATTAGTCTTTTGTGTGGAAAAAGTAATAGCCTATTTCAAGGATGATGTTTCCTTTAAAGAAGCTAGAACAGAAAAAAATGTACCTAAAATTGTTTCCTTTTCCCACATTATATAGATGTTCATTACAAATATGAAACTGCCACGGAAAGTGCTTGGTTCAACATTACATATTACTGAAATCCATCAAAATTTTTTTTTAACCTTTGCACAAATTCATATTACCATGATTTCCGGGGCATGTGAGGTAAGGGATCACTGCAGCAGCTGGCTCAATGAGACTCATAAAGTAATCACCCACCTGAAATAAAAAGAAAGTTTACATTTACTAATACTATACATGTCTGCTATGAGTCAAAAAACACTCTTGTGGAATTGAAAGCATAACGTATGGTGTTGAGCTTCTTAAGGGTGAAAATTACATATCAAAATTCTCTACAGAAGTAAGAGATATTTGCCCCTTTTTAACTAGTCAGAAAATGCATTTACTTCATAATATGTACATTTTTATCAAATTCAAAACAGACAGGCAAAAAGGCTATCTGGTTCTCGAGTTTTGATCTTGCAAGAAAATATTGTAAAAGTGACAGTAGACTTTCAATGTGTCAAATACAAAAGATAATAGAAAATGAAACTGACTCTTCAATGTTTCTTCTTTTTTTTTTTTTAATTTTGGTTTTGACATCCAATTTATTAAAACTTGTTGTCAGTAAGTACATAATGTAGCATAAAAATCATTCTTGCAATTCACTTTCTTTTAAAAATATCACTTTTTTTCAGAAACATAGAGTAGAGTAGTTTTTACTCCCAAATTTTTTTTTTTTTTTTTTTGATTTTCTTGTTTAATTGTATAGATCTCTCTATACACTTTAGGTTTTTGCTCCTAGTCTTAGCTTATAAACCATACTTGTCCGTCTTGGTTCTTTAAATCATAGGCAAAATCTCCAACATGAAAGAGTGCTGTATACTTTCCACTCAGAGCCTCATTCACTAAAGATGGAACTGTGTCAGAATAAATGCCAAGGTCTCCAAACATTAGAAAATCAGGAGACCAATCCTGTAAAGCAATAGAGTTTCTTAGTATACATTTAATCGCATATATTTGTTCCGTAGAAATATATAGACGAAACAAAAACAAAAAAACACAAGTGAATCTTCTTATAATATTTTTCTGATTCCTCACACATGAGAATTTCTCTGAGGTATTTTTTTTATAACAATCTGATAAGAGTGTCAACAGAAGTGAAAACATCGGTCATTGCCTAAAAAACAAAATTCTTCATATCTACATCACTATTATCAAGTCTGTTTCACTTTGCCAGCTTTCCCTGTGGATTGCAGTCAATGGTTCCTATATATATATATATATATATATATATATATATATAGAGAGAGAGAGAGAGAGAGAGAGAGAGAGAGAGAGAGAGAGAGAGAGAGAGAGAGAGAGAGAGAGAGAGAGAGAGAGAGAGAGAGAGAGAGAGAGAGAGAGAGAGAGAGAGAGAGAGAGAGAGAGAGAGAGAGAGAGAGAGAGAGAGAGAGAGAGAGAGAGAGAGAGAGAGAGAGAGAGAGAGAGAGAGAGAGAGAGAGAGAGAGAGAGAGAGAGAGAGAGAGAGAGAGAGAGAGAGAGAGAGAGAGAGAGAGAGAGAGAGAGAGAGAGAGAGAGAGAGAGAGAGAGAGAGAGAGAGAGAGAGAGAGAGAGAGAGAGAGAGAGAGAGAGAGAGAGAGAGAGAGAGAGAGAGAGAGAGAGAGAGAGAGAGAGAGAGAGAGAGAGAGAGAGAGAGAGAGAGAGAGAGAGAGAGAGAGAGAGAGAGAGAGAGAGAGAGAGAGAGAGAGAGAGAGAGAGAGAGAGAGAGAGAGAGAGAGAGAGAGAGAGAGAGAGAGAGAGAGAGAGAGAGAGAGAGAGAGAGAGAGAGAGAGAGAGAGAGAGAGAGAGAGAGAGAGAGAGAGAGAGAGAGAGAGAGAGAGAGAGAGAGAGAGAGAGAGAGAGAGAGAGAGAGAGAGAGAGAGAGAGAGAGAGAGAGAGAGAGAGAGAGAGAGAGAGAGAGAGAGAGAGAGAGAGAGAGAGAGAGAGAGAGAGAGAGAGAGAGAGAGAGAGAGAGAGAGAGAGAGAGAGAGAGAGAGAGAGAGAGAGAGAGAGAGAGAGAGAGAGAGAGAGAGAGAGAGAGAGAGAGAGAGAGAGAGAGAGAGAGAGAGAGAGAGAGAGAGAGAGAGAGAGAGAGAGAGAGAGAGAGAGAGAGAGAGAGAGAGAGAGAGAGAGAGAGAGAGAGAGAGAGAGAGAGAGAGAGAGAGAGAGAGAGAGAGAGAGAGAGAGAGAGAGAGAGAGAGAGAGAGAGAACAGAACATCTTGTCAAATTTCTTTCCCTCGAACTTATCACAAATGGAGGTTGTTTTGAACTATCCCAGAGTTGTTCTTAAAAAGATGAGAATGTTTCTATGGTGTAGATTTTGTAAAAATTGTGGAGTTACAGTTGATCATTTTAGTTTCTTGTCAAATTATTAAACCACGTGATGGAATGCAATGCAAGTTTACTAAAAGTGTTTTCCCAAACCACTATTAATGCTTTGGTAGGTGCTTGCACTATCACTGAACAATAAAAAAATTAAAGGCACTAAAGTATGGTTTCTCAAGTTATATCAATATCAATGAAAGACTCAAATAAGACAAAAAATAGAAAAACTGCATACCGTTTCTGCTTTAGGAGTTTTGAAATAAAATGGCCCTGACTGTTTTCCTTTGCTGATTGGAATGTAGTAATATGTTGTCTCTGCCTGAAGATTCTGGAAAGAGGAAAAATGTTATATACAAGAAGACTAAGACTGCGCTAGCTGTAATTAAATTCTGTTAAGAATTCAGTTTCAATCAAAAAAGATTTTTTTTTCGAGGCTAGTATAGTATACAAGGAAGTGCAACTTTGACATAACATAACTGCCACCATAACAATAATCATAACATCACTAAATTTAATATGTAAATGACATTATCTAATTAAAAAAAAAATGCTTCCCCTACAAGAAAGGGTTTTTAAAAAAAAATGATTATTTGCCAATTCAAGCAAATAAATAATAAAAAATATTTCTAAAAAAAACACGACAACAAATGTAAAAAGGTGTCAGATAAAAGAATAAAACATTATTTTTTTGCATCACAGTTGAGTTGCAGCTTATACATTACACAAAACACAAAACAGATAAAGGAAGGTTAGAAGAAAATCTGAAAAAAGGCATTCCAATTTTTTATTACAAGTATTAAAGGTATGAAAAGCTTAAAAAAAATAGTATAAAACAAAAGAGGGATAACTGATAAAAAAAAATGTACCTTCAACTCAGCTTTGTGTAAATAATGCAAGCCTTTTTTATTCTGCTCATCAAAATATATATCTGTGGATTTAGCAAACGCTTCTAAACCCCATGGATGCATTCCATATTTTACCTGAAATTAAAAAAAAAACATTACCGAAATATACTGGCAAAAAATTATTTTCACCAAACAATAGTGAATTTACATTTATACATTATTTTGGCAGAATTCACACTCCATCAGAAACAGAAACCAAGAAATTGATTGCAAAAAGTTCTACAGAAAAAGTGAATTTGCCATTTAAATAGGAAGGTAAATGGGGCTTCAAGAAAAGTTTCTTTTTCTGTCATTTGTGTTATGCTATGTTGAGGAGTAACATTTTTTTTTTCTTGTTATAACACTGAATAGCTAAGGATATAGGGTGTGATTTTACAGTTATGTCCCTTTGTTGGAAGTCATGAGTTTTGTTCGGATCAGGTCACTTTGTGCCTTAGACAGACTGCCTCGGACTGCACCGGAGTGCTCCAGACTAGCCTAGACTTCTAAGGCTTGTTTTGTATTTTTGAGACAATATTTTCTGTCCTTAAGTGACTAAAACATGCCCCTTCACAAGACAACCTGACCAAACTGTCATAGTGGGCAACAACAGCGAGGTGAACGATGAAGCTAACCAAGCTAACATACAAGCCGCAATTATAGAGAGGGACCTAACACCAACACAGGCACTGCAAACCACACAAAACCATCTGATCTTATTGTTATCTTTAGCATTAAAACATTAATAATAGCAATGCTTTGTCATCTCTCTCTCTCCCCCTCTCCCTTTCGTTTTTTGTATCTCCCTCTTTTTCTCAGTTTCTCACTTCCTTTCCCTTGCATTTTACTCTCCTGATCATTCTTTCGGTTTCTCTCACTTTCCTTTTCACGTTCTCTCTCACTCACAATTATTTCTATTTCATTTTCTTTCTGTCTCTGTCGTGCTCTCTCTCTCTCTCTCTCTCTCTCTCTCTCTCTCTCTCTCTCTCTCTCTCTCTCTTTTGCTTTGTGTCTATTCTCTACTCTCTCAGATCTTAGTTTCTGTTCTTACTGTCCTAGTCTTTTGCTGACCCAAATTACTGTTTTCTCACTCCTTTTCTGTTTGCACTGACATGATTTCTTGAATTTGTCTGGCGTGCTGTTAACAGTCAAGGTAAAGTCTGCTGAAGTCACTGTGCCTGCTCTGAGTGCAGGCTGCATCAGCATCCACTATTCACAGTTCCAGTGATATGAGCATATGTGCATGTGATGGTGCCATGACATGTTCTCCAATCCTACAAGCGCAAGCTTTGGTTCAGCATCCTGTGTGAGGACAAGATTGCTCAGGACATCAACCATCTGTGGTATTTTTTGAGGAGTCCAACAGGCGAGACGTTAAAGGATTGCATTCATACTTTATGAGGTATTATTAGTGCAAGTAGGCACGGCAAGCATCCATCCCTGAAAAGTCTCAGAACGTTGTCCCTCAACAGATCAATGAGGTTCCTGAAATACTGCTCATCATCCACTGGCCACTGGGTAGCTACTCTGGCTACTCTTATGTAATGTTCAGCTCTGTTGGCGGACTTGACCACTCCCCATTCTCCGAACATCAGATTAATGCCCTTGTTGATGTGTTGATCCAAAGTGTATGATCAAAAAGTTTATACAATATTTTATAATTTTAGTCCTATATATCACGGATATCTCATCTTTTGAAACAATATGTGCGGGTGATTGACCAGCTTTGATTTGAGTTTTACACCTCTTTTCAACACATTTAAGGTTATAATTTTTAAGAGATGGGACCTACATATTATACACTTGTCTCCGATAGGACAAGAGCTAGGGCCAGAAAAAAATTCTGAAGAATATCTGGGTTGAACCTAGGCTCAACCTCTCAAGCTTCTTCTGAGACTAGTATCTTAACCACTTCCAATCACTTTTCGGAGTGGTCCGAGGCAGTCCGGGGTAGTCCAGGGCAGTCCAAGGCAATCACGGGTAATTCGGGGCAGTCTGGGGCATTCCAGGACAGTCAGGGGTACAAAGTGACCAGACCAGTTTTGTTCAACAATCAAAGCATTTTGAAGATCTAACCAGAATTAAATTATTTTGTTGTAAATGTTTTCTCATGTACACAATACATGTTTTTCTTTCCTTACTTCATTTTTCACACCAATCTGCATTCTCATAGATGCTATCGCTTGATATGCTATTAACAGTTTAAAGTTAAGCTCATGATTTTCAATAAGGTAGCATAACTATGTGAAATACCACTACCTATATTTGGATCAAGAGAGTAAAAGTTGTTCACAGTCACAGTATCTATTGTCTCTAAGTAAAAAAAAAATTTTATTTTTGTTTGTGATATAGATACAGTACACCTTGGACTCAACGAACTAGTTCGATGATTTTTGAAAGTTTGTTGAATGCAAGGTTCTTTGGAGCTATGACAAGGCAATAAACTAGGGAAGTAAAAAACCAAAGTGAAATTACCACATAATTATCTCCCTTGTTTTTAATCAACTCACCACCTGTCTATAAAGCCACTCTTTACCCTTCCCACCATTGCCCAAGTTACTGCCGCTTTGGCTCTTTGATCCTGTATCATGATCTCCCCATGCATTTGCTGCCGCTCCCTGCCCCCATCCCCCTCTTTTTTTATTATCTTCTCCCTGCATGTCAATACTTTGCTCTCCCCTACCCATAGTTGCTATGGCATAATGTAGCCCACACCTTGGGTGCCCAACACCTATATACTTCAAGCTTTTCTTAACAGCCAGGGACCTTTTGATCGAATTTCCACTACATAGTTTCTAAGAAGAAAAGCATTTTATGGTGGATTTGCCAATACTGTTAGTTCGTTGAACCGGAACGGGTCTGAGATTAGTTTGTTTGATGCGAGGTATTTTAAGAGAGTCAAAGAAGGAAAAAAAAACACGGGGATTTTACTCTGTTTGTTGAATGCAAGGTATTCTTAGAATCCGAGTTAGTCAAATTTGAGGTGTAGTGTAGTCAGAGATGCATGAAAATTCTACGATTTGTCACACCAAGCTATGAGTAAAATTTAAGTTAGGATTTATAACTTAATCCTGCTAGATTCTTTGACTAATGGCCTTTTTTCAGAAAGAGAAAATACCAAATCTTATGGGAAAATGCTTAGAGACTCAAACGTAGGACAAAAATCACAACAAATCTTTTGTCTGGCTCAGGAAAAAAAAAGATATAATTAATGATAAAAATAATAAACTTTTTACAACCTTTTTTCTTTCGCAAAATCATTATATTCTGATACTGTCCTTTGAAAATTAGTTAACACATAAAAAAAAACATCGCCACACTTTATGGCATTAAAAAGGTTCCATGCATACATTATAAGTAGACTTTTTCAATTGCCATACCTGACCAGGGCAGTCTCCCAAGGAGGACCACATAACTATTATGTCAAGCACAGTTTTCCCAAATGATATATGAACATGCTCAGGTAAGCAGGGATCTCTGTGTTCAATATCTGTTTAAAAAAAAAGGGTTCAGTTAAGAATGAGTAAGTCATAATAATTATTGTCAAAGACTTTTATCAAATTGTAAGTCTTGGTCTCATGATGAGCAAATTGTGCAATGCCTAAGACTTATTAAAGAGACCTCAAAAGTTGCATTTTTCATTACACAATATGAAACATTGACATATAGCAAAGAAGCTAATGCTATAATTAATAATACAAAAATATTGTTGCCTTATGACCGTAGCTGCTTTTGGATCAAACTGACAGGAAGAGGATAAAAAATTTACTTTATATTTTTGATTTGGAATCATTCATATATAATTTATTTCCCAGATTCTCCCAAAAACTTATTATAGCTTTTCAAAATGGAAAAAAAAATTACAACAAAGGAAAAATAAATGACACTCATTGTGAGATTAATGCCAAAAATACCAATGCAATCTGAAACCAGTATATCATATTAAAAATATAACTCATGAAATTTTGAACTTACATATATGGTGACAAAATTAATCTTAAAATGATGAAGGATTATACTAGAGGGATAAATGTAAAACCATTTAAAGCATCTAAGATGAGATGAAAATATTCTATGACTAAGATTTGGCTTTACTTTTAGAAAAAAAAAAAAGAATGTTTCATTCTGAAGTTATGATTTAGTTTACTAAAGAGAATAAATTTGAATTTTCTTAGAACTCAAACAGTACCATAATATGAAGAGCTGTTCCAATTTCCATGCACAAATTTGCCAAAGAGAACACAAGTCAAAAAGAAAAGAAATCTAGCTGATGCATTGAGTGACATTGACCCTGAAAGTAAAAAAAAATTAAAGTTAAAACAAACTTAATAAAAAAAAAGTACCAATGCTAATTCTGGCAAGCATCTAGACTCTAGTAGAGAAAAATTAGTGACATAAAACTACACAATTTGTTATTCAAGTTATTCAAATCGACATGATGTTGAGACCATTGCACTATTTTAAAAATCTAAATAATGATTGATAAAAGATCTTCCGATGAGTTCCGTTAATGGCAATATTCCATGAAAATCAAAGCCAAAGCTTTCCTTAAGACGGGTGAAATAACGCAGCAATACATAAATAGGACCTAATCTACATCTAGAGACAAGTTTATATTGTAGTTTCTATCTCCATTTAATCAGAATGATCTAAAAAAAAACTAGATCTAGATTTAGATTTATAATTAGTCTTGATCTAGACCCAGATGCCAGAGGTGCGGTTTTGGACTGATAATAGTGATATCAATCTCAAAAGATTAACTCAGAAGTTACCTTTGATCCCCATTTTATCCAAATAATTAGTCTATTAATCTTGAGACTGGAGTCGTAGTGGAGATCTACACCTAAATCTATTTTGCAGAGAAAAATCTAGTACTAATCTAATCGATTTGGCATCATCTAAACAGCAGCAGTTAGTGTTACCAACAGTGAATCGCATGCCATGGACTGTAGTGAATGACATAAATGTGGGTCACAACCAAAATCGATAGGCCAAGATCTAGTAAATCTCGAGGCCTAGGCCTAAACCAAAACGAAAAGTAAGCTAAAGCAGTACGGCTTGCACTCTTTGGCTGGGCCTAGGCCTAGTCAAAGTCCTTTGGAACAAAGGAGGGCTGTGGCCTAGACAGGAACTTTTTAGTTCTATAGCGAAGGATGATCAACATTCTTTCCATGTGTAACTTTCTGGGCTAGGCAACAGCAAATTTGCCGACTGTGCAAGGCATAACCTAGTGCTGAAACTTAGGCCTTTTTATTACTGTCTTTGACGTAAGTCATGACTTGTATTGCTATTAGGCATAGGCTACTTGTTGGCATCAATAATTTGAAGGGGTGAGGCTAGATAAATGGCACTGGTGAGGCACAGGCTAATGAGATCCCTGTTTTGTGGGGTGAGATCTAATCATCGAACTAAAGCCTTTTTTCCCTTTAAAATCAGCGCCGTTGCATCTAAATTTTGTAAATGAGTAGCCCTCAAATTTTTTTTTCGAAAATAGCTCAGATGAAGTAACAGGAGAAGAGAGGCAGTTGACAATGAAGAGGGGACTGATAAATATAGGTAAAATTAAGGTGAAAATCATTATCCTTATTTAAAAATATATATATATATATATATATATATATATATATATATATATATATATATATATATAAGTCACGTGCTTTAAATAGAATGTTGCATCCAATTCCAAGTCAGTCTCGGGTTGCATCTGATAACTTGCTAACCTGGTATGTAAATCAGGTCAAATAAGGACCCAGTGGTAACAAAGCGACACAACATTACGGTAGCACATTTGTTTTGGCTTTGTTCGAACAGTGACTTTTTTGTCTCCGTGTTTAGATTTTTGGAGTTGAGAAAGACAGGACACTGTTGTTGTAAACAGTGGTCAAGTCAAGTTATGATTTATTGCCTTCAACAATGTTTGTAAACATAGATGCTTATAACATCAGCAATGCCAAATTTTGTGCAACGCCACGCCCACCGACGCTACTAAGACTAGTACGAGACGCCCCAGTTGGAGAGAGAAAAGGAAAGGGAAAATTGTGCAATCGAATAAATCCAAGTAATTATACCGCCTCATTTTGGTGAGCAATTTGCGTTATCAATATAAAAGAGATATAAAATGAGAGGTAGAGAGAGAGAGAGAGAGAGAGAGAGAGAGAGAGAGAGAGAGAGAGAGAGAGAGAGAGAGAGAGAGAGAGAGAGAGAGAGAGCACAAAAGAAAGAAATAATGAGAATCAGAGATAAGGAAAGAACGAAAAGAAGGATGGGGAAAAGGGGAGAGGCAGAGAAAAAGAGAGATTGAGAATGTAAAGAGAAGAGAATGAAATATATATACTGAGAGAGAGAGAGAGAGAGAGAGAGAGAGAGAGGGGGAGAGATTTAATTGCTGGTTTTTGTTTTTGATTTGTTTTGCTTTGTTTTGTTCTTTGTTTAGTTTTGTTTTCGTCAATAAACAATAAATTGATCACTCACTGGTTTGACAAACCTTGAGGCGAAACAGTCCGATGCAAGTCAACTGTGGGTGTTTAATATGTAAATTTATGTGTTCAGTACATAGCTCAATAAATGGATTTCAAACAAATGGTACTATTGTTACCAGTATCGGTACAAAAGTCTTTCCTTGTTCGTTGAATGCTTTATCTTGTCTTGAAATAATTTTCTGTTGTCAAACTTTGTCATAAACATGTTCAACTATATCAATTTTCTTTAAAACGTTAGCATGGATGGATATTTATCAACACACCCAGTTTTATATTTCATTACCTATTATATTTTAAACCAAAGACAATTTTACAAGGAAAAGAAATAAAATTTACAAAAAGCTTGAAAAGGCTGAAATGTTTTCATTGTCGCTGGAGATTAGGGTTTCCTTTAAGTAAGATCGTTATACTTAAAGGATAAAAAGTATAATAAAAGTATAAAATTAGGCAATAATAAGCTGTTGCTGTTGCTGTTATTACTGTTGTATTCCTTCCAAAACGCCCGTATCAGGTATAAAGCGATTTGCTCATCACAAGCGGATCTACTTTGTATGTAAGACTGTATTTGTTACGCAATGGCTATTGATAGGAACGAATTTCGAATTTCACTGGACTATGATTTTACTTTCGGCGTGGACTTAAAAGTAGGCCCTACGTGTTATTCCTTTAACTTTGTTTTCAAGTCAACATAAAATGGTACTCCTGGGCTTTCTTGTATTAACAAATTAATGCCTGCAATGATGAAAATAAGGTCTACATTTCTTTTTCAATCAATTATTTACTTTAGTTTCCACACTCCTTTCCCAGTGGGTCTTTATAAAACGATAAAAAGAGGTGGCGGGAGGTAAAAAATTGAAAGATTGGCGCACCTTTTCCAAGTATATCAATTTAACGAGTTTAATACGAGAAGATAGATTAAGAGTACGAGGAATATTGTGAAATATTACATTTTTTTTTTTTTTTTTGATTTTTGCCCCTAATGTCTCACCTCAGTTTTATTACTTTTACATTCATAAGTAAAAGTCTGCTATGAAAATTTATGATTTTTGTAATAGCCTATGTGCAAATGTGTTTCTATGCTTCATTCTGGTTTTTTTTAAGTTGGAGAGATGGAATTGTTTATTCACACGAGCAATGACTCTCAAAAAAGGAAAAGAGAGTGGAAGATTTAGAACTATTCGTGATTACAATAATCTTCATTTTTGCTGCTAGCATGTAGAGAAATTTTGTCGATTAACTTGTATTTTTTTTCCTTTTTGTAGTTCTATTAAAATATGAGTGAATCCACATTAATTTTATTTAGATTGATGCTCGTCTGATAGTTACACCTTTCTTTCAATTAAGTTATGTTTTACTTCATAGATAAAATGTAAGACAATTGGTTTTCGTAAGTGATTGCAACGCTATCAAAGAGTAAACTCTCTCTCTCTCTCTCTCTCTCTCTCTCTCTCTCTCTCTCTCTCTCTCTCTCTCTCTCTCTCTCTCTCTCTCTCTCTCTTTTAAATTCATTTTACTTCTGACCAATTGATATTTTCATAGCTCAGCCTTCCTTTAAGATTACAATATTAAAGCGTAAAAATTTTCATTGTAAACAAATAATTTTTTTTTTTGTTGTTATTTACCTTTGACTATTTGTTCTGTTCATTATTTTCTTGAAGCAATAGAATGTTAAAAAATGCAACCGAGCGACTCCACCATGCATGTGTAGATAGTGCTGTTGTGTATTTGTATCTGTTACATTTTTTAGAGATATAATTATTGGGACATTCACTCAAAAGTTTTTCTGGTCTTATACTTTAGATAATTATTGGAAGAATGTTTTACACGATAATAATATATCTAATTAAAACGTAACTTATGGTTGTGATGGAATTTTTTTTCTTCTCATAGTTTAAGAACAGTTTTCTTTATCTTACACTTTCAACATCGTCAATCGAGAAACTAACTAAACCTAAGTTTTTCACTTTCGTTGTTAATATTAGTAAAAACTGCACAGGATTAAAAAAAATTACCATAAAGAAAATTTACGCAACCAGACTTTCATACCAATCTATACCTGCAATTATTTATGCCTTTCCTTGTCATGCTCAGCTTAAGAACATAGGACAATAAGGAGGAAAATGTCGATCAAGTGGCCTATTTAGACACTAAGTTTTTAAGAAAAACATAATCATATTAACTGCATCTATTACTCATACTATTACTATTTCAAAATACATATAAGAAACCAATTCGAAAGCAGATCACTACTGAATTTAGCCTTTGAATGAAAAAAAAAAAGAAAACGAAGAAGAAAAAGAAGTAGTAGTAGATGACATTGAAGAGTTACTATTAGATGCAGAAGTAGTAGTAGTAGTAGTAGTAGTAGTAGTAGTAGTAGTAGTAGTAGTAGTAGTAGTAGTAGTAGTACGCAGCAGCAGCAGCAGCAGTAGTGGTGGTAGTAGAAGAAGTAGTAGTAGTAGCAGCAGTAGTAGCAGCAGCAGCAGTAGTAGTAGTAGTAGTAGCAGCAGTAGTAGTTGTAGTAGTAGTAGTAGTAGTAGTAGTAGTAGTAGTAGTAGTAGTAGTAGTAGTAGTAGTAGTAGTAGTAAGAAGAAGAAGAAGAAGAAGAAGAAGAAGAAGAAGAAGAAGAAGAAGAAAAAGAAGTAGTAGTAGTAGTAGTAGTAGTAGTAGTAGTAGTAGTAGTAGTAGTAGTAGTAGTAGTAGTAGTAGTAGTAGTAGTAGCAACAGCAGCAACAGCAGCAGCAGTAGTAGTAGTAGTAGTAGTAGTAGTAGTAGTAGTCGTCGTCGTCGTCGTCGTCGTAGTAGTAGTAGTAGTAGTAGTAGTAGTAGTAGTAGTAGTAGTAGTAGTAGTAGTAGTAGTAGTTGTAGTATTACGAGTAGTAGTACTAGTAGTCGTAGAAGAAGAAGAAGAAGAAGAAGAAGAAGAAGAAGAAGAAGAAGAAGAAGAAGAAGAGGAAAGAGAAGAAGAAGAAGAAGAAGAAGAAGAAGAAGATTTATACAATGATGCACTGTGGTTGAACTCAATCATTACACTATCTTCTCCTGATTCTAGGCACCGGCCAGTATGGAATAACCTCTACTCAATCCTCCATAGGGCAGATTTTTGTCTATGAATCGCTTGTTGCTTTAAAATGCCATTAGCTTCGATCTTTACTCACCCTTATTCTTGCTCCATTTATACACCAATGCAACAAATTTTTATAAATAACAACGACAGAGGAAAGAAAATCAAGGGGAAAAAAATTAGTTTTTAAAATGGCGTTTTATTCGATTTTAATTACTATTTTCTGTATCATCTTTACATGTATTAATTAACTGTTAATAAATTTTGTTTAAAAAAATTAGACAATCCACTATTAAAAACATATGTGTGCCTGTGTCTGTTCTTTCTATGTCTTTATATAAGTCAATTATTGATTGCATTTGACAGCAAGAAAAGAAACAAAAACCTGTTTACACTATTCAATGAAAAAATAATATTCTGAGAAACAAACATAGAGAGAGAGAGAGAGAGAGAGAGAGAGAGAGAGAGAGAGAGAGAGAGAGAGAGAGAGAGAGAGAGAGAGAGAGAGAGAGAGAGAGAGAAGGAAAGAGAGAGAGAGATTTTTTTTTTTTTAATCTAATGGAAATGAATGAAGATAATTCATTGTTTTCCTTATTGAACATAAATCAAGTGAATGCCAGCAATAAAAATATGGCAGTTTTTGTGTTTAGTATAGAAATCTCATCAATTTCCTTATAAAATTAATGGCCTAACAGTTAGTGAACACCTAGAATCGTGGCGGGCTTGGCTTTTTCTGATTGTTTCGGAAGAATTATATATCTTTATCTCATATCATATTTTTGGAGATGATAAATCAACTCATTTATATGGGAGCAATTTTTTTTTTCTTTTTGTTTGAAAAAATAACTTTCATAATTATGTAGATAGTGATAAAATTATCAATAGATTTCAAAAACTAGAATCAACCAGTAAAACTATAGCATTCTATCAATGCCTAATTGACTTTAAACATTACAGTAAGTATGAAAATATAAAAGGGAAAATAATACATCATTCAGAATTATTATTTTCTTCAAAATATGTCACATAAGATATAAATAGGGTTATTTCCTTAGTTCATCCCATACCAAATAGCACAGTTTATATGGAGAGCCTAGAAACTCGTGAAAATTTTAAGATGAAAAAAAATTACGAACCTTAAAAGCAGAATGCAAAAGATGTCCTTCACTACGACTACAATAGCAAAATTATCCTTTCCCAAACTGTAAATCTGTGAATCTGACTCTCTCTCTCTCTCTCTCTCTCTCTCTCTCTCTCTCTCTCTCTCTCTCTCTCTCTCTCTCTCTCTCTCTCTCTTTCTCTCTCTCTCTCTCTCCAACATTTTCACTCTATTTTCACTCCTTTTTCACTTTCTCTTCCTCTTCAAATATATCTAATGACTCCACTATCCTTTTCTCTCTACTCCATCTGCGCTCATTCGCCCTACCCCCCCCCACACACACACACACACACACTCCTCTTTCTCTGTCTGTCTGTTTCTCTGTCTGTCTGTCTGTCTGTCTGTCTGTCTGTCTCTCTCTCTCTCTCTCTCTCTCTCTCTCTCTCTCTCTCTCTCTCTCTCTCTCTCTCTCTCTTCTTTTTCCATTTCTGCATATTTGTCTTTCTTTCACTCTCGTAATCTCACTTACACACGTTCGCTCTTTTTCATTTTGTTTCCCATTTTTTAACCACAACTAGCTAATCTAAGCTGTGGAAAATGATCACAGTAAATGCCATATAATATACATGGACTCAGATGTCGACGTTAAACTTTGATGCCAACTTTGGAAGCGGGCCCTGGTCGGATTCGCCACTTGGATTTCGGGACTTCGCTTTTGCTGTCTAGACCGTGTGACCTGTCAAGTCTCATCTGGATGAGAAGAAGTAAACGAGACGCCATAGGTAATCGCGTTTAATGAAGTGTTACGGAATAATAGGTAAGGGTACGGAAATATATGTTATGTTACAGAGATCTGTGTCATTTTGCAGGGATCTAAAAAGAAATAAAAACCCTCAAAAGCTATATTTATTGTAATTTGGGCTTAAACGCTAAATATGATGCAATGGATAATAGTAAAATAGCTTAAGAGCACGGATTGTGACCAATGTACATTAAGGAAAGAATTGACAGAGCAATATGGCAAACATATAGGTAAGTATAGATAGAAGATGATAGATAGAGAGATGGGTAGATATTAAAACGATTTACTACGACTTCGAAGTTTCTTGGATGGTGCCATTCGTCAGATGGTGGTTTCCCGACTTTACATTTAACGTGTACTAGGTAAATTAATTAATATACCATGCTAATTTATTTTTTAGCACTCGTTTTATTGTGTTGTTTCTCAATGAACTGAAAGAATAGATTTAATGCTAAATAGATAGATAGATAGACATATAGAGAGATAAATAAATGATTATGCAAATAGATAAATACTAAGAACGAAAAAAAAATTCTGAATAACTATAAATGTATACTATGTACTAGTATATTTTTATGTCTGTTTATGTGATAATACCACGAATGATGTTGATGATGATGATGATGATAATGGTGAAAATGTTAATTGTGATGATAATTTTTATGGTTATGATAATGATTAACATATTATAACATAAGTTAATCATTATGGTCATCATCATCAACAACAACAGCAGCAGCAGCAACAACAACAACAACAACAGCAATAATAATAATAATAATAATAATAATAATAATAATAATAATAATAATAATAATAATAATAATAATAATGATGATGGTGATGATGATAATGATGATGATGATGATGATGATGATGATTCAGTAATGATGAAACTCGTATATTGACGTAAAAAAAGATGAAAGACGTAACGATTTCATTGATAATATTTCAAAGTTGAATGGTAACGTTACACAAATATTCTAAGGTGGATTCACATTATCAAAATTAAAAGAGGACGTTCAGCATATAATCTAACTCTTCGTTATTTGAATTAATGAACGAATTCAAAACCCACATCGTTAACACATTGTTTGCAATGCTTTAAACAAGCCCGGGGCCCAAATCCACGTTCTAATGGAAGGTTTTTGGAAATCGAATCCGAAACATTGGTTTTTTAACTCGATTGTGTCAATAATAAGACCATTTCTAAGATCAAGTGATTTTAAATCGAAAGTGGAGGTATCGTAGAAAATCTTATTGAAAACTTTTCGCACTTTCCCCGTTTGCTATTTCGATTTATAAATCTTTCTTTCTAGTGCAGCAATTATTTTATTTTTGCTGATATATTCCTTGGATCCCGTGTCCCACAGACACTCGTGATTTCTGAACTCTTCTATCATCTGGGCAATGATTTTGAGGAAAAATTTTGAAGCGGACTGCTTTAAAGTTTGGGTCACATGGTCATCCAATGCGCATGTCAAAGTTGCTTGGTTTTGAGGTCTTCTCTATTTCAGAAATTGCTAGCGACGTGCAGAAAGCGACTGTTGAAAGCGACCAGCAGAAAGCGACAGAGCATCAAATCGCCCCGTGTAAACAGACTGAAATTTGTGGCAAGCGATTCTCTGCAGAAAGCGATGTGCAGCTAGGTATGTTTTACTTATAATGCTCATTTTTTACGTGTCAAGCGATTAATTAAAAAAATATTGATTAAAATTCTGTGTCGAAGGTAGTTTGAAATATGAAAAGAAAAAAGAAAGCTCACAAGATAATCCGTCTCCCTCTGCTGTACGAGTGATCGTCTTTTGTAGCCCTGGAAATGAATTTGGAAATATAATATTTGAAATGACAATCTTGTTTATTCATTGTAAGTTGAATCCAGAGAGATAAAATTGCAAGTCATATGAGGCCAGTGTCACCATTGATTTAAAAACAGCATTTAGTTTCCCTCTAACGCAAAAAACAACTTTATTATCCCTAGGGCGCAAAATGTAGACACATAGAAAACAAGATTTATCTTTCATAAGCCCAAAAGAGACAAGTTTCTTTATATATTAATCACAATATTTAATTCAGCATTGAACACTTTAAAATGAACAATTTGTCGCTTCCATGGTCTTTAGGGGCAAGTAGCATATATTTATTTAAAGTCCTTAAGGTAGATCTAATAGGAAACTCATTGACTAACAAAAGTAAGGAAACGACTTCAAAGCAGAAACCTTGCAAGTGTTGCGGCACTAGGCGCCTGACACTCTAAACTCTAAACGAGATTAAGTTGTTTCACAAAAAAATTGATACCACGAATCATAAGAAAATAAAAATTCATGTCACCCTCTCTCTACTTTCCTTGTCTTGTTTCGCATTTTCCCCTCTTCTTCAATCTTTTGACATTCTTTTAATTTTTTTTTCCCTTCATCATGATAATTATTTTATCCCTCCTACGTAACCTTAGATTCTATTATTTTCTTTGGTCTGGATAATCATCAACTATGATGCGCTTAGGCGTATGTTTAAGAATAAAACTTTAAGGTATACAAATAAATGCTCTTGGGAAAACCCAGTGCGCCAAATACTGAGAAAAGTCGAAGCTGTGACAAAGCCGTAGATAAAAATTAGTCAGGTGCGTTTCATTTTGATTGAACATTCAGGGCACACATCGAAGAGAGGCTTACCCGCACGATCATAGTGATGAAGAACAAGGCGTGAACGGTGACGTAGATGACGATGAAGGTTATATACGCATACCAGTCCAGGTTATCGGTTTTATCATCATCAAACCTGGTGACGATTCCATGCCAGATGGCCACGAAGAAGAGGAAGATCATAGATCCTAGAATGTACCGATCCTGAAATAAGTGTAAAAAAAATACATTTATGAATAAACCCAGCATCTTTATGACTCCTTTATATTGGGGAAAATTACAAAATCCTGATATCAGGATAAGTATGAATGATTATGGATGATTTGATATAAATATTCCTCTACTAAACCCAACTCATACACTCACACACCCACACATATCCTGATTGCAGATGCTGATCTTAACCGGCAGTTCATTTTGATTTCATGAGGGACAATACATTTTGCCACCGAAACTTGCCGACGCCAAGTCTATGTCGCAAGATTTGGGTGTCGGATGGTGGGAAAGACAAGGGACATTTTGAAGTAACAATAGCAGTTGGTAAGGACAAAAAACTAATTCCTTTTTTTAATTATCATGATGCAATTACAGCGAAACCCAACCAGGGTTCTTTATTATTCGTTTTTAAGAATAGTATTAAATTAAAAGGTTTAGAAAATCGTGAAAGACTACCAATTTGTTTGATTGCTAATATTGATTATTCCATGTTAAACACGTATATGGTGAGAATTTTCTCTAGATAGACACAATATAGTTATATAGCTATGGATATTTATTTGCTCATACACAATCAAGAAATAAAAATTTCTTAGCTGACTCACACTGTCATGACGAGAAGAGAACAAAAATCAGAATCCATTAATGAGTGCAAACTATAGAAGTAAGTTTTTAGGGTACTTATTTTGGAGTCCTTTATGATCACCCCGTAGGAGACGACAAAAGATACATTGTTAATAGTTGTCTGAAAGACTTAAATGGCGATAGAGACTGTCAACGTTTTCTGGTTTGTAAGCTACGTTTATGTGCAAAACACATACTGTGTTTTTCCCTTAACAACAAAGTAATCAATATTTTTCCTATAGATTATCATTGTGCCTAATAGGAAGACATGAAATTATGGTGAAAGAGAATAATACCATGGAAGATTTTTTTTTTTTGTTACTAATAAATAGCAGAAGGTCCTGTTTTAAGAGTGAAATAATTTTTCCTTACTCAATGTTAATTTGTGTGTGTGTGTGTGTGTGTGTGTGGGGTTGGGGGGGGGGTAGGGGCATTAATTGAAACCAACCAAACGATGATAATATTCTTTTTGAACTATGGAAATCGACCTTTAGTTATAGAAATAGCATAACTGTACCCAAGATACAGTCTATTTCTTTAAACTATTTTAAAAAGGTTTAAACCTACGTTTCCTTATTTTCAAACACATAAAGGACGATATTCAAGCACTGCGTCTTTTATCTATTTGTTTGTTTGTTTGTTGTTGTTTTAGTGCTTTTTTCAAACACTACAACTAGAGAAAAGTTGTGGCTTTATGTGATAATTACCACTTGTACTGTTCTTTAATTTGACACGATCTTATTAAAGACTTTCTAAAGAGGTGACGAAGTTGTCTATCCTCACTCTATGTAGAACCTACGTGTGTGCGTAAAACATAACTTAACGGAAAAGTATTTCGGAGCTGGCGCTTACCAGATGCGTAAGGTAAGATATCTTCGGGACTGACTGAGACGCTGCAAACTTGAATGTGACGCAGGCCAGGATCAGGATAAAAGACAGCTGTATCCTGTTCTGAGGCAGCGTTCTGGGCACCGCGAAGGTTGTGAATGACAAAGCGCTGATGATTGCCTGGGAAAGGAAAATACGCTGAAGTAAATGCAAGCCTAAATGAGATAAAAATTAGAATCGATACTATTCTTGGTCGAATTTGTAAGGAGAAACAACGAAAAGCGGCTAAGGTATCGATGAAGTTTAATTGAAATATGAAGCGGTTTGAAGTAAAGTTCAGTTAAAAGTGGTTTCCATGTTTTTTATGAGTTAAGTTTGCGATGATGGTTATGTACAGCTTTTGGCGTAGGATTTGATGATAGTTACGTTCAAAGTCCTTCTATAATACCTCCCTCCTTCTCTATAACATAAAAAAGTTCATAAAGACTTGAAAATTCCAATTTTCTCTGCAAAATTTGGTTAACTTAAAACATGCAGGGCCAAAGTTTAGCAAATTAAAGTATAAGCCAAGTGCTTTTTAAGTGAGAAAGAAAACAAATTAACCAAAAAACAAAAAAAAAAAAAAAAAGATAGAATTATGAACAATATGATTATCCAATAAAACTGGTCTCAAAAAGTCCAATCACAATATCTTGTTCTATATTCATAACTTCTTTTGTTTCTAAACGAGAAGGAAAACAAAACTGAAGTCTGGAAAGGTATGTGATGGTCAAGATCAAACAAGTAATTTTGAGTTATTTGTTCCATTAATGTTTTCCACCTTGGTTTGGAAAGCAACCTACCTCAGCCATTCATGTATTTATTGTAAGAACTACATAGAAACAATGGCAACAATAATTATTTGCAAGGTATAATTATATAAAACTGATTTTTTTATGAAACGTGAAATCAATCAAGCTTATTGCTACAAACTAAACATACTGTATTAATAAAATGATATTAAAGGTAGGTAATATTCACAGAATCAAACGTTACAAAGAAGAGATAAATTTAAAACAAAAGCTAATAAAAGGCAACGAAAAGAAAATTTTGAAGAGTTGATGTTGAAAATAATAATGCATACAGGGAGAGAGACAGGCGGGAGGGAATCATGCTGTGAGAAAGTTTTAAGTAATAAAAACATTCTCAACGACTTTATAGAAATACTTACCATATTGCATATAATATTCCAGATGAAAAATCCAGCTTTTCTAATGACACAACATCGGAAAAAGAGACCAGGTCTTCTGTATTTATCCTTAGAGAATTGGTCAATAGTAGTCTGAAAATTGGACAAGAACGCTTTGCATTTTATTAACACTCCTCTCCAAAGAGAAATTTGTGAGATAAAACGGAAAAAGTAGCATTTAACCTGAGATAAAGATATACATGTAGTTTCATACCAATCTAAAAAAAAAAATTCGAGTTATTTTAGCAAATAAAGAAACATAAGAAAGCTCTTACCTGATTTGGATTTACAATAATAACATAATCAAAGTGGTTATTTTATTTTGTTTTCAGCAATGTCCTCTTTGGATGAAAGTCCTATATGATAATCCGTTTTAACTTAAAAAATTCGAATGTGGTTGACCAAAAAATCGGTTTATATAATTTTATATCGACTGCACAAAGATTGCGTAGGAGTAACATATTAGTAGGTACTCAAAACCGGCTAGCGACGGCGCTCAAGCCGACTTTTTACTGAAATTTATAAACTTTCAACTTGACTGTGTGCTTTTGTTCCACGTTAATGTGAAACACACTAAACATCAAAATAAAGAGATCTGTTTCTTTTACTTACGGTGGTCTTTTCATTTTTTTTAATCTTATTTTTAATTTTTTTTTAATAATTTTTTGAAAACACCTCTCACATCGCGGTTTTCAGCAGCGTGAACGGCAAAAATAGACCCAACTTCTGTTTTGAGACTAGTATCGTCAAAGCGGTTCAATGAACTGACCCGATTATGATGGGGTTGAAAGGTCAAGTAAATTAGCTTCATTTTGGTGTAACTTTCGATAGGTATTTTGATGGTTTAAGACGATGTAATTACGTTTTCTTTTTCTTTATTAGACCCTCTTAGTATCAGCATTAACAGAATTTTTTTTTTAAGTACTAATGCTCGTCAGTAAGGAGTTGAAACTTGAAACTTAATGATATATCAATTATGTAATTAGCCCAAGAACCAAAATATTTCATGTGTTCCCATACACCAAACCACTGTAAAACGTGGTATTCCTAAGTCCAGGGTTCAATGTCATCATTTCTGATCACCACAAGGTTCTGCATCTTTTCTTTTGTGCTTTGGAGCTTTGTGTTTTGAATTTAATCACAATTTTATATATCAAAACATTCGATTCGCATCATCCAATTCAGAATATTCAAAATTAATACAAACACTTAAAAGCTAAGAAATTCATGTAAATTCTGGCAAAGAGCGTTTTTTTTTATTTTCAAGTTTGCTCGATCAATTATATATCACTTCCAGCTGCTAAAAGCTCGGCTGATTAGAAATACGCACATAGCAATATTAATAGAAATATCACATCTTTCATACAATAGACATATTCGCAACTCTTTTATCAACAAGCGGGGGTACAACTTATTTATTCAGCTGCAGCTAACTTTCTTACTTATTTTTCTTAAAACTACGAGATTCTTTTCGATACTTAAGAGTGAAAACTTACACAGTTACTTTTGTTCATCTTCTTTTTTCTTTTGCTTTTGTTAATTTATGTTATTTTTTTTTTCTGATATCAAACAATTACAATTCTGATGGGTAATTTAACACACCCTTGGTTCACACTGGACAAACTTTTTGAGGTCCCATTCCTGTTCATCCACGAAGGTGTCGGTAACCACACAGCTGATGTCCTCCTCATCTTCCTCCAGTTGTATCACCTCCTCTTTGAAATCACTCGTGATCAGCAAGGAAAGGTCCTGTTGGATTGACGCCAGTATTATTATTATTATTATTATTATTATTATTATTATTATTATTATTATTATTATTATTATTATTATTATTATTATTATTATTATTATTTGGTACAAGAAACAAATTCTGTAAAAATATAGGTTATTTGATACTAGGCTCTATACGTACAAATAAAATACGCAAATTGGCTCACTCTGCACATAACCATAAATCTCTTTGCGGGACATGATAAGCATTGTTTGTAAGACCTCTTAATAGATTGGAATTTCTGCGAAATTATATAAAAATTTCTATTGAAAAATAAACTGCTTCAAAGCATTCATCTTGATCCAACTTTGGATGAGGGTGAACTACCTTCCCTCAATCCTTTAAGTGCATTGAGTTTCTTTTCTGTGTAAAGTTAAAACTAGAAGTACGAAATACTTAATTTACAAGACTTTGTATGTAAAAGCAGTACTCATTTTGAGTTAAATTGAAGGTAACGAACAGTAAAGAGGTGGTTCGAAGTGTTTATTAATCCATGGGTATAGATTGCGCATCAGTTTTTTTTTTCTCCTGTATTGTAACTATGTACCAGTTGCCATAATTATAAAGAGACCGCAAAGCTTTACCCAGATTTTAGAATTAGAATTCCCGCAGATAGGACATAGAAGCCAACACTGCCCATTAATAAGAGTCAATTATTGACTGGGCTTTGACAAAATTAGCTAACGTCAAAATAATACTTTGCAGTGATCTTCATGTCTGGATGAATGTGACGTAAATTTGGCTATTGGGGTTGCATTGTCTTGATTTATATGGTTCTATATCAATATACCTTGTAATCAATTAATTTATCTAGTTTCAAAAACAAAACCATGAAAAGAGATTGAATACAAAATAGTTGTGGGATTGTCAAGAAACACTATCAGTGAAGAGAGAAAGGAGGAAGAAGGACAAAACGTGAAGGAGTGATTCAACAATTCATCCCTTGTCTCTACAGACCAAAATGCAGCAATGTGCTACTTGTTCTCTTCGCCGATACAGTCCGCTAACTTCAAAAAATGGCAACAGCCATAAACACACAAAAACTTAGATTTTCATTTTGAGTCCTAGTGCTATTATCGTTCAATTTTGCTTCCTCAAAGACTTCATTGGATAATAATTTATCCGTCTTTTTTTTTTTCTACTTCTAGTTTTGCCATCATGGTTGGTTGTTCTATAAACGTGAGAGTACTGAGACCCATCTTTAACCTCTGCAGCCCAAGCAGATTTATGAGGCATCAAAGGTTAAAGTTTTTGCATATTGTCCTAGATGGAAGCTGTTTTTGTTTTTCAGCAATTATTTCGATTTGTCATATCTACAAGTATAGATAGTCATGCAAAAGTATCAAAATTAAAAAGAAAAATCGAAATGTAATAACTTTTAAGCCTTATAATCTCTCATAATGTAAACAATTAATTTTGAATAATATTATCATTATAGTTTTTTTTTTCTTTCCCAGTCAGACAAATTACACGCTAAGAGAATTAATACGTCCCCCGCCCCCTCCCCCCCCTCCCTTCCTCTATTTCAAGTGCGTGCTAACCAAGACGGATCGAAATCGAGGAGGTATGTGTAAGAATAAAGAGGGACTTAGAGACCGGTATAGAACAAACACTTTCTCAACCCAACGCTTTTGTCTTCGGTGCCACGGTGCAAGATCATGACCAATACAGACAAAGGCCGAAACTAATAGCCTATAATACCCTCACTAAGCTTTGTTTGCTTTGGATCTTTATATTTAAGTAGGAAAGCATGGAGATAAATGGTGCTTGAAGCGTTCTATGGTGTATGTGTTTAACTGATCAGAAACCTTTTGACTGTAGCATATAATGTAAGATATGAGGTAAGAACGAAGAAGGCAAAAGACATAATGACGACTTCTTCAATTCCAATGCGTTTCTTTTCCACGCAATGTTTGGGCTGGCTCCTTAGAGCAAAGGAGTAAATTTCCGATAGAGGAAGAATGGACGACATAAATGCGCCATCTCGGCGCCGTGAATGTTATACTGGGTAACATGGGGTCTAAACCCTAAATAACTTTACGACGATCGTCAGCAAACGCCTTGGGAATGGGCTGCGCATGCAATGGATCGCGAAGTTCCAACTCATTTTTTAATTGGGCCGGGAACTATGCAATAAATCTTAACCGACCTTGTTGCATAGTAAACCTTGTGCTATCTGCAGCCATGCAAATGGATTTGCCCCAATTGAATCTAGTTAATACGAGAAAACAACTAATACTTTCTCAATCTATTTAAAGATCAATCTAAAACCCCGTTTTAAGGTTATGTATGTTCAAAAAAAAAAAAAAAAAAAAAAAAATTAAAGGATCTGGAGATGCACTGACTTGCGGTATATCATAACTGCCAATACTTGATGCTTGCACGTTAATGAGCTTTGACAAGAATCTTTATAAGCAGATTTGGATTTTACAAAATTACCAAACTATTCTCATAAACACAAAGACCTCAAAACCAGTGTTAAAGAATTGGATGTAAAAACAAAAATAAAGTTTAAAAAATGTGTACACTAAGTTTCAACGTTTTTTTTTTCAGCTCTAAACTTGAATATCACGGTTAAACAATAACGCTTAACTCAAATCTAAGCTTTTATCTAACTTCTTAAAATGATTAAAACTTAAAAATAAGCGTGGTTTCAATTTGGACACACTGCATAATGTATTCTAGGAAATTTATAATTAGGTAGGCACGCCGAATGCCGAAGCTGTGACTAAAATTTATATGTTTCGATAACAAATGATTTTAACGATTTAAAATAAAGTCTCACCTAATAGAGATAATACTATTTCTTCATAGAATGGTGATGTCATTAGGCTCTGAGAAAATTAATTGATCGAAAACCCTCACATTCTATCCCGCTGAATAATAAATCAATAAACATGTTAAAATTGTAAAATTAAAATTGACACTTAGATCCGTTCTAGGTTTATTTAAAATAGTCTTATTATATTATATTACATTGTTCAATTTTTTCATGTACTTTTCAACTTCTATGCTTAAAATTTGTAGGGTTTTTTTTTTTAATTGTTTATTTCTCAACTCATTCTGCATCCTCTCCCGGCCCGCAATGAGTGCTTATAGCACTTGACATGCATCTCCTTACTTGCATCTTCTTAAAGCAACGACGAAGTGCAGTGTTGTTGTAACCACCAACGCCGTGGGCAGAGACTTATATTAGGGCTCTTTTGA
>JAWDGP010003199.1:430000-492500 GCA_033675545.1 Elysia crispata | reverse complement strand
AATGATGATGATAGAGCTATTAGAACTTAGTAACATCAAAGCATCATTATTTTAGCAATTGTGGAAAAGACAAAACTACAACAACAACAAAAAGAAAAAAAGGGAGATCGTGTTCTTATTTTTTTCAAATACATAAGCCTTTATTTTTTTTTTAAGTTAGTATTAAAAGGTGTAAAGAGTTTTAGTTTGAAAGAAAATTATTTTTCTTGGTAAATTCAAAGGCTAATTGGAGTAACAATTATGCTTCAATAAGTTCCCACTCCGTACATAAACATTATAACTGGCAGTTTAAAGAGTCATATAATACAAAAATATTATCAACAACGTTAAATTAAACAAAAATATAAAAACAAAAAAAAAATATCTCGAAATTGTATGGTTTTTTTTTTTAAAACAAGTCTTACCTTTCTTTTTTCCACATCTTCTCGATGCAAAACCGCATCAGCAAAATCATCCATTTTATCACTAACTTAAGATATATTTAAACTAGGTTTGAACGCAACCTCGGATGCATCAAAAACTGCAGCACAGTTTTCCTCTAGCTCACCTTTATTAAAGGAAAAGAAAGATAAAAAACGATAGGAAAAAAAATATTCTAACGGACTCAAATATAATGTGAGAAACAAAGTTTTCAGATTACGTTTGACATGACGCCCGTCAGTTATTTGAGGATATTTGGGGAGCTTAAACGACCACCTTTTGATCAGTCCTGTGAGAGCCGTCTCAAGGGAAATCAATATCTACAGGAATCGATCAGTAGAGTGATGTAAAACACCAAAGAGTGAGCAGAGCTAACAAAGTAACCAAAAAAAAAAAAAATGGAGGAAAAAGCAGAAATCCACGGACGTCAGTAGCGATTCAGTAGTAGGGGGAAATACGTCTAGAAGCAAAGGCATGTATGTACTTTTTCTGACACTGCTGCATGCGGTTATAATCTCCATTTCTATATGTGATTATCCAGGCGTATCGTTCCTCTAATTTCTACAGGTGTATCGGTTGACCTCGTAGTAAACAAAAATTATGTAAATGTGAAAGAAAATGAAAAGTGATTAAAAAAAACCCAACGATATTTTAGCAGCTTGCAATAGCGGAATCGAATCACTAGGAAACAGTGAATGCTGCCTAGTTACATTTTATTTCAAAGACCAAAATTGATTTTTCTCAAATGAATACGCGAATTTATATTACATAAGTTTATATTGATGTTTATATTTCACATGGACATCCACGTGTTTACAAATAGGCCTAACTGCTATACAGTTTTAATGTATTGAATTTATTTTATAACTGGATACCCAAGAGCTTTTGCAACAATGAAGTAGAGGACAAAAGAGCTCCAATGACAAATGATACTTCTTTTACTAAGGCCTAATCTAGCGTTCTCTTGAGGAACAGATTATCCAAGCCTATGGTCACGCTCATTCCACGTTCCGCCCTTTATAGAAGTAATTGTTTTGCTAACTGATCAATGTCCAGCAAACCTTGGATAAGTGGTATATCCATGTCAGGCTGTAATAATGGTAATGAAATCAGCCCTCTTGTGTTGGGTAATGCAGAAGGAAAAGGAGGAAAGGAGGGAGAGCGGGGGGGGGGGGAGAAAGAGAGAAAGAGACAGAGAGAGAGAAAGAGAGAGAGAGAGAGAGAGAGAGAGAGAGAGAGAGAGAGAGAGAGAGAGAGAGAGAAAGAGAGAGAGAGAGGTAAAAATTTAGAAAAAAAAAATATAAAAAGAAAATATATGGGAAACAGAACGGCGAAGAGAAAGAAAATGAGATAAAAGAAGAAGAGACGCAGAGAGATAAAAACAGGAGACATAAAAAAAAAGATGCAGAGAGGGAAATAAATTGATAGATAGATAGACAGAAAGACAAGGAGACAGATAGATCGTGAGATAGAAAGAGAACAGGGTAAAGAGATAGATAGATAGACAGATAGATAGGTAGATAGATAGATATGGAGGGAGAGGATTTTTATGTTATTTTTTGGGAAAGCGGGTATGAGTAGAGGGGTAGGTCAGGAGAAGATGAAATGAATGGAAAGAACAATACATTTTAGAGACCTTTATACTGTGGCAAGAGGGGGAGGTGTAACGGATATTAAAGTAAGCATGTCAGGGAGAAAAAAAGGTGTGTGTCGGGGAAGGGAAGGGGTAGAATAGGGATGGAAGAAAAGGGAAAAGAGAGCAGCTTTAGCCGAAAGAAAAAAGGTACCAGGGCGTAGGAGGAGAAAGCAAACTAGTGTGAATGGAAAATTGTTTCCCATAATATGTTACGTCATACAAGCTTGATAGCTTTTTAAACCTACATTAGGTGTATTTTGTTTCAATCGAGGCAACTAGGTTTAGGGCTAAAGAAAAGCTGTTCGAAGTCATAGAGTATTAAAGGAAGGTAGGTCAGTAGGCGACTGAGCACCACTATTTCAAATCACCAGACATATTTCGATACTTCCAGTTCGTTCAAACTCTGTCCATAAAAGGCCTGAAATCATTTGAAGACGTCTGAAGTATCGTGATTGTAGATCATCTTATTTTTTTTCGCATTTAGCATTTTGACTTTTTTTTTTTTTTTTTTTTTTTTTTTTGCAGGCTCTAATTTTTGCATCTCCGAGCATTGACAATGCTTTTGAACGTACAGATTCCTCGGTGCAGATGCTTTTTCGATTTTATACGCTGGCTCGAACTCAAAGCAGAGCTCAGAATTACTCTTTTTGAAGTCCCATTGCCTGTTCCCATGAGAATCCAGGTAGTCTATAGTATGTTCAAACTTTATTCCAGATCTATTTATTTCCCATACAAATCCTAAGTTTGCCTTTTGCAAAAGAAAGGTCTGGATCGACCACGGATTCTAAAAGAGATGGCGACAATCAAAATTGATGAAAAAAACTTAGTGTGTATTGTAAAGTTATTTTGATATCCACGTATCCGACGTGAAGGCATATTTCATTTTATTATGCATACTTGGCGGGGGGTGGGGGTGGGGGGGGGGGGGGGGGTTAACCTAGCAGTAGCACTTCCGCATTCCTATTTCTCAATCAACTTCAACAGAAGAACTCAAAATCTATTCAATTTTAACCGAAAACATGCCAAGATATGGTGAAGTTCTTTGTAAGGATCCACATCAAGCAGTTCGACACTGTTTTAAGGTTATCTCTTTTTCACGACTAGAGCCAGAATCTAGATTTACATCTATCTCTGAGTGAAGAGGGAAATTTTTGGAAAAGGAGCCTTACAGTACCCATAGTGAAACGGGTGTGGCGGAGGGAGGGGAGTGGCTGGTTTTTCGACATCATTTTGGGCCTCGATAGACTAAGTTTTAATGTGATCATCTGCATGCTTAGCTGTAGAAACGCTTCTTTTAAAAACAATCCTACGACCAAATTTCCATATGCTCTCAGAGGAAATAGGCACTGACGGCCCTATTTACTTACAGTTTGCATATCCAAATAATATCATGTTCATGATTCAAGGGCTAGGGATCTATAACTTTTCATGGATCTTTCGAAATGGCTTCCAATTATTTTCTTTATATCCGATACAGATTTGCTATTATTCTGGCTATAATAGTATGTTACCGTTCGTTCACCCCCGTCTCCCGCAACCGAACAATTTACCTGTTTGTTTAATTTGCGTATGCCCACCTCTGCCTCAATCCTTACTTCTTTTTTTTTTTTTTTTAGGTTGAGAAATTTTTCCCGACTAATAGTTATAATTATGTGAGACATGGTCTATCATCTCCCCCCCCCCTTCCCCGCCAAAAAAAAAAAAAAGAAAAGGAAAGAAAATCATTTCAATGGAGCCCTTTTGCATGATCAGCTCTAAATAGAGCGCTAAGCTAAATTAATGTCGAATGTGGGTCAAGGCGAGCCCGCAAAAAGCTCGGTCATTGTGAGTAGGGCTCGCATTCGATCGCTCTATATTCACAAGATCAGAAAAGTTCGGAAATTGGATTCGGTCCTTCCAAATGTACTGCGTAAATATAGTACTGCACTCCTTTCCTCATCTTTAAATAGATTGAAACGAATATTAAGAAGCAGAATATCATTTTGGTATTTCATGTTATAAGTAACGTGTTTGTAAACCAGCTAAAATGAAAATAATTCAATGCCGTTGCGTCGTTGTGTTACTAAAATTAACCGCTGCTTATGATTGGGCTTTAATGACTTGGAAGTTGGATGAGCATTGAAGTTTGTCTTGATTTTTGCAAGTGACTCGTAAGTCACTCGTGAGGATTTATATTGGCTCTTTTTCTATCAATAAAGTTAGAAGTTGACGTTGGGTCAACATCCTTGAGTATTGCGTAGAAAAATAGCTCACCTATAACACCCCTTTAAGCATTTATCTCCCTCCAAAATTTTCCTTGCTCACTTCTCTTTTTTTTTTCGTTTTGCACATAGAAAACCGCAGAGGGTACATGTCTTTGATCTAGATGAATAAAAAATTACATTATATGTATTTAGATATTCTTTGGAAATTCTGTGAAAAGATAAGTCTAATAGATCTATGATATGGATGCATTTCTTTTTATCTTGTACTATATATATACAATTTCATTTTTACCTATGTTGCCGTTTCGGCTTAGCCTCCAGTCATGGTGCTGCCGCTGCTACAACTACCACGAGTACTACTACTACTACTACTACTACTACTACTACTACTACTACTACTACTACTACTACTACTACTACTACTACTACTACTACTACTACTACTACTACTACTGCTGCTGCTGCTGCTGCTGCTACTACTACTACTGCTACTACTACTACTACTACTACAACTGCTAATACTACTACTACTACTGCTGCTACTACTACTACTACTACTACTACTACTACTACTACTACTACTACTACTACTACTACTACTACTACTACTACTACTACTACTACTACTACTACTACTACTACTACTACTTCTGTTGCTGCTGCTGTTGTTGTTGCTGTTGCCAATTATAACTTGTTATATATGTTCCTTAATGCTCTACAATCATGTTCTTTCGTTAATTTCGAGTTTCTCGTTCCACATAAATTCCATGCTATCATCAAACACATTTACAGGTTTACAGCATTCTGTGCTTGGAATAAAACCAACTATGCTAAAAAAATTATCTCCCCGATAGTCCGAACAAACAAAATACTTAGCGCTTTACTTCTACAGTTGCCTCAAAGAAGTTTTACTTTTTATTCCTCATTTGTACAAAGATATGCTTGAAAGTTTATATGATAGATTAGTTGATATGGATACTTTTCTAATATAAAAGGTCATAATTTGTTACTAATTTGAGACAGTTTTGCTGGCTCTGAGTTATTCCTATTCGTTTTCCTTATTTTTTGCTCTTTGTATTAATTTTGAACTAGCACTGGAAGTGGGAATAATATTGCTTTCATTGAATCTCATACAATCATGATACCTTTCATGAAACTTAACTGGATTTTTATATCCCCAAAAGATTTGATCTGTCGGAAAGAAAATAGATCTCTGAAATATTACACTAATTAGATCGACTAAAATTAATGTGCTTTTCTTGCTTAAAAAAAGAAATGCACCCCAAAAATGGACTGGGCAGGTGAAAATTACCAATCGGGGTATCAACCCACTATTTCATCTCTCTGTCTCCTGTCTCTGTTTCTTATCTCTGTTTCTCTCTCTCTCTCTCTCTCTCTCTCTCTCTCTCTCTCTCTCTCTCTCTCTCTCTCTCTCTCTCTTTCTCTCTCTCTCTTTCTCTATATATCTGTCTATTTCTCCTTCTTTCTCTGTCTCCTCTTCCTCTCTCTATCTATCTATCTCTCCTTCTCTCTCTTTCTCTCCCTGTCTCATCTCTCTCTGTCTCTCTGTCTCTCTCTCACTCTCTCTCTGTTGCAATCGACATGTAATCTCTTACTTCTACAACACGTCATAATACTTGTCAGTCATGCGATGCTCGACGAAGCCAAAATCTAATAATGACTGAGGCAAAGCTTTTGTTGAAAAACTGTTGAAAGGCAATCAATCAGTTCATCGAAGAGTCCTTTGTGCGACTTTTGGTCTTTTGGTTTTTTTTTAAATCAGGTTTACACTGATCTGATTCTCTCATGATCTCGCTGAATCCCAAAACTGTCTGCCATCGACCTGCACGCGCTGCGGAACGACGTCTCATAGAGGGTGGATTATTATCGGTACACTAGACGGCTGGTTAGATTACCGGTCCTGAGGATTAATGTTTACGTCTATTTACTTTGAAAATAATTAAGTATTGTTTTCGGCTGGCGCTGCGGGAGCCTCAGCATTTAGATCTAGTCAAGTACGCAAGTAGAAATTTTTTCTCCTGTAAATTTGTCCGAGGCAACCATTGGTAATGCAACGCAGCCAAAGATTGGCTGTTCGGGCTTTCTGAAATTGGAGTCTTTAACAATTGTGTTATGCTTTTCGAGGCAAAAAAGTGTCTATTGAATCTGCTTGCCTGACGGGGGCCCGGGAAACATTGGTTTCAATTTTAGGACGATCTTGTTATTCTTGAAAAGATCACATTGTACTATGATCTGACCTGTGGTCTAAGAAAACCGGCGTGTTGGACTGAACATGTCTCAGTAACTCTTTATACTTTATCATAGTCTGCGCTGAAAGTGCAAGTTTACCTTTTCAGCTCCTCACTGCCCAAAAGAGGCGAATTAATCTTTTCATGCGCAAAAGACGCAACATCACTTTGATGTGAATGAGCTATATCTAATACTGAATCGTTTCAACCTTTTTCAAATTTCTTTGAATGGTCAGCATCTTTAGCCGAATGGCAAGGTTAGCAATAATATGAATACTCAATTGTATTTGTCTCGTCATGCGATCAGCTGGTGAGTGTAGGAACTTCACTTAACCCGCAATGCACTACCCGTAGACGGGTTGAAGACGTATGCTAGGAGCCAGGGCTCACAAAATTCGATATCTCTTGGGAACGTCGTTGACGCAATCAACTTTCTGCATTGAGACGAAAGCTTAGAATTTGACGAGTGTTGCTTTTCACTTTGCCCTTTGAAGGAAATTCTGCGGATGAAAGACTTCATTTTTTTTTCTTCACCACAATTGCAATCTCAATTGCATAAAAACAAAGTTCAAAGGGAATAGAGAGTAAATTGTACCGCTCACGACAGGCTAAAAAGTCGTAAAATCTATTATAATAGATTTACATTTTTTTTTGTTTATTCTTGAAATGTGTATGTCAAAGCCGTCATTCCTAAAGTCAATATTATTGTTAGTGTGACTTACATCTAAGATGCCGTCTAGTTCACAGGCAAATTTTCTCCGATGCCGCTGTTTTTTTTTTTTGTTTTGTTTTGTTTTGTTTATATATATATTAATAAATTTATAAAAAATGTTTGCCCAATTTATTATGCTGAACGAAATAACATTTAAATGACTTTTCTCGGATGTTTACAATTTTCAAAGCAGGTGACACTTTTAAAACAAATTATTGTTATTTTGTAAATATCATTTTAAAAAAAAACATATTATCTTATTCAATGGAGTGAAAATTGAAGGAAAAAAAATTAAAATTTGACCTACTCCAGCGTAGAGAGAAAAACGTCCAGGAAAACATGCCGTTCTGTTCAGGAACGAACGAGTGATTTGACTGGTCAGAATTTTAAGAACAACTTTCATCTTTGCCTTTTCTTCCCGGTGTGGCGGTTGTGAATGTAATCAATACTTTTGTTTATTTTGCACGCGTTTCGTACTTTTATAGTGTTTTATATATCTGAGATATCGGCCAGATCGAGTAAATGTCGGCAAAAGCCACAAGCTCTCAGGCCTGTGGTCCCCTGCCCGGGGAAGGTGCCCTACCCCGGGCAAAAGCCACAAGAAGAAAAATGTGACTCATCAAAGTAAAAGAGACACTGTGGTTTTTTTTTTCATACCCAGTAAATTAAAAGTGCATTTATCAATGTTGATAGCGTAAAGCTGACACACTGTCTGGAAGGGTACCAAGAGCGCCAACAGGTGCCAAATCTTTCTCACAAACGTAAAATATAAAATTATTGCAAGAATAATCGGAAGCTTGTAGAAGTGAGTCAACATCGACACAATTTTCAGGCCCATTCCATTGTCCGGCTCGTCATATTTGCCAAAAACAGAAAAGTCCACAATACTGAAGTCTTCCCACCTCCAGATGCTTAAATCCTCACCTCGTGATATGCCTAGCCAAAAGTAAGAATAATAATAAAAATTGGATTTGCTTTCAGAAACTTTCGCAAGGAAATCGGCAACCTTCTTGGTTTTTACCATCAGTGGACTAACCGATCGGTCTTTCAAAACATTCCTGCAGTGTCTTTCGTTTAACCTGTAAGGCATGGCATGCGAATCGTAATCTAGAAAGTAGCAAGTATCGTCAAGTTTACTCCAGTCGTCTTCACATTGTGTCTCACCTTCTCTCAGCTCATATTGACACGCTGCAGCAGACAAACTATTGCAGCCCCCTACAGAAACAACTTCTCGCCTGGGATACAGCGGATACAGTCATCATGATCCATCCTGTAAAAGTTACTGAAGAGAGCTTTTTGCCAAGGTAATATTTTTTTATCTATTGAGGATCCATCATGCCATGTAAATTTACCCTCAACGTCGAGATCATTGGCTGAAGTCCAAAAGGAGGGTATTTCAAGTGTGACAACAGCCTGTACCCATAGTTTTTCATCCAATGAGTCTATGGATAATAAATGAGCCCCTCGGGCCTCACATGTCTCTCTGGCTTTTGACCATTGCATCGACCTGGATTTGCTCCAAGAGTAGCAGGACCTGCCACCACGGATCCAAAGATCAGGGCATCCAAACAATCTATTCACTTGAGCCCGTTTCTTGCAAATGTAGGGCAAAGCCGATTTCTATATAATCATAAGGGGCATAACGAGCATGACCTGAATGCAGTAGCACAATATGCCCAGCCCCAGAAACGTGGCTTTCAGGAAGCCAAAGAACATCTGCAAAATCGACTTCCGTCCCGTCGCCATATTCCGGTCCATTCTTTCCAAGCTTCAACCCCGTCCACCATAAAGTAATTTCAAAAGTTCCATTCAGAGCTTTCATAGGGTCAGTTACACTGGTAACCAGATCCATGTCCTCAGTTTCACAGAGAGCCTTGGCGTCGGCCTGGTTCGCCAGTTTTCCACTAAGCCAGCACATCAACTTTTCATTCCTAAACCATTTCTCGTAGTCCACGACCTGACGGGGGAAGTTTGACAACTTTCGTTCGCAAACAACCCACAACTTCACTTCACACGGTTCTGTGCTGATCTCAGCTTCTTTTGATGACCAATGAAACGCAACTCTGTCCCCAACGTGCAGTGCTATGCATTTATTGTCTGTGTCGAAAGATTTCTGAACTTCTGGAATGCTTTCAACTTCTGGAGTATTAGATGTATCGCGGAAGTCAGCAGAAAATCCGGAGGTAGCAAAACTGTCATCATAATCATAAAACTTTTTTTGTATGTTCATCGACCAGCCATATGTCGTTCGTGCTTTAGCTTGAGATTGCATGAAGGCCAATTCTTTCTTAGACTTAGGATACGCGAATTCCGCGTCTGAAAGAATACAATTTCCGACGGCGTCATCGGGATTCACTGTGTCTTTACTGTCACTAAAGAAGTAACAGAAACCATCCAAAAAGACCCAGTTTCTGTCGCATGTACTAGCAGTTTTCTGGTTGTCTGTTTGTGCGTTGTTTGCCATAGAAGAAGCCAGCCATGTTAGCAGGATATAAATAATCCAGTTCACCTTTGTACATTAGAATCTAGACCAAAAAAAAAAAAAAAAAGAAAAAGAAAGAAAGAAAATAAATAATCGGATATTGAGTAATTATTATAGATTTTAGGCAGTATGTCCTTATTTACCTGAGGTTTTAAACCTAGTAATTAATTCTACGAAGATGTAATGACTTCTCCACTAAAATTACGAGGGAGAAAATTACCGGTAATGAAACATTATGAACTCTTCACATTGGACTACTTAGCTTCTTTAATGTGATTCTTGTTATACCAAGTGATGAAAAATTACGCTCTTCTTTTAAGCATATTGTAAGGGAAAAAAGGCTGATCATCTGGGAATATTGACTGTTTTTTATCAGCAAAGTAGACCGATTTCTAATTTACCATTAAAGGAGTGACCATATTACAAATTTTCGAAGAAAAAATTGCGAGCAGATCACGAAATCTCTTGAAATCAACAATAATCTACCTCCTGAATCCTTTGCCCATTAAAACGTGCTTGGTTTAACAGAGATAAAATGATTTGAAAGCTTAATAGGGATTGGGTGTGTGTGTGTGTGGGGGGGGTTGAGGAGAATGTTAATTTATGCAACGTCTTTCGTTTACAATTCGTTGTATAAAATTTTAAGAAAGAAAAAAAAAAGAAAAGGTCAATTCAAATCATAAGTAAAGCCTCAGCATGAATATCGCCGCATGAGGTTCTCCGAAATGTAATGAAGGGAGCAGTAATAATTATATTGACACTATCAATAATGGGCAATGCCAATTTTAATATTATTTATTCATATAGTTAAATGAAATAATAAACTTCACTGACCGTTGTACTGAATTGGTTTTTTATATCTACGTTTCACGTTTGGTTTGAGCTGAGAGTTGATACATGTATTAATACGCGATGAAATCATCAGATTAACATTTCCTAAATAGAAATAACTACCTGTTGAACTTAGCAACGAGAGCAGCAAATCGGGCATATACATCTTAAATCATTGGATAATGCAATGTAGAGCAATTAAGAGAACAACAGATATTAAGGCAGTGTTGCATAAAATATAATTTAAGTCAAACACTTTATAAGGTCATGTAGGAATTGGTTATCATTAAAATTATTTCTTGTTTAATACACAATGTATTTTTTGCTTCTTTGTACCAAAGATAAAGAATAAAGAATATGGATGAAGTTCAGAGCATGTTGTGCGATGGTTCACTTGTCACGAAGTAGGTGTAATACACTGGCCGTGTCCATAAAGAGCCATTAGCCATGTTTCGCAGACTGAGTTACGTACCGTAAGTATGAGTCATAACGTAACAAACACGTGGTTTCCCTAGTGACGTGTGCAAATCGGCCTGCGTTGTTTACATCGGAAGCCGCAAGCGAGCGTTAGACCTGGTCAGTCTGGTCAGCTGTTTAGACCAGTGAAATCTGCTGCTGCTGGTGGTATAACTGTCTCGGATCATGTGATTGTTATGTAATGTAACAGTGTGAGCATTCAGTGGAGCAGTGGAAACACACTCTCCATAGCGCGCTTGCACCTGGTCCAGACTAGTACTCAGTACCGGTAGCATTAAAGCATCGCTGGCAGTCATCATGTAACAATTACATAACAGTTACTTCACGGTGAGAGGGCTAGCATATTTGCGAAAAGCGATTCTGCTACGAACCGCTGGGTGGGAGTAGTTTATGCAAATGATGTCGGTCAGTCTAAAAATATCACGTCGTAGTCTAGCTTAAGACGGTATTTTTTTTTCACCTGTCATTTTTACTTTGATGTACTAATGATGTACTAGTACTAATGAAAACTTGCTGAATTTTTCCTTCCCAGCCAGGGCTTTTATAAACTGGTTTAGTTAAGATACTTTTTTCCTGCTTTTAGCTTAGACGCTTTGTTTTCCAGCATAAAAAAAAAAAATATTTTCTGACAAATAATCCCATTTCTTTTCATACTTCATATACACACAATTTGAATGAAAATGTTTTTTGTATTTTCTTTTTCAATTTGTTTTCTCCATTTTTATAATAATTCTGATCATGATATCATGGTTACAGATCACAAAAGGCGGAGATTCAAAGACATGAACTTAAAGACCACGAAGAGAAACTGGAAGAGATACTTCCGAGCCTTAAGCTAGAGATAGTCATGGACAGGTAAGAAAAAGACATGGAACACTGAAGCATTGATGTGCACAAGAATAACATAGATCAGGAACTGAAGATTAAAAAAAGGGGAGGGTGTAAAAAACATGTTCTAATAAGTCCTGTCATGATATTTTATTTCGAGATCACAGAGGCAGAAGCCGCAAAGACCAGTCCAGAAGTTTAGGTCCAGGAAGAATAGCTGGAAGAGAGCCTAGGCCTATAAAGCTAAGCATCTCCATGTTCAGGAGACAAGATAAGAGAAAGGAAAGACCTGGGGGGCTGAAAAATTGAGTCATTCAAGAACTACATGGACCAGGAACACAGATGAGTCGTAATTCGACAAAATACATCCTAGAATGTGTCTGTGGATGAGTGAAAAAAAATATTGTTCCCTTATGCAAAAATTTCTCCTTAAAAATGATTGATAATCTTGAACGGAAGAGAGGATTCCTCCATTCTCCATAATTAATAAGAGGTTTAATCGTAGGTTTAAAACAAACAACAACCAAAAGAAAAAGTTTGTTCAGTTATATTTATTGTATTATTAGATAGATTTTCTAAATATGTCCAGCTTTACTTTTATCTAAATCTGTAAAGTATGTTCTATTTAGATATATACGAAAATCTATGTCAGTTCTTGATGTAACTAAATTTGCTCTTAAATCAAATAATTTTGTGTAATTCTTATCATAAACTGTCTTTAAATTATATCTGATTTATTTTAAATACAATATATTTAAAATTTAACAAATACTTAGTCTTTATTAGGCACATGTTTCACCCCCATATAAATCTTTCTTTTTTGGGATTCCTTTTCAGAAGTAAAACGTGGGACCTTGTTTGAATCCTCAAAGCTTTCTTAGTATCCAGTTTCTATTTCTCTTCATACCGCATTTAAAGAGCACAAAAAAAAATATGTTTACTGGAGCAAAAGCCTAATTAATGAACGTTAGGAAAAATATCTGATGTGAATTATCAAATGTGTTTAATTGTAATGCAATGTTAATTGAAAGTCACACAGATTAAAGATAATTTAACAGGCAATGATCTTATTTGCATTATCTCTTTTAATATATCAACATACGTAACAATGTCATATTCGTTTATATCATTTACATAAATTCCATTCATCTTATTTTTAAAACACTCTATTATGTGTCTTAGACCCACCATACCCACAGAGGGAATGCTAGGCGTTGCACAAGATAATTATATGTTCAAGGCATTTTGCGCTGTATTTCTTACATACCACACACGCAGTGGGAAAACAAAGAGTGGTGCGTAAGTTTCAGAAATTTTTAGCTCACGCGGTCACGGGGTCAATACACTGAGCGACATGTCGCGACATATTGCATCAGCCAGTTGACTCAGTCGCGCTTATCGTGCGAAAAAACGTATAGGGTGAAAGCAAAACAATGGGAGGAAAAAGTGAAAACCCAATGACAGCCACACGCCCACATGAGCATATAACCCAGATAGTTTTTTTTTTGTTTTTTTTTAATTTTACTTTTTTTCTTATGCTGAAACTGATTAAAAAAAGCCCCACGTTTGTTGCTTCAACAATGTTTTGTTCTAGATTTAGTTAATTATTATAAGCCAGAGGTCATACACAGAGAAAACACGGTCCAACATTGCTCTTCGATCCATTGTCTACCTTTCAGGTGGCCGCCGTTTTGGACTTTGTTGATTTTGTCTGTTAAATCGATCCACGAAAAAACAATTTTGTCTGAATGGTGGACACTTGAATAAATCGACACTCTATAGCCATACGACGAAGTACATCCTAGAATGTGTCTGTGAATGAGTGAAAAATTTTTTTGTTTCTTTATGCAAAAATTTCCCCTTAAAAGTAATTGATAATCTTAAACGGGAGAGAGAATTCCTCAATTTTTTCCTAATTGATAAGAGGTTTAATAGAAGATAAAAAAAAAAACAACAAAACAAAACAAAAATTTGTTCAGTTATATTTACTGTAATTTTAGAAAGATTTTCTTAAAATGTTTTATTTTACTTTTAAATAAATCTGTAAAGTGTGTTCTATTTGGATGATTACCAAAATCTATGTGAGATCTTAATGAGATTAAATTAACTCTTGAATCAAATACTTTTGTGAAACAGTGTGTATTAGAAATTTATTTATTTTTTTTTTTTTATAATTTGCATGTCTCTGAATAAACTCTGTATAACACTCTGCATAACTCCTGCATTCAATACATTCAGAGTTTACGTAAATGTTTATTTTATTCATTAAGTGATTTGAATTCATTGTGCAGAGCTTAACATCCGTCATTTTTATAATAGTAATTGATCTTACTTTTAACCACTCTACAGAATAAATATATTTGTGGATTAAATCTACCACAACCTGGGAAAAAATTTCTTTCTCTTTACTTGCATGTTAAATCACAATAAAATCTATCTGTCCCTTTCACAGATAGAACTTTGTTATCAGGTTGTACTTACTTCTAACTTCATTGTCGGATTTCTACTTAAAATATTTTAAACTTATATCCTTTTTATTTAAAGGACAAATCACAAATATCATTTTCGTCCCTTTTCACCAACTTTCCCTTTTTCCAACTGACTTCAATTTTTTTTTATCTATAACCCGACGTAATAATACAAAATCATTACTGTAAATTCAAATCCTAGCTTTTTATCTCCATAAACCAGCTTAATAATACAATTTCATCACTGTAGAATCAAATTCTAGTTTTTCTGTCTCCATAAACCTGCATAATAATAAAATATCATCACTGAATTCTAGTGTTTCTATCAGTATAAACCAGCATAACAATACAAAATCATTACTTTAGAATCGATTTCTAGATATTTTTCCTGTATAATCCAGCATAATAAATCAACATTATCACTGTATAACCGAATTCAAGTGTTTCTATCATGAATTAACATAACATCGAATACATGTGTTTCTTTTTCTATAAATCAGCATAGTAAAACAAGATCATCTCTGCAGAAGCGAATTCTTGTGTTTTTATCTTCATATGCCAGCATAGTTATACAATATCATCACTGTAGTATCAAATTTAGATTAGTGTAGGGAAGGAAACCCTCTTTGGTCATTCTGGTAGGGTACTTGTCGAAGATGAAGAAGAAGGAAAACAACAACAACAACAACCAGAAGAACGGCTTTGACGACGAAGATCACCAGAATACGATTGGTGATAGCCTGATGATTACAAGATTGTAAGAGTTGAAAAGAACCGAAAAAAGTGGCCATGCTGGCTTAAATTTCGCTGTGTCCCCAAAGTCTTACAGCTAGATACTAAAAAAATATTAAAGTGTTTTCAAAGAAACATTTTTTTTAAAAATCTAGAATCTACTTCTAGATCTTCTCCTCAGTTTGGCAAAAAAGATGCTGTTATCTAGAAATTAGCTTTGTCACAGCAATTTGTAGAGCCTCTAGTTCTCTGTCTCTGTCTCTGTCTCTGTCTCTGTCTGTCTCTCTCTCTCTCTCTCTCTCTCTCTCTCTCTCTCTCTCTCTCTCTCACACACACACACACACACACACACACTCACACTCTGTCTGTCTGTCTGTCTGTCTGTCTGTCTGTCTCTCTCTCTCTCTCTCTCTCTCTCTCTCTCTCTCTCTCTCTCTCTCTCTCTCTCTCTCTCTCTCTCTCTGCTAATGTACCGTCGATCTGTTCACCACCTCACCGTCTCTTTTCTACTTGTTAGTAAAATTTAATGATCTCAGCATTAGCTATGAGTCTCTTCTATCAAAAATATTCCGTGCTCTACTTGTTTTTTGTTTTTTGTTTAAGTGTAATTGTTATAGTCTCAGCCGTCGATATGTCAGGTAATAGCACTAATTGCCGTTTTCCGCCCTATTTCTTTAATTTATTATTTAAGTTTAAAATTCGTTATTTACAGTTTGATTTTTAATGTTACATTTATTGCCCTTTCTCCCTCTATTTTGAGTCATTTATGGGTGAAGTTCATTGTTTTTCTTAATTTCCGGTCAGTTTTTCGGTTATTTTCCTTTAAATTTGTTTTTTTACCTCTCTGTTCCTTAGACCTCAGATTCTATGTTCTTTTTTAATAGAAACGGCCAGTGTATCCTGCTTGATCTTGTCATCCTTGGATCTACGGTCCTGTCCCTTTAAATTCCCCCATTTTGAAATTATGTGATTTGTAGAGATAGAAACATTACAGTTCGATTCCAATTAATAGAGATTGCCAAATTGGAATTAACCGGCGGCCATATTGGAATTATGCTATTTATAGAGATTACCGAAATAGAATTAACCGGCGGCCATATTGGAATTATGCTAATTATAGAGATTACCGAAATAGAATTAACCGGCGGCCATAATCGAATTATGCTAATTATAGAGATTACCGAAATAGAATTTCCCGGCGGCAATATTGGAATTATGCTAATTATAGAGATTGTCAAAATGGAATTAAACGGTGGCCAAAATGGAAATATGCTAATTAAAGAGATTACCAAAATAGAATTAACCGGCGGCCATAATGGAATTATGCTAATTATAGAGATTGCCAAAATAGAATTTCCCGGCGGCCATATTGGAATTATGCTAATTATAGAGATTACCAAAATAGAATTAACCGGCGGCCATATTGGAATTATGCTAATTATAGAGACTACCGAAATAAAATTAACCGGCGGTCATATTGGAATTATGCTTATTATGAAGATTACCGAAATAGAATTTTCTAGCGGCCATATTGGATATATGCTACTTATAGAGATTACCGGAATAGAATTTCCCGGCGGCAATATTGGAATTATACTAATTATAGAGATTGTCAAAATGGAATTTTCCAAATTGGAATTAAGCTAATTATAGAGATTACCAAAATAGAATTTCCCGGCGGCCATATTGGAATTATGCTATATATATATATAGCTTACCAAAATAGAATTAACCAGCGGCCATACTGGAATTATGCTAATTATAGAGATTACCAAAATGGAATTTCCCGGCGGCCATATTGTAATTATGCTAATTATAGAGATTACCAAAATAGAATTAACCGACGGCCATATTGGAATTATGCTATTTATAGAGATTGCCAAGATAGTGTTAGTCGACGGCTATGTTGGAATTATATTATTTATAGAGATTACCAAAATAGAATTAACCGGCGGCCAAATTGAAATTAAGCTGTCTAATCTCTGAAGTACCTATCTTTGTTCTTTATTTATATATCATGTAGGCCTATATTTTAATAATAAAAATGATAATATCCATGCATCCTCTTTCCTCTATAGTACTTATATTTGCTCTTCCATTTCTGTCATCGTCTATAATATTTAGTCTAAGATTCTACCCAGATGTCGTTCTTAATAACTCTCAAAATAAATTTTGTGTATTTTATATCTCATTCATGCATCCGCGAAAGTATCAGTGATGTGACTCTGTAGATTGAAATTTATACATATCATAACATTCTGAACATACTTTAATCATTTTTAGTAAAATATGTATCCTTAAATTAAATGTGCAAACTTTTATTAAAATCATATTTTACGCTTAAAATAATTATAAAAGTGTTGCTGCAATTTTGTTTCTTAACACTGTTTCTTGTTATTGTCGTAACTCGTCTATAAGACATAGAATTTAAACGTAATCTGTCGTAACTATAACATACGATAGTATGCGTGTGAACAATTATCAATGAAGGTTATCGTAACTTGAGATACGATTGTTTACGTGTGATAAAACTTCGTAAGTTGAATTACACAAAATGTTTACAATTTAAACTCAAAAATACACAACTAAAGTGTGCAAAGATATTTCAAATACATTTCACGTGAAAATGAATCATATTGGACCATTAGTTACAAAGTTATTAAGTTTTTTGTTCCTCCTGTAAAATTTGCAAAACAGGAATTACGATAGTTTACCTCGATATATATGCCAGGGGAGATGATCCCGGACTTAAAACATACGTTTTTTGCCTTTTTAAATTTGTTTAGACCCAAGCTACTTGGTTTCAGAGGAATTCAAATACGCGTCGGGAAAAAATATTAAAAAGTTGTCATTTTGAAATATAACCAGAGGTCTTAGGAGGAAATTGAACGTGCAAGGAAGAGAGGGCAAGCATATCGCTTAATTGTATAGGAGGATTTATGAGGTTCGAAGCTCCAAAGTTGTTTAAATATCTTAGATTCATATACTATCATTACCTTTTCAACATGAATTCAGACTTTTAACAACAAACAATAATGTTACATGTATCACGTAAATTAAAAAAATTGCATTGTTTAAAGACAAACTGCTCCTATCAATGACATTCTACTATCCTTTGATGATTTGGTCCTCAAAACTTTTTTTTATGAAATATCCTTTCTTTTATTATTTTATCATTGAGAGACGGATAACTTGGTTTAAATAATATATTTTACGGAAGTTTAATACAAAATGTTCGCTATTAATAAGTCCAGTCCTCTAACTCATTTTACGCTAGAGTCAACAAGATATGTTTTTATGAAACATATATGGTGTGTTTTCCCGGCCTCTTTCCGTTGCGTATGCAAAAAAAAAAAAAAGCGTTCTAATTTAATTTTTTCTTGAATAAAAACCTTTTGACCAATTTGTACAAAGCTTAGATGTTTCTTAGTTTGAAATCTTTGTTCTTGAGAATTTCTGTTATAACGAAACATTTGAGGATCGTTTTCTTTCTTTTTTTTATATTCTAAAGTGTATAATAGTATATTTACGAGTTAGGTTGGATTGAATCGCCGATGTAGACTGTAGCCTATAACTTATATTTTTACTAGTTATTCCTGATAATATTCGCGCACCGCCTATTAAAAAATGTCTATGCAGCCTGTATCAGCCTTGTTAAGGACGTTTTGGGCCTAGGCACTTAATAGGTTAAGATAATGTATAAGACAGTATGTTCACTTCCAAATTACTTAGAGTAAAAGGTGGTGGCAAGTGTTGATATTCAAACGATAAATCACACATATGCTCTGATGTCAAAAGCGGCAAATCTTTCATTTTTATACCCAAAAACCTATAACAAGTTCCAATTTTTATAAGAAAAATATGTCGCCTCAATAGGCCATGCGCAATCCGCAAATGACAAATTCGAAGTTTAGACAAAGTGAGCAGATAACAATAAAATATCCTCACAGATATTCGACAATCATTATAGAGTCAGTTTTCACATTAAGGCTGGCAGACCCTCAGATATGGGACACAATTGGCAAAGGACTTCAATCTCAACTGAGATTGCAGAAGAATAAATCGATACAAATATCACTCGACCGGAGACCATGCAATAACGGATGCCCCTATGCCGTATGTAAACCAAAGGTATTCACCATAAAGCAGAGTACAATATATCAAAATTTGAGACTAATGAAATGAGTACCTAATTTCACGCTACAAGCTATGTTTTCACACTGAGATGTGTCGATAAATGCATGTGTTTTAGATCTGAGAAAATTGCCAGTGTAAAGAGGAAAAAACTGCCACTTAAAAAAGAAAAAATACTTGTTTGCTCTTTTAAAGCTAAGAACTTAGTCAATTGGTAATAATGACTTTCAAGAAAGGAATGATAGGCTACACGAGGTGCTATCTTTTCATTACAATCAAATTGCAATTTATCAGTACCATATATAACATGTGTAACATGTATAACATGATACAAATAACAACAAAAGAATGTTAGAGGCTCACTTTTTTTTTAAGATCATACCACTGTATAGAAATAAAAAATTGACAGACTAAATAGGGCGTGACTTCAAGTGGGGCCTAATGCACACAATCCACACCTTGGGATCAGAATCAGCAAGAGTTAATATTCACCATTACAAATAGTAGGTAGAAACTCACTGGGGAGCTAGATAACAGGGAGTCTTCAGAGAAGAAACCCCCCTTGTAGCAAGTGTTTCGGCCCTGAACCTCTGACACTCTAAGGGGGCCGGGCCACACCCAGGTCATGACTCCCAGGTGTCTCCCTGTTATCTTTTTTTTTTTTTTTTTTTTTGCACAGCAAAAGGATTCGAACCCATACCCTCATCCCTTGATGGATTGCTGATCCCGGCGCTATACCACTTCGCCAACAGGTCCTGCGATGGTTAGAGCATTTTTAATCTTTATGAAGGAACCTCTCATTTCTCCTGCTCCAGATCCACCGGGAACTGTTTTCGGCTATTTCCGCCAGTAACTTTAGAGCTTTTGTTCTTTTGTTGCCACATATTGAAAGTTTAGTTAGAAGGTCGTAGACTGATGACCCTACGAATCCTCTGGCACCAACCTCAACGGGCATCACCACAGCTTTGTATCCGGCATTTTCTAGCTCTTTGGTCAGGTTCATGTATTTCTCTCTTTTGTAGATGTGGGCCTCTTCCATTCTGTTTTCGTATGGTACTGTTAGCTCCACCATGATCAATTGTTGTGTGGAAGCTGAATGGATCACGATATCAGGCCTTAACCTCGTTTCTCTGATTATACTGGGGTGACTGTCCCATTCTGGAAGATCTGCTGAAACATCCCAGTCATCACAGCCGTCTAGAAGGCATTTTATCTGGTTTGTTGTCCTCACCGGCCTTCCGTGCCATGACTTAGCGCCCCCTCTGTTGTAAATATCAACGCGTTGGTATTAGGGAGGGTAGTCTCTCCTTTAGCCGTGCTTATGATTGCGGCAAGTTCTTGAAGGACTCTGTTATGCCTCCATGTGTATCGCCCCTGTGAGAGGGCGATTTTGCAAGAGCTCAAGACATGCTCTGTGGTCTGCCTGCCTTGGCATAGCGGACAAGTGGGGTCCTCTTTCTTTCCCCACCGTACCAGATTTGCGTTTGAGGGCAGGAGATCGTACACTGATCTGATGAGAAAGCTTATCCGAAGTGGCGCCATGTGCCAGATCTCATTCCATGTGAGGGATTTCTGCAGGGCATTATCCCAATTAGTCCATTGTCCCTGTTGAGGTTGCTGGACTGCTTTCTGAACCCTTCTGGAATCTTCATTGAGCCGTATCTCATTAATGACCATGTCTCTTTTCTCTTTCCCTTCTGCTTTTGACCACCACTTTGCTGTAGATGATCCTAGTCTTCACAATTGGGTCCTCGGAGTCTTCTAACATCGAGAGTAGCCTGGCTTTGCCACATTTATACTCTTCCAAGATGGATTTTAGTGGGAGTCTCAACTTTGCTTTACGGCAGTACATTGCCACATCTGTGAGACCCGGAGGTACCCCTAACCACCTCCTGGTGAACTTATTGATCTTAGCTTCTATTGCCTCAACTGTAGTTGAGCAGATTTCATAGACCAGGAGTGGCCAGAGGAGCTTCGGAATTAGCATAAACTGTAGACACCACACTTTTAACTTACCCTGAAGGCCACATCTGTTGATGGCTAACAGGCCTTCGGTAGCAAGTTCTACTGTTTCTAGTCCTCTTTTGGTATCTTTCATGGATGAATCGTACCATCTCCCAAGGCTCTTAACTGGTTCTTGACTGACCGTTGGTATCTGCTGACTGGCCACTGTGAACGTCGTCGTCGCATCTATTTTACCTTTCCTGACTGAAAGACTGCGAGACTTCTTTGGTTTGAATTTCATCCTGCACCATGCCATTAAGACGTCAAGGCGCTCTAGCATTCGGCGTGTTTCGTCTTCCTTTGAGCATATTATGGTGGTATCATCCATGAATGCTTTCAAAGGAGGCATGTAGCAACTACCACCTAGATTAGCCGGGCCTGCGCTATCTTCTGCTGCTTTCAAGATGACTTCCATAGCCATGACGAACAGGATTGGTGATATGGTACAGCCCATGGCGATTCCAATTTCCAAGTTGATCCAGTCTGTGGTATAGCTATTAGTGGAGAATCTCATCCGGAAACCGCTGAAATAGTCATCTAGCATGACTTGTATATCCTCCGGAACATGGTACATCCTCAGCGCCAGCTGAATCATTTGGTGTGGTACCGATCCGTAAGCATTTGCCAGGTCCAACCAAATGACGTCGAGGTTAAGTTTCTCCGATTTTGCCCTTTGAATAGCTTCCCAGATCATTGTTGCATGCTCTAAGCATCCAGAAACTCCGGGGATGCCTCCTTTCTGGACCGAGGTATTTATGTACCCATTTTCAGTGAGATATTTTGTTAAGCGGGATGCCATGACTGAGAAGAATATCTTTCCTTCTACATTCAACAGCGAGATTGGTCGAAACTGATTTATTTCAGTCGAGTTTTGCTCCTTGGGTATATAAACTCCATCAGCAGACATCCACTGCTCACTGATCTTGAGGTTGCTCCATGCTCCTCGGAGAATTTTGTGTAGCCGCTTTAGAACGTTTGGACATCTTTTATATAGAAGATAAGGCACGCCATTGGGGCCTGGAGCTGACTTGGCTCTTGCTTTTTGCACTACTGCAATGATTTCTTTCAAGCTTGGTGGTTTGCTATTGAATTCTTCTCCGGGAGCAGCTGGCCACTTCAGACCAGCAGGTTCACTTAGAGGTATTTCTCTATTTCGGTCAGAATATGTTTTCCTCAGGTGGGCCTCCAGCTGTTCTTTCTCTACTGAAAGAGAGCCTGATCTTGGTTGCTGGAAGAGTTGTCTGGCAAACTGAAATGGGTCTTTGTAGAAGCGTTCCTGGTTCTTTTTCTTTTGACTTCGTCTCTTCCTTGCGGATTCTGCTCTGCTCAGTGCTGAGTGTCTCGTCTTCAAACCTCGCCAAAGTTCCTGCAGCCCATTTTTCTCTTCTTCAGTCGCTGATTTCATTTGTTTCCTTAAGTTTTTCTTCTGCTTTCGCAGGGTTTCCATCTCACGTTGCCTTCTACTTTTCATAGGTTCTCTTTTGGCTTGATGTTGTTTAGCCCCGAAGGTGTTAATACATGTCTGGTAGATAATGTCACCGAAAGTGGTAAGTTTGTGCTCCAAAGTGCTCTTCCCGATGAGCTTGTCCAGTTGTAGGACTATTTTGCTATCCAGAGCTTCCCATTGTTCTTTTGCGCTTGCTGGTGGGAAATTGATCTTCTGGCGTTTAGCGTTGATGAGCTGTCGGAATTCTTCGTCAGACTCCTCAGCGTGGATTTCCTCAGCACTGTGGTTTTGAACCTGGCTTTGGTTTTCCGACGTCTTACCTGCCTGAGCAGTGCGCTGCTGTTGATTCGTTGAAGCATTCAAGCAGCCCATTTTAGTCCTGTGGATCTTCATCCCTCTTTCGGTGGTAAATCTTCTGCCACATACACATTGGTAGTCCATTTCCAAATTGCTCCGTTGTTCTAATCTCGTAGTCCTTTGGGCGTTTTCAGTCGTGATCGATTTGTCACCTATTGATCCATCATTCTCTCCCCCTTTCGGTGGATCGTGGGAGCAAATACATTGTATAAAGAAAAAAAAATCGGATGGTTCATAGGGGTTAACATTATAGCAAGGGTGTCCCTGTACATGAACTGGATGTGCCATGCAACTGGTAATCATACATGGCTTGCTGTAATACGTAAACCTAGTTGAAAAGCAGAACAATAAAGCTATATGCTGCTAAAAAAAAAAGCGTTCACTACAACAAACAATTCTGGTACGGAGCACACAGTTTAAAAAAAAACTCAACAAAAATAGGTTTAGTGCAGCTGCAAAATTTACAGAACAAGTAAATTTTAGAATTTTCACCTTTAAATACACAAAAACAAGAACAAGAAACAACACAAGCTCATTCACATGCAGTTGCCGAGAAATACATGTACTACTATAAACAAAAATTAAAAAGGAGATATATTTAGAAATATCCACCAAGATAAATCAACCATGCAAAAATATGCACAGGAAAAAAATAATTTAAAAAAAAATTGAGTAAGAAGGAATACAGCAAGAAAAAGATTGAATATATGAATGGCTGATAAAATATTTAAAAAGAAATAAAGAAATTGTAAGTAAACAAGTAAGAGATCAATAATTTAAAAAGAAAACAAAAACAAAAACAACAGTTTAAATAGATACGTACCTGAAGAAGAAAAAAGAAAAGAAAAAGAGAATGAAAGATAGAGATCTGAAGAGAAAGAACGAGAGAATAGGGAGGGAAATAGGCAGCCCAACAGGCAGACAGACAGATAAAAATAATCAAAGGACAACACAAAAAGATCGGTAGAAAAAGAGTCGAGTTAAGCCCTATATCAGCTTAAAAATTTAGTTCATAGCCCTTGGTTCTCGTAATTATATCTTAAAATATAATCGATAATTTTAGATTCCCAAGAGGTACATGTAGTAGCATCTTGGTCCTGTACAGAAATATTCCAGAGGCTATTTCCGTGCCTGGTACGTACATACCCGCCACCTTTTTAATATTTTTTTCTTTTTTTTTTACTATTAACTGACAAATTTTTATCTGATTGTTGTCGTTTTTTATTTGTTCTTGTTTTTTGTGTTTGTTTTTTTTTTTTTTTGTTTTTTTTTGCTATAAGTTTCCTTCGTTGAAGCAGGGAAATTATCAATTCTGGGTCTTGCAATTGGGGAAAAAAATCATTTTCACTACTGAGGTGTAAGGTTACACAGACTACGTCCATGATTGCTTGTCAAGAGGACGTCATTCACGGATCATCTTTTCACTTAATCAAAAAAACTAATTAGAGTTGTCTGCTCTAAAGTAGTGGATGCTGGGAAGCGCCATCTTGTTTACAAATTCAGCTCACCTACCGACAGAATGAAAATATCTCACCGACTCCGGTCATAACATTTGGCCGTTTTGTCTTTTGCATATTGATTGTTTTTTGTCTCATTTAAGCAATTGTTGACCGGTAAAGTGCAATATATTTTTCTAAGTATGTCTTCGACAAAGAGGAAGCAGATCAAAGTGAAGGCAGTGGCACCAAAGCTCAAGCTTTTCCGTGCAAATGAGCCTCTCCTCAGTGTTTTTATGTGGGGCGTTAACCATACGGTAAGGAACCATTATGAACTTGATTTTAGTCATTGGTTACTCAATTATTTATTTTTGTGGGCGTGCTCTAAATTGTAATATGAATTTCATCATCAGATTATTTTTTTGTTGTTTTAGGCTCTACTTACATTTGTCGAGATCGAGATTAGCTTTAGCTAGATCTAGACTAGATCTAGATTCTAGGTCTAGAGTCTAGATCTAGAATCTAGATAATCTAGATATGAAACTATCATTTTTCATTTAAATTCAAACAATGAAAAATGAACGCCATTCGTTGAACTGTCTTTTTTTTAACTTATCCAAGCTGTGCCATAGATATTGGTGCAATTCTAAGTTATTAGGCCATCAACCCTTGATAGACCCTGGACCAACCTTGCTAGACAGAATTAGAGAAAATAGGCCTATAGATCAGAACAAAATCTCTTGTCCTCTTTGCAATAGAAGAAGTTTGGGGGAGAGGATAATTTACTAACGAGCATCAGCACTTCACTCCATCATCACAAGATTGCAATTAAAATACTTAGTAGTGTAAAAATCAATTTTAATTTTAGATGTAGACTTAGTCATTGACTTTGCAGCTTATGGTTTTACAATTGGTGGTTGGATCAGAAGAAAGAAGGTTGTCTAGTCAGAAACATTTGAGTAGGTTCAAGATCTAGATGTAGAATTTCAATTCTATCTGTAGGCTCAGAGGAAAACATTATTTTAGCCAACATTTTCTTGAGGAAGTTATGTTGATTTTACTAGATCTAGATCTAGATCTAGTTGAATGTGTACCCTTGAAGCATTTTGTGTAGTGAAATGTAATTTTTATTTTTCTTTAAGAAAATAATTCATCAAAATGAAGTTACTTGTACTGAAACTGAAAACTATTTCCTGCAAGGCAGCCTTTCTTTAATGTTTTTATGTGTGGTATGAAACATGTACACTGATACAGTGTCATATATCAAACATCTTGCCTAGAAAGGAAAAAAACTAAAGGTTTAGGCCTGAAATGTATAGTTTTTTAAGAGTACAAGTTCATATTTACCATGCGCTAGATCATTTGGAAAGATATAAGGTGGAGTCCCTATTGATTCGTTTTCACATAAATTTAGATTTTGCAAAACTTTAAAGCTAATATTTGCGGGAAGAGTTCCTTTTAAGTAAGGACTAATTTACACACCAAAGAGGGCTTCGTTTGATCGGGGAATAAGTTAGATAAGAGACAGAGCTGAAATAAATTAATTTTTCTTCTTTGTGTAACCCCAAGCAAAAACCAAGCCCAATCTTTTTCTATGGTCCCGATCAAACGAAGCCCTCTTTGGTGTGTAAATTAGTCCGTAGCTAAAAGGAACTCTTTCCATATTTTCTTTCAAAGTACAATTTTATGAGGTGATGATTGCATGTTCACACCCTCATTTTTCTCAGGTGAATGAACTGAGTCATGTAAACATGCGCTTGATGCTGATGCCTGATGATTTCAAGTCCTACAGCAAAATCAGAGTGGACAACCACATGTACAATAAGTATGTGGTCTTACTACGTTTTTGTAAATACTTTGAAATTTACATTCATTGGAAAAATCAATATGCATAGATTTTTCATGATAAAACTTAAAAGATTAAAGCTAGGTATGCTTTATAAACTACAAGCCTTATTCCCCATTCAAATAAACAGATGGGGAATACATCTATGTTGAAAAAAAGCAAACTTTATAACAGTTACAGAATTTATAGCATCCAGAGCAATTCACTTAAAAGCTTTTAAGTGAAAAGCACCTTGAAATATTTAGGGTTCTTTCTATATGTAGCCTAAAAGACATGCTTTCAGTTTCTGTATATATAACAAGAGTGAAAATCTCAAACTAAAAGTTGAACCAAATCCTGGGACTTAAAGATTTATTCATGCATCCCTCATTTAATTTCTTAACTAGGACAAATATGTGGAGTTACTGAGATCCACAGCAGATATTATGTAGTATGCAACCTGTTGTGATTGAAAAAAACAACAACAAACAAATAAGAATAAGATGCTTATTGCTCAGCCAACCTTTATTAGTTCATTTCTCCACTGAAACCAATCATCTGGTCAAACAGATTCTTTAGTGGGTATTATGGTCTGTAAGGAAGTACTTTCTATTTAATTTAAGATTTTAAACAGAAAGCTTAAAAATGCACATACATTTATTTCAATTGTGACTGTTTGAGATTGAATTTTTTATTTTATTCCAAAGCTTCTGTGTATACAATATTGTGTGTGAATTTAATTTTGATTTAAATAGAGACAAGTGATGTGCCCATAAATCAAATCAAAACTAAACATATGATTTTTTGATGGAACACTTATTGCAAGCCTTTGGGTGTGCATTGGTGTATGCTCACTTTAAAGTTAAATAACAGCTTTAAAACATAAAGGATTTTAATCCGAGACAGAGAATTATTGAGTTTGAGTTCATTTCTTTATTGAAAAACTTCTTGGGGTAAAATGTCATGCGTTACCTTATTTAGATTTCATAAAAAGACTGCTCACATTTCATAAATATATTTATTAAAAATCTTGTGATTTGTAGTTGTAATACAGTGCAAGCTTTTGGGATTACATAGAATCCTACATTCAAAGTGGGAAGAAAGGCTTAAAGACGTATAGATATTTAAAAAGAAGGCTGATAATTATTGAGGTTGGATTTGTTTATTAAATAGTTGCTGGGTGTGCAATATTATGGATATAGACAGGATGATTGTTTTGATGAAAATATTTGAGATATATTGTTTTTTTAAAAGTTAAAAGAAGAAAGAATGTTTAAGAAAGCTCACCTTCTTAACTACTTGAGGCAAGGTTTTTTCCTTTAAACACAATATGAAATAATCCTTATGTGAGGATCAAATGTTTTGGATTTCAATGTCAGATTTCAAATCCTCCATGAATTTAATTAGGACCTCTTATGCTGTGAATCCAAAATGTATAGCTAAATCTGTAACACAGCTCTAATTCAAACAGCTCATTGATGAAAGGATAAAAAAATTTTTTCAATATTTATAGTCAGTCAATAATTCTTCAGCCCATTTCTTTTGTAAAATGGTACGCTACATCATTCTTTATCTAAGTCTACACTCTTAAATGTCCAAGCAACATATTGGTATTGTTTTGATTCATTCACGAATAGGGGGAAAAAAAAAAGAAATTAAGATAGGACACATGGGGAGGGGAGGGAGGAGATGAAACAGAGTTAAAAATGTCTAACAGTATTCTTGTTTTGCATAAGCCCATCCCTCTTTATGGATTGTGATTCATGAGAACAGCATAGGATGATAAAGATTAGCATGGTGCTGGTGAGAAAATCTGTATGTATTTGTGGTAGGGCAGGAGAAAATGATACATTTTTCTGCAACCATGTAATTAAAACAGCTACACCCTTCAAATCTGTAGAGTCAACTAATGACATTGCTCATCGTAACAGCGGTTTATATTGTTGTAAAATATAATGATTGTATGACAAACATTGTGGACCTGCTCTGGTTATTCCTTTTCAACCCAGAGGTTTGCATATAACTTCAATTAGATTCTTAACGCCTTAAAGTTTGTATGAGAAAATGGAAAAAGTTATGAAGACATAGAGAAGATATGACATACTTTCACATAATAATTTTATAAAGACAAAAGTTCTCATATCAATTTTCTAAAATCCAAGGAAGATTGTGTCTTTGTTACTCTCAAACTTACATCAAGTACCAGTCTGCCCTAGTTGGGTGAGGTCATTTTCAATCATCCTCTTTCTAGATCATTTTTATTGCCCTCAACACCATTTATTTTCTCTTCCAACACCTATTATAAGATTGAAACGCAAAATTAATATCTTCCTTTTGTTTTTCTTCTGCTCCAGAGACAACATGCCTAGTAGGTTCAAAGTGAAAGAGTATTGCCCGATTGTGTTCAAAAACCTTAGAGAAAGGTTTGGAATAGACGACTTAGACTATTTGGTATGTTGAGAAACATGTTTCACTCTAAATTTATCTATGAGCAATAGTGGTATTTTTGTACATTTTGGGCCTTAAATTGAATGTGAACACAATGAATTTTTACTACAATTTATCTTGAAATAAGAACCGTTTTAAAGGCAAAAGATTTTGTTTAAAATTATTTTCTTTTTTTTTGAATGTTCCAGATAAATATTGAGAGTTATTAAGTAAAGTGCAAGTCTGGTTATTTGGAAGTCATTGGGATTAAAAGAGGACTTCCAATTATCAGGATACATAGAGAAAGAGATTAAAATATAAAAAAAAAATGAGGATGGCAGATCAGGAATATTTTGCAAGGGTGTACATGAAAAAGGGGAAGGAGAAGGGAGACAATGACTACGATATGGTTCATTTAATTTCCGATTTATTCCCTTGATTTGAGAAGCCACGACCCTTGTAGAATGGTATTATTAATAAAGTTAGTAGTTTTCTGGCTTTTTTTTACCTAAAAAGATTTTGGCTTGGAGGAGAAAAAGCCATAATGTTAAAATTTAAACTTATTTCACTGAATGAAAAGAGTACAGTGACTAAGTTCTAAGAGGTGCTTTCACAGACTAAAAGCCAGCAGCTATGTAGACCTGGGTTAGGTTATCAAAGTTAACACACATATATGCATAATGACATTCTCCTTATACTATAACCAAGATAAAGCATACAAGTGAGATGACTGAACCAAAACCAGGCTGACATAGATCTAGACTAAGTGATAACAGGCAGGGATAGAGCTCTACACTGTCAAAATTACATTGGCAAGCATGCTACATGGCGACTCTGACCACTTGCAGAGTTCACCGCATGTGGCACCAACATTCCCCTCCTCTTCCAGTCTACGAAGCATTCGTACCTGGTCCCTGGGACTAACCCTTTCCCTTTCTTTCTTTTAGTCTTATTGCAGACTTTTAACTAATAAATAGGTGGGCGGATCGCACGCACGCTTGCCACATGGAACATAGCACTGATTCTTCTGTTTTAGAAGCCAGGAAAAGTGCTTTCAGAACCGAAAATGCCATCAAGATGGCTTTGTATTAACTGGATCCTTACTTCCAACTTCGACCTAATCGATATCATTTAATAAAGCTTAAGGAGAGAAATATTCACTAAAATTAATCGACTTCGAAAATTCGAACTATCCAGATTCAAATTATTTGGGCTTGACTGTATTTAAAGAGGGGAGAGTTGTTTTTTTTTTATCAGTAGAGATGATTTTTTTTTTAGCGATAAAGGTTCATCTAAGAGATCATACTGAATACTGACTATAAAATAGTCATATTTCCTATGTTTTTTAACCCACTGGCCCGTAGACACTGTGTATATGCACTTTCATCTCTTATCCGTTACTATCAATTCTCACTATCAAAATGTCTTGATTTTGACCCGAACTAACTGGAGATGATCTTGCATGTCCACAGCATAACAAAAATTTCCCCCGAGATTGTTGGTTGGAAGCAGGAAACTGAACCTATCATAATTAATATTATTAAGGATCTAAAGTACCAGAAATGCATCTTTGAGCCCTCACTATTTTATCTCCGATCCTCTAAAATTATTCCTGGCATCCAGTTTGTGAAAATTGTTCCATGTTCAATAAGACAAAGCAATTTTAAGTTAGAGCCTGGCATTAATCAAAAAGAGCTCTCACATTTGTCAAATTGTTAGCTGTCTGTAATGTGACCACTGCAGTTAATGTTCAAGAAGTTGTTGATGTAGTTGTGTAGTTAATACTCTTTGTCAAAAGATAAGTAGTTTAAACTTTAATCTTATCCCTACTTAAATCATAGTGCTTCTACTCAATATCAAAATGTTTCTTTTCTCTTCTTTTATAAATTGCAAGTTAAGGATAATTTTTTTTACAGATTTGTTTTCTTTCTTTCTACACACTATAGAGTCCTCTTTATAAATAACTCCATGCTTCAGATTCCCCCAAGATTCAGCAGAAAGCTTATGTAAAGAAAGACAAAATAGCTTTTTAAATTATCCTATTTTGATGCTTAGACTTAAGTACTTATACCGTGACCAGACTCTTGAATGCAACAGCTTATTTTTTGTTCCAAAGGTAAGTGACTAAAAATCAAAAAGAGATGTGACCACCAGAGTCTCGAAGATTACTAGGGTCTCGATACCAAATAATTCCTGCCAGGATTTGATTCTTGGATCTTCATATTGTTATTCTTCCTCTCAATTGACAAAAGTTTCTTGCACTCCTGAACACTCTTAATTTGAGCATTCAGCTGTAATATTTTCCCGGTTTAAACCTATCCATGACCTAGATGTTGTGAGATTGAAACCCATAATCTAAGACTTTAATGGGGAAAATCCGCTCTCGTCTTTCACAGCTCAATGACAATATTTAAAAGAATGAAGAACGCTTAACCAGAATGTTTTAAAAATGCAACAGTTAAATTAATGGAAGATGATCTGTGATTTGTAGTAGTGACCTAAAACCAAAAGTTGCAGCCTAGCACCTGATGTGCATGTCTCATGGACTTGTTTTGATATTTACTGTATCAAGCAGACTAACTTATTTGTATCACCTTTTGAACGATTGATAAAAAAGACTGTCATTGATTGAGCTCTCTCTCTCTTTTTTTTTTTTCATCATCACTTCTCTCCTACCTCATGGCCATTTGCTTTCCTTTACTTATCAATCATTTCTCTTGAGCTCTTTACAGTAAATAATTTTCAGATAAGGTATTTTACAGTCTGTTCTTGGTACTTTCCTGCTTTCATGAGACTTTTCTGCCACTATCATTGAAAAGTGGTACTTGAAGTGCAGAGAAGCTTTTGTCCTCAGGCCTACAAGTACCCACTTACATTGCATTTTGTTGATCGTACAACATGGGATTATAAAATGATTGACATTTCTTTTGATTTGCCCAGCATTTGGGTTTTTTTTTTTTTTAATCTTTTGAAGGCCTTGTGAAGCATCTCAATGACACTGCCTATCTGTTTGTCTGCCTGCCTGTTGTCTGTTTGTTTACTTGCCCGCTGTCTATCTGTCTGTCTCTCTCTCTCTCTGTCTCTGTCTGTCTGTCTCTCTGTCTGTCTGTCTCTCTCTCTCTCTCTCTCTGTCTCTGTCTGTCTGTCTGTCTGTCTGTCTCTCTCTCTCTCTCTCTCTCTCTCTCTCTCTCTCTCTCTCTCTCTCTCTCTCTCTCTCACACTCTTTCTTTCACTGGGTTAATAAAAATGAAGAAAAAAAACTTATTAAGCTAGCCCCCCTCCCCTTTTTTTTTTACCTTAAGACACATATTGTGTCCAGTCCTTACTCCTTTTACGTTAAGAAAGACTCCCTTGCTGCTGTAAGCATCTTTAGCAGGAAATTTCATAGATTTCTACCTACTGGGGATCAATTTTTTCACACATTTTAAACAAAGATTCACTCTTCTTCTATTAGCGGTGGTTATTTGTAAGCATATGAATGGGCAAATTGCAGGGGAGGGGGGTTGTCTAAATCTTTTATTTTCTTTCCTAGGAATTATATTTAACTAAACTGAAATTTTTTTTATTGTGATGGAGAGTTTAACAAAAAAAAAAAAAATGCCATATGTTTGTTTTTTTAATCATTTCCCCTTGAGTCAACCACTGCCACATTTAAGTTTCCTAAAAGGAAATAAAACCATTCTTCTCTTTGACATTTTGATTTCTTTCGCAAATGATTTGTTAAAAATCTGAAGTAGTGATGTCCAAAAATTGAGTTACATAAGTTCATTACAAACTATAAAGTTATTTGAAATAAATTATCACTAAATCTTTTGCATCTATTTTACTTTCGTTGTGTTTGGTGAATGCTTCTTGCTTTTAATTGAAAAACATGAGGTTTGTTTTGTACTTTTGGCATATTTAAGTCTTTACTGACCTATCTTGTTGTGTCTCTATTGTTCCTGCAGAATTCACTGACCAAGCAACAGCCAATAGCCTGTGATTCCCCTGGTAGAAGCGGTGCCCGTATGCTCATGTCCCGAGACAAAAAGTTTTTCATCAAAACGCTTGTATCAGAAGAAGTGGAGATGATGCACCATGTACTCAAACAGTATCATCAGGTTTGTTGAAAATTATTTATATAGTCAGAAGATGTCAACATGAGCTGTTTTATAGCCCACAACAAATTTCTTCTTTCCTGCGACTTGATGGCAAAATTACCTGACATGAAAATTTTAAGATGTCAACTTGGAATTCGAAAACTTAATATGTAGGGTCATTAGATGTTGTTTAGTTAAACTATTAGCCAATATGAAGATACATAATCTAGTATCTATATTGTGAATTAAATTAAAACTACAATGATATCAGGAGCTAATAAAAACTTGAATAATAAATATAATGCATAAAATTACTCGACTAAAATCATTTATATTTTGTAAGCTTTTGTTTAAAAGTACTTTGTGTCATTTAAAATGTAAGCAAACCCATGTTCCACAATGCTAAAATTCAAACAAGTTGGTTGAAAATTAACTGAAAGCAAATAGAAAATTTTACTCTCACCAGTTATATAACTTGAGACTTTTGTTTACCTGCATTAATTCTTTAATAGATGTACTGTATAACATTACCATTAGTGTCAGCTTTAACTATTGAATGCCTTCATTGGCTTATGTCAATATGTAAAAACATGTATTATTATGTAATGGTCGATTTTAAAACTATCCTTTGTTAAATAATAATGTGATAGGTTGTTGCGCTGTATGCTCCGTTGAAACTCATTTTTTTAAATTCCTGGTCTGTATGATAAAGAGATGAGTTCCATTATCATTCCTGTTTACTTTCTATGCTTTATGCACAAGATCAGCTTCTATCTGGGTTATCATTTTAAAATGTTTGGTTTAAGAAAGATTATGCATCAAGATTATTTTATTTCTTTTAATTTAAAAGAAATGTTAGAAAAATGGATTCCTTCATAATAAATTACCTTTCATGAATAAAGATGTTGAGTAATGAAGAACCAAGAATGGGAAGTTATAAAGTTGGATGTTTTTCTATAATTTAGGCAAGGTCTGCCAAACCATTGTCTGTCTTTAAATGCTCTTTAATAGATTCATTTGAATTATAGAAACCTAGTCTCAATATCAAGTATGTCAAGTAACCACCATTTTTTTTTTCTGATTTTCAGCATATTGTTGAGAGCCATGCCCACACACTGTTGCCTCAATATCTGGCCATGTATAGGCTTACTGTGAATGATGTGGAAACATATATTGTTGTCATGCGAAATGTGTTCAGTCCCCGCCTCTCCATCCACAAGAAATATGACCTAAAGGTAATATCTTTACTTTTTTTTGTCTTGGGTGAAAAAACATGAAGCCATTTGACTGCATCAGGAAATAACATAATAGTATCCAAATATGAAATCAGATCAAATTTAGAGATGTGCCTTAAAAAGACAGTTTTCTGCATTCACTGATAACTCTTTTCTTTCTTTTTTTTTTTTTTAAATATGACCATTCGTACAAATGAAGAAAACAGCAAACGCTAGTTAATCAAACCAGAAGATAATTGAACGTAAAAACACAAATGCGAGAAAGTCAGGCTTTAAAAAAATCACTGTTGCACAATCAAAGCTAAATTGAGTTCGACTCATAACTAGCCAAAGTTTGACAAGTTCAGCAGATCACTTTAGATTACAGAATTTTTTTTTCTCCTGATGAACAAAATACTTTACTGATCTTTAAATCCATGATTATATAAAAATTACCTATACACATGTCTAAATTGAATTTTGTGAAATAAAAGAGCAGACCAATTCATGAATAATAAAAGTAGTAATCATCTTCTCATCTTGAAGAAACAGGCACCTAATATAAACAAAAAAAAATGGAAAAAAAAATATCTACAAGGCAAAGAATAAGAACACTCCAGATCAAGGGCTTTCCCTTTACGTGATCAGCTGCCAAGGCTACATATAGTCTGTACATAATCTCTCAAGCCACCATTATGTGTAAATCAATTCAAATTATTGATCTGCTGGCCTCTGATGGAAGAAAACAATGAGTTTTGAGAATTAACAGCAGAGCAGAGGAGCATTATTATTCAATATATCTTCTATAGTTACACAAATACCTAGATTTTTTGTTTATCTTCACCAGGGATCAACAGTTGATAGATCTGCAAGTGAAAAAGAAAGAGTAAGTCCATTATTGCCATAAATTTGCATAATACTAAACTTTGATTGCAGTTAAACTTTTTTTTTTTTGTTTTTTGGATCTTCTGTTTCCTAATCTTTAAAAATCTTTATTTTAAGAAAAAATACCATTTGCTTTATCATTTCTTAAGAGACCTGTTTGACATATCTGCCTGTGTGCAGTTTGCCTCTTTTTTTTTTTTTTAAGATACTTCATTTTTTTCCAAAAAATTGCTTGAGCACGGTCTCCCGCAAGGTGCACTAGTATCACTAAACATACAGATGTATTTTATCTCAATAATGCTCAATGTGACTCAACCATTTTCTACTTCTATTTACCCAGATGAAAGATCTGCCAACTTTCAAGGACAATGATTTTCTCAACGATGGTGCTAAGATCTTCATTGGCGCTGATCAAAAAAGAAGCTTTTTGGAGATGTTACAAAAAGATGTAGATGTAAGTTTGTTTGATTGCTGCTTACTTTTTTCTATATAGCACTTTGTGTTATCATGTAGTCCAAAAAAATGTTTTTTTTTTCTTTTTGTAGTGTTCTTGCCCAAATCAAATCACTTTTTGTGAGATCCCAATCCCCCAATCTGGTTTGTTACCAAATTTTTTATACATACAAGTATATGTATTGATGTAATAATTTTGATAAAGTATTTTGAGTGAGGTTATATTATAGAAACAAAATAAAGGCAGGGTAAAATACAGAGTTTTTTTTTTTCTTTCTTTCTGTTGTCTGACTTCAGGCTAGCCTGACCACAGATGTAAATGCATCATAATGTTTCCACATAATTATCGAATTCTAGCTGTAATGGAAAACTACTAGAGATCAATTTAATCCTTTATAGACCTAGAAGAGATCATTAATCATGAAAAAAAAAAAAAGGAAAAATCTTAAATTTGAGAGCATAATGTACATTATAATTTCAATTGTGTAGTTTTACCCCTTGCACTAGGCTAATTTACATGTACAGATCTAGGCAATCCGAAAGTGAGAAGGGTGATTTAAGGTCACTAAGTTACTATATTTCGTACTGTCTGGTCTCTATGCAAGATCTATAATTTTTTTTTTCTAGTTTATTAAAAAGTATTTTTGTGCTACGTTAAATATAAATGAACTTAAATTCAAGTTTAGCTAGACAAGATCTAGAACCACTGTGTAAGTTTGATGCCCCATGTTTTTTTATTTATAAAAATGGAATCATATGCTCTTGGAAAAAAAAAACATCTATATTTATATCTAGCAGTCTTAAGCTTAGAAGCATGTTGGAGATCTACATGTACCATGGAGGCTAGACATTTCAATTATTGGTCAAATCTTCATTAGATCTATGTCGGTTTAGATTCAAGCAATGGTTCATTTTTAGCAGTTTGTATCAAATGCAAACTGTCTGTTTTAGGGGCTCTAGATCAAAGTAAGTTGTATCTAGACTTAAATTTAGTGACTACCAGGGGATTTATGACATATAGCTTAAGTGAAAGAACAGTAAGAAAGCGTTGCGCTTGGAAAAGGTATCTTTTCTTCAAGTACTGGTCATAGTCATGCTGCACTAAAAGAAACATTTGGGAAAGACTGAAGATTCATTGTGTCATGTGCAGTCAGTGGTTTCTGTTGAGATATTTTGCAGGCTAAAATTAAATTAATTTTACAAAAGCAAGTTTGAAATTATTAATTAAAAAATTGGATATTCCCTGTGGCTTTTTTAGTTTGTTTAGAGCTGTACAAAAATGTATATGAATAACATGGGTTAAGAATATAGAATGCAATCGAGTTTTATTGAACTGAGATGAGAATTTTCAATGATTTTACTGAAATTCCCCAAATTTTGTGGTCCGTTCATCCTCTGTAAATCCTACCCTTGTGTCTGACGGGTAACTTGAATCCTTAAAGTTGAACTTGTTTCGCGCTTGTAAATATTTTATGGAAAACGGAAAAGTGAAAAGATAATTTTTCAAAATGTTCAAGATTTTTCCGTCAAGGAATATAACATTTCTGTCAAGGTCAAATCTTCCCAATTCTTCATCATTTAAGATTCTCCTGGGGCTTAAAGAGATGTAAAGCTTCTTAAAGAACTATTGGTTTCCTCGGTCCAGGGGTAGACAATATAGGGATGCCTAGGTCTAAGGCTTGATCGGTTTATCTGTTTTTGGTCATCTTCAAGGCTGTGCATGCAGAGCTTTTTTTATCCAGTGTGCACATCCATGATTGTTTGCGCTTGTTATCATTGAGACCGATTGATTGGGGTGGTGCGAGAGGGGGAAGGGGGCTGATGTTGACACTGGGCAAAACAAGACTTATCTTATCTTAGATTGCTGAGACTAGGAACCATAAGTAAAATATGAGAGGTGGGTAGTGAAAGTAATGGCTTTAGAAAGAGGCATCCAGTATTTTGACTTCTTTGCTCTTGACCTGGGTTTGCGCAGTGAGTTTCTCTTATAAAAAAAAAAAAAACAGATATCGGGCATACTATATTGTGTTAGATGTAAATCTAATCCAGCTCAATATAACCGGCACTAAAAATCAAACTTGATAAAATTGTGTGCTGATATAAATTGTTGTCATGCAATCCACTGAGATTTGAAATTGTGATCTCGGTAATGCTGATCCATAGATTGGGGAAAATAAATAGAATCATAAATTCCTAGTGTTTTCTAGTGATACTCTCAAATTGCGACCTATTGATCTTGTTGGTTCATTTATAGATTGAGATCTAGATCTACACAAGACCCTCTTTGTAGACTTTTCCTGATAGTTTTATTTTAGAATGGTGTGGTGATGCCCGTTGAAGTTGGTGCCCGAGGATTCATAGGGTCATCAGTCTACGACCTTCTGACTAAACTTTCAATCTGTGGCAACAAAAGAACAAAAGCTCTAAAGTTACTGGCGGAAATAGCCGAAAACAGTTCCCGGTGGATCTGGAGCAGGAGAAATGAGAGGTTCCTTCATAAGGATGAAAAATGCTCTAACCATCGCAGGATCAGTTGGCGAAGTGGTATAGCGCCGGGATCAGCAATCCATCAAGAGATGAGGGTGTGGGTTCGAATTCTGACGCTGTGCAAAAAAAAAGAAAGATAACAGGGAGACACCTGTCATGACCTGGGTGTGGCCCAGCCCTCTTATTAGAGTCAGAAGTTCAGGGCCGAAACACTTGCTATAAAGGGGGTTTCTTCTCTGAAGACTGCCTGTTATCTAGCTCTCCAATGAGTTTCTACCTACTTCTTATCTAGTATGAGATGCGCAACAAATTAGACTTGTGGATAGTGTTTGTGACGCTGTATGCGGTAGACAATCCTGGCGTAGATTCAAATGGATTATTTTCACCCCAAAGTAAAGAATTACTGATTTAGATCTAAGTGTTGGATTAGATTATTTAACATGGCTTGGTGAGAAAGTCTAGTCCTGGTTGGTATTGATCATATAAGGCTCAAATATATTTTTAGAAAAGGAGAAGAGTACTCTGTTGTTTTTTTTTTTTCTTAGTGCTGAAATATTCAACCTTACTTAGTATGAGTTCAGAGAAAAAGGAAAAAAAAATCAGTGCAAATAGCTTTGCTTACATATTAATTAAACCCCCACCCTCCCCTTCCCCTATATATGCTCCAGCATTAACCGATCTTAAAAGTTCTCATCCCTTACTTTAATTCAACATATCTTTTTATTTTTTTTTTAATTTTGAGAGTTTTTTTTAGTGATGTGTCATTCTGCTTCATATAGTTCCTGAGCAACCTCCATCTCATGGACTACAGCATGATTGTTGGCATCCATGATCGGGACCAAGAAAATGAGTCTGGGATCAGCTTTGCCATGCCATCAGGGGCAGATGAAGAAGGGGAGGATGAGGATGAGTCAGATATTGGAGTGCCTTGTATGGGTGGTGGAGATCAAGTAAGTCATATGCTGTCTTCCGATTGCGTTATTATTTCTCAGATAACCATTCAGGTGAGGATTCACTATGCTTCATGTAAAAGGGCTGATTGAATAATTTTTGTTAAAGATGGTTACTGTTATTGAATTTCAACTTGGAGATCCAAGTATTAAATAAAAAACATTGTTTTTTGCTGTGAAAGATGGGGATAGGAGGGTAAATTCCTTTTAAAAAAGAATACAACCCAAACAAATATTTTTCTTCATTTCATTACATTTCACTGAAACTCAAAGAGTATGTCAATACACCATTATTAGCACTAGAAATTATATAGTCTTTGAACTATTCTACTCTATCTGAGGGGTTTATTGAATGCTTGATTCTAATTTTAAACCACTCTTGTTCACAGGCAGATTATCATTATGATGAAGAAGATGGGTTGGGCAGTCCTCCAGATTCACCCCAACCTACCACACCGATGCCTCAATTCATGGGTGAGCTTGACCCAGACCTGGAGAGATATGGTTTACATAGCTCAGAGGGTGAGTTCTCTTTCTCTCTTTCTCTTTTTTTTTTCCCTCTTCCACAATCTACTTCATTGCTCTGTGTTTATATTTGAAATGAATATGGAGCAAAAAGTTCTTGTAAGCATTTTTTTTCCACATGTCTTCAAGCATGGGACATGAACAGAAATCAATTTCATCCTCCTTTCTGACATTTCAGAGTCAGGCAAGCATGAAATTTATTTCATGGCCCTCATTGATATCCTCACAAAGTACGGCATGAAGAAAAGAACGGCCCAGGCAGCCAAGACAGTGAAACACGGGGCTGGGGCTGAGATCTCCACCGTTCACCCAGAGCAGTATGCAAAACGCTTCATGGAGTTCATCAGCAAGTGCTTTGAATAAGGTTCAAGAGTGAAAAGTAGAACAATCGAAAGTCAGGCCCAGGCTATGATAATGTAGTATTAGTTTTAGAATGAATGCTTCTATAGCGTGCTCTGTGAAACTGATGATGATTTTTTTTTTTTTTTTTTTTTAAATTTTTAACTAATTGAACTCACAATCAAAACTTAATTTCGTACATCCTGCACTTTTACCTTACAGTGTTGATTTCTCTTTTTATGCAAAAAGTATTCGCCAAAATACTGCACACAGTATACAAGTTAAAGGTGAACTAATCAGTTTTGAATGAAGGTGTTGCATAAGAAAGTAATCAGTTTAGGATTAAATTTTCAAGTTTGAAACTATACTAATGCTATATGCATTGCTTTATGAAATATGTATGTAGCTTTATGTGGAGCAAAGAGGGTTGAACTGAAACTTAGTTATGTTATCAAATGCAAAGGCCACAATATACAATTAATGGTTTCCATTCTGTATCATTGGAAAGATATTGATAAAAATGTCTTTTGCTTAATTTTAAGTGTAAAAGGATGACTGATGAAAGGTGGTAATTATTGATATTACAGAGAGCGGATAAAGAAAATTTAAAAATTGAGAACAGTATTCTTTGGGTGACAAGTTTAATTTTGAAAAAAAAAAAGTTAAGCTTCACTCAGTTTGATCACTATGAGTCCAGATGGGACTGTGTGTTGTTTCGTTGTGGACAGCTTATAAGAGAGTATTTGATAATTTTCCTGTAATAATTCGCAGGGTACAAGTATTTTCCAAACAAGAAAAACTATCATGTTATGCTGTCAGCAGAATGTTCCAATTTGCTTTCAAAAAAACTATTATGTGTAGAAGAAAAAAAATAGACACAGAAAGAGTCCATGTTTTTGTTTAGTTTTGTTCTTTTTTTTTTCTTTTTCTTTTTTGCCTGCACCAGCATTAGATTTAGCGGTAACTGCCTGTTGTCTAGTCAAAAGCTTTCCTTCTTTGTGTTTATACTTGCTCTCCTTCAAAGCAATGTCACTCTGAGGGAATGCACAACAAGCACTCTGATAACCAGTACTCTTCACTTATGTCTTTTTTTTTATCTTCATGTCTTTTACTAGGTGTCTCTGCTCTCATTATCCTTTGTGATAACTTCTAACTGTATTGTAGTGTGTCTATGTCTAAGCACTGTCAAAATTATTGTCCAGAGCCTCCTGAAATATTTTTGCCCCTCTGCTCAGTCATTTATTTTGAAGTTGGTGCGTGGATTTTGTAGTTTTATAACAGTGCATCTCTTGTTTTTTTATCTCTTCTCTCAAACTTGTTTTGATAAATATTTTTATTTCCTTGTTTTTCAAATCATGATTGTTTTTTATTTAATTTTATAGATTTCATTTGTATATTTAGAATAGGGCATTTCTTTCCCTTTATTTTTATTTGATCTGCTTGTAATGAATGCCAGACAAAATGAAATCTTTTAAGATCAGGGGTAATTAATTCATCCATAACTCCTTAGTAAAAGAATGCTTTCAATAATCAAACTATTTAATATTTTTTTTTTTTTAAGATTACTTTTACTTTAAGCTTATAGATAAATTGTGTATTGTCTTATGCCTGTTAAGTATAATCTTTTCCTAAAAGTGTGCAGTTCTAAATGTATTTACACTTGATATAATACTATAGCTGGGAACATCATCAATAAAGTCTGATCTTTTTAGTGCTTATCACGTGGTCCAAAATTGATCTTATTGCTTATCTTAAATGTTTACGTAATTCCCTGCTATTGTTTTAGTGAAGTTTGTGTTTCATAGGTGCTATTGCTCATAGTTGCATGTAATTATGTAATCCTTCTGTGTAAACTTGTCACAATGTAGTCACCATACATATATGAATCAGGCCCTTATTATGCACTTTTTGTGTAATAGCAACACTGTACTCAATAACCGGACTGTACATGCTCATCCAAAGACTATGAGATTCACAAAGTATTGCAGTGTTGAACTTGAAGCCACTGATGTTGGTAGTTGTCTCATTTTTATTTTATTCATGTACCTGTGCGATCCCACTATGACCAAAAATATATTAAATCAAACTTGCACTGGGAGATTTTGCTCACTGTCTAAGAAAGAATACTTGCTGACTTTTAGAATCTCCTGTATCCATTGCTTGTTTATCATTGTGTGTATGGTGTTTCATCCTTTGCTTTATTTCTTTTCATTCATTCATAATCAAATCAGTCATAGAAGAATTAACAAATTTTGTGGCTGAAAACGTTTTTCTTTCAAGTGTCCTTGAAAAAGGAGGTATTGAGGGAGATGTATAGTTTAAGAAAAATCTCAATAAAATTTTTTGAGAGTTACAGTTTTATGGGTGTAAAATTATTAGTTCTATCATTTTATTTAAGGTTTTGACAAATAAATGTTGTCCATACTTTCCACATAGAAACAGTTGCGTTTAAAATAAGCATAGTGTTTGATCTTTTACAATGTTGCATCAATTCGTAACTGGAGCCTTACTCAAGAGGATTATTGTCTCATGTTACATGTATTTAGATTCTTGAGTGTTTAGTATTTTTGTGGATAACATCTTGTGTGGTAGAGGAAGTTTAAAAACTATGTATTTCCTAGGGTAAAATGAATAGTAGCTGAATATCTCTATAACTTTGTTCAACACAGGTAAAGAAAGAAAAATGTCCCTTTTTTTTTTTGGATGGAGGGAAAGGGTTGTCGTTGAAATACAGTGGTAATTATTGTTATTTTTACTTAATTTTACTTTCATTTAAATGATAAAGGAACGAATAAAAAATGGTGAAGAATTCTTACTGATTAAGATATCGGAACATCATTCTTTTTTGTCTTTACCAAGTGGCTTTTCCACTGAATTTAGACCTCATTATTCTTCCCCCCCACCCCTTTTTTTTTAGAACATAAAGCAACCTGAAACAGGTTTTGCCATGATCATTAAGCTGATAACTCATAAAGAGTTTACAAACTTATGCTTCAATGGATGAAACACAGCATAATTTCATAACTGGTATAGGAGTAAAAATGTTGAAAATAATATTTGTTTTCTTCTTGTTTTTTTTTTTCTTTGGTTTTAGCAATTTATTTTAGCTGTTTAAGTTTCAATCTGTGATGGTAAGGTTGTCATTCAAGTATATCTCTTTTTTTTTTATTATTATTATTTTATGTCTTTCTTGCATGAGTTGTATTGTAATGAGTTTTCGTTGGCCTGTAATTCATCTTTTGATTTCTGGTTTTTTTGTTGTTTTTTTTTAACCTGTGATCAGATCAAAGTGTTTTCAATCACAATGTACCCACAAGTAAGCTTAAATAACATTCAATTTTCTTTGTTTTTATATTTATGATTCAGTTTTTGATGTTGGCATTTTAAGTTGAAAGTTGGCTAAAATTTGTGTGCATGTGATATAAAAAAAAAACATATTGTTTCTGTGGTTTTGCTTTTGTTAACACTTTGTTATTTTTTTTTATTTTTTTTTTGTTTTAATATTTTAAAGTTTGAGTCTTCAACACATTGCAGCATGAAACTGCTATCTGCTGTTAGGTTAGGAAAACCAACAACAACAATAAGAGCATTTAGTGCTATATCTCTGACAGAAATGCACCTTAAGCATTTGGATTTTTTTGTTTTTGTTTATTTTTTTTTCTCAGATTTATTTGTAAGCTTAGTCATGAATGGTTCTGGGCTTGCCAGAAAAGTTAACACAATATTGTCTTTTCTGAGTTAAAATGCCAGCATGAATGAAATAGATACACAATATTTATGTGCAATCTCATGTGACCAAATTGAAATACACTAGAATGTGAAAGTTGATCTCACTGGTTTGTATAAATACTCTCTCTTATATGAACAATTTCAGTGCGGTAACTAAATGTTTTTTGTTGTTGTTGTTGTTGTTTTCATTGTCAACATTGTAGAATTTGCTATCATTCTGTCGCATTATTGTCATGCAAATGGTTCTCTTTTAAGAAATGAACTGGTTTTTTTTAACATGCCTATTTTTGTATTCAATTGCTTATTTTTACACCCAGGATAGAAACTGCTAAGAAATCATTTAGCCTGTACAGGTCCATCTTTATGTTAACAGAGACATATGCATTTTTGTTTTTTCTGCAGTTTTATACTAACGCAGATGCCTTTTATGATAATTTACTTATTAGGATGGAGAGTAGGGTAAAATTCCCGTCAAACCCAGGTAGTTTAGTATTTTTCTCATGATGAAGGTGAAAAGAATTATAGAATTTAAAACAGTAAAAAGTTCATATATGAGGTATCATGAAACACTTTTTTTAATGTTAATATTTTGTGTGTATAGATTGTTATTTATTTGCACTATAACTTATCCTTGAAAATAAATCTGTTGTTTTGTTTTGTAAGTGGAACTTTTCACTAAACATGTCTGTTTATTACATGTTCTTAAAGTTGTGTTTGGGTCATTGAAAAGTAAAACCAGCCTAAATAAGTTGGTGATGCAAATTTTACAATCCAATTAGTTTATATATAAAAAAGTTCTAATTTCTATTCTTTTCAAGGTTAAAATTCATAATGAAAATATTTCAACTATTCAACAAGTGATTTTCTTTAAATATTAAGACTGAAAAAATAGAAGAGAAATTTACACCTTTGAGTGTCTTTTTTTTTTAATTCAGGTTGCCAACACCTGACTAGTTAAGACTGATAAATCGACATTTAGAGATATTCATTTATTTACATTTGATTTTAAGATTAGAGTCTCTTGTTTATCAGAATGTTCCAGTTTGATTTATAGATTAAAAAGTACTTGTAAATGTTGTTGTGACTTATGTGAGACAAGATTATGAGTGCAGGGTCATACATCTCAGCAGAGATTTTTCTCTCTTTATAATGATTGTCTTCATATGTCTTTTTTTTCTTCTTCTAAACTGCATGTCCTAGGATGTGTCATTTTTTGCGGTTCATGTTGTAGCCTTCATATTGTTGTGTGATAGGTCTGTACACAGATTTTGTAGTCTCTCAGCAATAACCATGAATGTAGATTGTAGATATTGATTTTGATAAATTGTTTTCACAGAAACGTTTGTTACTTTCTCTACTTTAAACTGGTTATCTCCCTTTGCATAAGTGTTGTTGCACAATATATAAAAATTACTATGTTCATTCCTGTTCTGTTTTCATCATTGAAGGATAAAGTTTTCTAGATACATTGCCTGTACTTGTCTATTTTTACTTTTTTAGTTTAAAGGTCAACTCGAACTCTCTTATTGCACGTTTGAATAGCATTGACGTTATCTACAAAAACAACAGCCAACATAATTCCCCAGCAGAAAACTCTCATTTGTTATCCAGTTACATTATTAAGTGTAGCTTTCGTTGCATGATCCCTTCCTTCTACCAAAGTTGTGCACCTTCATTTATTTCTCTATCTTTTCATACCTTGCTAAGCCAGTAACATTAATATAACAAAGTAGCACTAGGTGTATACAATTATTCTTATTTTTTTTTTTTTTTTTTAAATTAATTTCAACAGTTGCTACCTTTTATGAAATTTTTCCTTCAGAAAATACATGACTAGCACCAGTGAAGAAACTGTAATGGAGCACAGTTTAACTGAAAAAAAAAAAAAAATATATATATATATATATATATTATATACTTGTAAAAAATATAAATGCTATTTGAGGATTTTGCTTTGTTTTTTCTTCTTGTTTAGCACAGCAGATATAAAGCACAAGAGAGATTGATTTGATGTATCATCGTAATATTTTGTTTAATATTCTGCTTTCACTCTCAGCATGTCCATTTGTTCTTTTAAATCCTCTATTACAGATAATTTGGCAGACTTAGTTTCATTAAATTTGCAATCTAGACCACATGTTTTTTTGCATCGCTAGCAATTGTTAACCTGAAAGTAAAGAACATGATTCGTCATATTTTGCTGTGTTACTCATTAATTGTGTGTAGAATTTTTCTACATTAGGTAGGATGATAGTGTTTGATATAGAAGCAAGTGCCACTTGAAATAGTTTTTTTTTTTTTTTATGAGGACAAAATGGCCTCTGCATTTATCTGCTCGGATATTAACATCTTGAGGTCCCGCACAAAAAGGCAATATCTGTCCCAGCCTCTATGCCGTTTTTTTTTTTTTTTATTCTTTTTGCCTGCAGATCAAATCTAAGTCAAATGGTAGACAGATATCCAGAGCTGTCAGAATGATATTCATGCTGCACTGTCATCGGGTGTCAGTGTCACACAGTGCAAATTAGTTTTTATGGATGAATATTTTCTTCAAGAACAACCGAATTGGGTCTATGTGATTTGGTTTAGATCAAGTAGATATTGATGCCAAACTGAAAAAATTTGCTTTGGTTAAAGAGAGTTATAAAAATCAGTAGTAGTATTAGTATTGAAAGTGCATTTAATGCAACTTATTTTGTGTTTTAGAATGTCACACACTGAAATCCAATAGAATGGGTTTTTTTTTGTTAGGAAGATCACTTCTTGTGGGAATTTCCAGCTGTTACCACACCTCTCTCTCTCTCTCTCACTTTTTCTGTGTGTGTCTCTCTCTTTTTCTGTGTGTGTCTCTCTCTTTTTTTTGTCGGTGCGTGTGTCTCTCTCATTCTCTTTTTCTGTGCATGTGTTTCTCTCTCTCTCTCTCTCTCTTTCTCTTTTTCTGTGTGTGGGTGTCTCTCTCTATTCTCTCTCACAAAATATGATCCCTAAGATAAACTTTTTTTGTGATTATTGCATAATGAACAGAAGGGCAAATCTTTATTCAGTCTTTTTGTTATTTTGTTTTAGAAATAGAATTGTTTTCGTAGCTTACATGCCACTGTCACCTACGCTCAATGCTTTTTTAGAATACAGAGCGTGACATTGGATGATATATTATGTTGTTACTATATTAGTTAGTAATATTATCTTTGTTATTTTACAGTGTTGTTATTATCATCATCATTATTCCTTTGAGATTGGTAGTTGTACAACTTTTTCTCTCTGTTCCTTGATCATCATCATAGCCATAATTATATTGTTTCTTGTTATTATTTTTACTCACACAGCTGGAGATATTGTTATGAAAACAAAACTTTTTTCTTAGTATATAAACTTGTGTTTTTTTTTGTTTTTTTTTATTTTTTACGTTATTGTCCATACTGTTATTATTATTATTATTATTATTATTATTATTATTATTATTATTATTATTATTATTATTATTATTATTATTATTATTATTATTATTAATGTGAAAATATCTTTGTTATGGCTTCAGTGTAAGTGCCCATATTTTTGGTACATCATTTTGTTTGTTGACTTACACACATGCTTATTATGATTGATAAAACAACTCTCTACAAGCAAAGTAAGGTCTTCTCTTGACATTTTTCCTTTTTTTTTCTCCTTTGAACTAATTAGTGATGTATTTATATATTATGTGTGTGTGTGTGTGCATTTTTTAAAAACTCAACTTGCCCTGCTTTTCTAGGCAAAACTGTCTGTCTGTTTATTGTGGCCACTTGCTCGTCTCTCAAAAGGAATCAGAGTTATGCCCTGATCCAAGAAGAAGGAAGATTAAATTCTTATGTCACTGCTGGGCTGTCAGTGACAGATCTTTTTTTATTATTATTATTATTATTATTCTGGCTTTATGGGCTTATAACTAAATACACTGATGGATCATTTATTTTGATCATGTTATATTGCAGCCCTATTAACCAAGAAGGCCATGATTATATATTTTTACATGTATCGGGTCTTAATATTTTTTTTGGGGGGGTTATCCTCACAAAAAAAAGGAAACGAAATGATTTTGTGTGATTGTTTTTCAATAGTGAGACCAAATCGAGAAAACAGATAATATTATTTTGTCATTGACCCAGTCTTAAAATGGAATAATTGGGTTAAAGATGAAAGTTATAGCTTAATCTAGTGCAAGTAAATTTCCACTCGTTGAAAAGTAAGAATGACAAAAATAATGTGAAACTTGATATTAGTAACTCTCTACAAAGGAACTTTGAAAAATATAAGGGACAACAGTTGAATGCATTAAAAACAAGTAGCTAGTTACACGGCTACACACGTTTAGAAGGACTGCAACTGCTAGAAATGTTAATTCGATCATTTTTTTAATTGGAATTTAAAAGAAAATTATTCTAAAGAATTTCGGTAATCTGATTCAATCACATATTAATATGGCCATAGTTATTAAAATAGCAAAATCTATTCTTAAACATAGGAATTGATAGAGTAACACAATTAAGCCAAATAATTTGAATGTCATAATCATATTGAAGAGATAATGATAAAACTGCTTTAGAAAACAAATCAATTTCATTCCACTGGTCAGTCACTGTGGGCTTGTACCATCATAGTTTTCACACTGCTCAGTCTTGAGAAAACATTTTTTTACTCGATGACATGTAACTGTTAAAGGCATTTTGTCAAGCAATCAGCAGCGCATCTGCTCCTGTCAGATTGGAATCCTAGATCTCTTGATCCGAAAGGCGAAAGCCTATCTCTAGACCGTAGGACAGTTTCGATCTATATTTTCCTGAAAATAAGTATTTGAAAATACTTACATAATTATATCCAATATTGTAACACTCAGAGGGCTTGGAAATCATAGTTGCTTTTGGCAACATGTATAGTGTCTGCAACATTTTAAATTGTAGATTACAGTTATGTGATATTTCAAACGGGAAAGCTTATTGGCTCGGTCCATAAGGCATTGGACAGACAATAAATAAGGCTCGGGTTTGATATCGCTGTAAGACCACTAACTTGATAGTGCAATTACGTCCCTTGATGAAAAGCCGCAGTCTTTGAAAGAGACTTCGAGGAACAAGAAAATAAGTCAGAGAAGTTTCTCTGAATCGAAATCGATTTTCTTATACTCGCATATTTCAGGGTGGGTGGAGAACATCGTTTATATTTATCTAACCATGTAACTGCATTACATGTTGAGGATTGTATCATTGATTTTATTTACTGTCTTAATATGTTTTATCAATTTAATTGGCTAGGCAATGAAGCCCTTTTCCTGCGAATTATCAAAATTTAATGGTTAGGGAGGAAAATAATAATTTTCTTGAATTTTTACTTTTCCTTTATTGAGGAGTGGATTACTTACAGCTAAGTAATTTGTGATTCTTTTTTTTTCTGGTGAGGAGGAATTTTTATTCCTGCTGTGCAGTTCGGAATGAGATTTTAGCTGAAAGCTTTTCTGCTCGACTCAGAATAAGCTCCTCAAAGGAGAGGACAGGTGTGCGTTAAATGAAGTTATCAATTTCGAAAAAAAAATTAACAGGCAAAGCCATAACAAGCGAACAACTCGATATATATATATAATCACAAGGAAAAAAAAATATTTATGTAGTACCAATCAATCATAACTAACTTAACAAGCAGATCATATTTGTCAATGATCTTTTATACCTTCCCGGAAAATACATTAATAATGAGCAAAGCTATCCCAGGTTTAAAGAGGAGGGGAAAAACTGTATAATGGTTTATACATCTTCATTGAATAAAAAAAAGCTTCATTTATACTTCTGAGGATGAAAAAAAAATTATGTACTTATTCTTTTTATTTCTTTTGCTCTTATTATCATCATCATCATCGGCATTATAATTATTTTATTATTATTATTATTATTATTACAATATTTTGCTTGAAGAGGGAACAGATATGAATAATGTGTTAACTTTTCTGCAAAATGACGCATCGCTGAGGAATAATGTTAGATTTGCTTCCATTTTATTTGTCTTTAAAATTAATAGCTTGTTAAGTTTTATGGTTTTTGTTTTTTTCTTCCAGGTAAGAATTTGATTATACTATATTAAATTCCAAAAAGGATGAAGATAAAAAAAAACAAGATGTAATTTTTTTTTTTTTTTTTTTTTTTTTTTTTTTTTTTTTTTTTTTGGGGGGGGGGGGGGGGGGGGGGGGGGGGCAATATTTCAAAACGCAGCCCAAATATAACAAAAAATAATTATATCAATATAATTATTATGCTACAAATCGCACTTTTAGTAAAAACATCAAAATGTTAGTATGCACAGCTATTAAAATACAGCCAAACACATTGCACGATATAGAGGTAGTTACACAAGTTTCACAGTCGAGTCAAGATTCTGTGATACCGCAAGATATGAATTTTTAGTTTTAGTTTTAGATAATTTTTTAATAATTCTTAGCTGTTCGGTGCGTCCAGATAAACGGAGAAACTGAACTGAATTTGCAGTGGACAGTTCTTTTCTCCCCAAATAAAGATTATTGTTTTTATTTTGTCAATTTATTATCGACGGGGTAGGCTTGAATCTGTCAGTGCTGGGAAATATTCGTTGGCGGTTAGGATTTCGTCATGATTAATCTTCTTAGTATCTTTTTTAATAATTATGTTGTCGTCGTTGTTGCTGTTGTCGTTGTGTTCTTGTTATTGTTTTTGTTGCTGCTGCTGCTGGCTGCCATGATCCCTTTTGCTTCAACAAGCCACAACAATTAAGCAGGTCACACACTCAATTACATTGCCCTAAAAAGAAGACCAATATTGTGATTGTTTCTCCGTCGGTTCCGACTAAATTTTTATTTAGGTAGAATTGAAAAGTTATCTTGTTTCTTTATGTTGTTTTACTTAAACTGCTGTGACTTAAGATTTTGATACTTGACAAATTTGGTTATAAACAATTTTTTATTGTTGCTCTTGTTGCATTTTATCGTGTTTTATAATTTTATGTCTGGAGGTGATATTGTTGTGTGTTCAGTGGTTTGTGATTCCGTTGCATCGACGCTTATGAAAAAAAGGTTTCATAGCTTTGCTTTTGCCGAAAAACTGTAATCGTTTTCAATTATTTATTGGCGCTTCTGGTACGCCCAGCACATTAATAACGAGGGTCTCAATCAAAACAAGTTGTAAAACAGTTACTGTTACTGCCGGAGAAAGAATCGCGCTGGGGATGCTACAGAACTCGGTAGAGCAAAACGTGTAACATTAGCCGATACCCATAGCCGTTCGCACTGACAATTTTTCCTTAGTTCTGGTAGAACTGTATGTTATCACTGGCATTATTACAACATCCTTGTCACGTCAATTGCAACATTAATGAAAACAACAAGGAAGGCAAGGTAGATAACGTCAATGACCACAAGAACTACAGCAAAAACAACTTACTATTTAATGCAGGGACAGTTGCAAACCATTGCCCGATATGGGCCAATACAGATTCATCTAATTTTATTTTATCAACAGTATAGCAGAATGAAAAACAAATACATTGTAATCATTTTGACGACCGTCCACCTCCCAAAAAATTTTTTGTTTTGTTCGTGTGTTTGGTATAGCCAGTACAATATTATAATCTTAGACCGTTTTGCATAATTGATTAACGCCTCGAGCAGGTTTAATGATAATGCATCAGAATTATTGCCACTTTATTCATACATCTATAAAAGCGGACTCGGAAGGCTTTGACCGCGAGCTCCTCCGTTATTACCCAACCCACACCTTTGAAACTTTGCAGGCGACTACAGAATTCATGGGGCTAGGTTCCAAGTTAAAAAAAAAAAAAAATCAACGCCAACTGCTTTCCTCGATTTCCCCAAAATGCTTTGTTTTGTCAACCTGAGCACTTACGATCCCCAATTTCTCGCGTGCCATTTTTTTTTTTTTTTTAATTCTTTAAAAAAAGGAATGAAGTTCTAAATTTTCAGTTTTGAATTAAAATTATCGAGATATCTAGATTTTAGGTAAAAATGAATAGATGGAGGCATATAATTTTATCTGGATCATGTAAGTAAAAGGAGAGATATCAAGGCCATTTTATAAGCCTCTTTAAATGCGCACACGCACACGCACACGCACCAGGGTCCCGTAAAACTATGTAGTACGGGGTTTTCAGCTTGTTGTAATAACTTCAAAGAGGACTGGTAAGAACGGCGCATGATTTATGTTGTCTCCAATTCATAGTGATTCACTAACACTAGCTTAATTTTAAGTATGTGTGTGTGAGGTTATCAGAGGGTTCATAATTATATTGACCTAATTATGGGAAATCAGCCTCGTTTGTATGTTCCTACTTTATTTAAAAGATCTTTTTAAACGCTTATCAGAAAGCCATTCATTTCCGCAAAAAGTGCGTAAAGGTCAACAGCCTTACGGGAGTTCATAGCTGCACATTATTTTATTTGAAACTTATGATAATGGATATTTAAAAGTATCTATAAGAAGAATAAGATTTTACAAAATTAGCATACTATAAATAATTCTCACTATCATTATTTAGATAATTTCAACTCGTTTATAGCATCATTTTAAGTATTTCCACCAGGCGTGAAGAACAAAAATGAATATTGCTTGTTCCATAGTGGAATTACCATAGTCAGCTTTCTAAATGTTTACAGTTTAATAATTACGGTTTTCTAAGAAATGTTTAGACATCGTTATCATTTCTTTGAAACAAATAATTACCTGTATTTTAACATAAGCTGGCTTTCTCATAAGAATTTTGTTTCAATTTATCCCCTTTACTGTCTATCACTATTGGTCTAGAGGCAATAAAGATTGTGGTCTTAATAGCTGCACTAAAAGAGGCTGTGTTAATGTTGTTGTTTTAATTTTTTTTTGAAACAAGAATTACATTTTTTTAAAGCTTACATTCAAAGGGTAAAAATAATATAAGATCTGCTACTGATGGCGGAAGATAAATGAAATGTAAAATTGAGCAGATTAAATTTTGAAAAAAAAAAGGTAATTCATGTATATATAAGAAGTTGGAAGTAAAAAGAATAGAAGGAAACAATATTATGAAAGAAAAAAAAAAACCAAACCAATAACCGAAAGTTCGTTCGCTATAAGCCCATAGGGAAAAGGAAAGAGTTTCAGTCATGGAAGGAAATACAATAATAAGAAAGAGAGGAGGGAGAAGAAAAGAAAAAAGGGTGACGCAAAGTTTTGATAAGGAAAGCGGGGAATTTTTAATGCCGCAAAATCTTTTAAACACGGTAACAATTTATTTCTGCTCAGTAAATATCTCCAGGGTTCCACTGCCACTGCAACCTCCTCATCGGCTTTTTAAAGCGAATCCTTTCTGCGGGTAAGATCTTCCTCTCCATGCTTTTTTTTTTTTAAATAATATTTTAGACTTTCAGCACACACACAAAAAAAAATGGAATATTGTTTATTTGGGTTTTCATTTTCCTCCTGCGCAACAAACAAATAAAAAGAGATATGCAGTCCTAAATCGATTCCCCAAACTCAAAACACCGAATCTAAGATCGGTAGTAATAGATGTGTATGAATTGTACGTTGTATCGTTACGTAAGGATGTCAAAAGCATCCGTTTACGATCGACGGAGTCTTAGCCGTACGGTAGCGTGAAGATTAAAGGAAATGTGAACCAAAATATGTGTGTTCCTGATACCCGCGTTTTTGTTATTGTTGTAAGTATTACAATGGTTGATGTGCATTATCTCCTTTCTTTTGTGCTTTTATTTAGTGAGTTATTATGATTGTTTCAAAGTTAATATTGCTTTGGCTCTTAGACTGGAGTCGATTTCTAACGAAGCAGTGCATGAATCATTATAATTAGGAGAAAAAAACGTCATTTAATGACCGGTTCGTTACAATCTGACAAGCCTTTTTAGCTCTTATCCTCCGCATGTTAGCTACATCAACTAGTGAGTTTTGGCCTCAACTCATAATGGACAGAAAATGAAAAGAAGAAAATGGAAAGATTGATTTACATCTAAGTCTGCAAAGTCTTTTAATATACAACGGACAATCTTGTTGCTGAGGAGAAAGAAATAGTTTTGAGTCAGTTTCTAAGCGTCGTTCAGGGGAAATGATAAGGACATTTCTTCCAGCTGTAGTTTACAAGAGCCTCAGGGGAAGTAGAGTGAGAGGAAAAAAATGCTTATGAAAAAGGACAAAAAATAGGAGGGGGACAAAGAGAGAGAGAGAGAGAGAGAGAGAGAGAGAGAGAGAGAGAGAGAGAGAGAGAGAGAGAGAGAGAGAGAGAGAGAGAGAGAGAGAGAGAGAGAGAGTTGGTAAATTACAGTGGCATTTATGAATTGCGAGTAAATAAAGGGAGAAGAATTTATATTGGCTCTGACAATGCAGGGGAAAAGGCAAGCGAATGAAACAGCCAATAATAATTGATCGCAAATACACCTGCGTTTCACCGACTCGCCCAATTTTAATCCCGCATTCTCTACATGCCTCATTTATATGCAAGGAGAAAAAGACGAAGGGGGAATAAAGAGAAAGAAATAAAGAGGAGGCCAAGGCTGTAAAATCGTCCCAAATATCCAAAGTAGGGAAGCAAAAGAGCGAGAGAGAGAGAGAGAGAGAGAGAGAGAGAGAGAGAGAGAGAGAGAGAGAGAGAGAGAGAGAGAGAGAGAGAGAGAGAGAGAGAGAGAGAGAGAGAGAGAGAGAGAGAGAGAAAAACAGGCAATTAACTTTTGATTCAAGCGCGAGACCCAGTTATCGTGTGCCTACACTAGCAGCCTCACTTACCTTTCCACTGTGCGGCTATGCGTGCGCTAAAAACAAGCCTGTTCGTCTCTCTCCTTCTTGACGAAAGATATAAATAAAACTTAGCTGGGCCTGGGATGTTGTTTTTTTTTTCTCTTTATCTTTTACTTTCTTTATGCTTTCTCGCCTTTTACTCTTTTGTTTCCCCTCCCTGCTTCTATAGCTGGCACTTGTTTTGCTCAACTCCTGGATGCCTTTGCCTCTACTTCGTCTGCCTGCTTATCTTACCGCTGAGGCTAACGGCCCGCGCAGCCGCGACCTCAGGCGACTTTGAATGGCTGGATGCTGTCATGTGACTGTCTGGGGCGGGTTTATTGTGCGCCGCTGTGGTTTGCTTGTGTCGGCCTGGGTCTGAGCTGGCCTACTTTCAAATATCTATGGACGATACGATTTTGCAGTAAAAGGTAGTCATACAAAGCTGAGCTTAAACTTATTTATAAAAGTTAAGCACGCTGTACGTTTTGGTGCCTTTACAAAATCTATTTGAACTACAGAAAAGACTTAACATAAAGTTCCCAAATTGTTTTATGAAAAGGAATAGTCACATTCTCCAACTGATATCCATATCTAGCTTGGCCTAGTTAAGAGATAATCGGAGTTATACACCTAAAACTATACTCTCCATGACCGATTACTATGGAATCTTTTGAGGTCACCACCCCAGTTCAGCCTTGAGCCAAGCAGGCGGCAAGGCAAAATCCCTCTCGTGAACAGTGAACAGTAGTCGACCTCAGGTCGTGTGTTGTGCTATGTTGTTGTTTCACCTATGAAATTGGGTTACTGAGTTTTGCCACAACTGTCCCCTATTATAGCCGTCGGTGATTTACCAGTGAGGATAACTCATAGCTTCAAAAATAGCCTATCGTGAGTAGACACAGAGAAACATATTTAGGGCTAAGCATAATGTAATAATTATATCTGTGTCAGCAATTGTGCATTCATGATATATTTTTGATATTGCAATGTGTAGATAGGCTTCTGAAAAATTGATAAGTCTGTAAGATATACCGAATCTGATCTTATCTAGATCTAATTGTAGATTCTAGATCTAGATCTGAGAGATTCTAAATGTCTAAATCTACATCTAAATCTGGATCCATATTAAGCTTTACTACGCACACTTTCTCTACTGAATTGAGATCAAAGGCACTGACATTCTGATTGATAAATTCCTTACCAAATATCTATGTTAGACCAAGAGCTACATTTAGATGATTATTATATCTCTAGAGATTTAGACTCTCGAACAAGATACGATTAAAACAGAATCCCAGATCTAATCTTTATCAAAATCTAGATGTATGTCGACTCTAAACCTGATTTTGTGTCCTGGTATTATTTGGTTTGACATCAAATTTAGATTGATTGGAAATTAATCTAGAAATGAAAGAAGAAAAACAAAGCGCGCATGTGTGTGGCAGGTTTCCATGCAGTAGACGGAGTTCTAAAATCGATTGCTTTAAGTTTTCTCATTCACTTTCATCTGGATTTGTTGACTTTAAACAAATCTAGATCTAGATCTAAACTCCATGCGTTTAAAAAAAAATCTATCGACGTGTTTGTCAAAGCAATATCAATCAAAGACATAATGTATCTAAATTATTTGTTATGCTTAGATCTTGCGATTCTCAGAATTTCAGGTTATAGTTGGATAAAAAGGACCTGTGAAAATGCCAATAGGCCAGACTAAGAATATTTTATCTATTTATATATACATATATATATATACATACATTTTCTACAAAAGTTCGTCTTCTGGCTGTGTCCACAAACGCTCCTGTTGTCCGTCTATGGACACCGCCCCTTTTTGCCCTGTCCCAGCTGTCAATGTGTTTAAGCCTATACAAAATTCTGTGCCTTTAAATTTCAAGACTTCTTTATAGAGGATAATTATTCTCTGTATCTGCCTTTGTCTGATTTACACCTAGCTGCATCACTCCTACCCGTTATCTCTCTCTCTCTCTCTCTCTCTCTCTCTCTCTCTCTCTCTCTCTCTCTCTCTCTCTCTCTAAGATACTAAGCTTCAAGGGGAAAAGTTCACTTGAAGCCAACTCCCATTTTTTTTCTTTCAGTAGTGTCTTGCATCAAAATCCAAACCCTATGAACAAAGTATTCAACGTTAAAGGAGTGTAAATCAGGAACCGCATTTAAAAAAATTGCCTTTTTCGAATTTAAAATTTGCAATTATAAATTGATTCAGAGAGCAATTTAATTAGAACACAGGTTAAAAAAAACATTACTTTTCGAGTAAAATTTCGTTTTTGAGTGCGTAATTAAAATGGGTATTTTTTTAATCTCCTCCCCCCCCCCCCTTTTCCCCCTGAATATTCAATATTATAATAGATATAGACTGGGCCTGTAAACACTTCATTCTTCTTCTTCTGTTTCCTCTTCTTCGTCGTCGTCGTTTTCTTTTTTTCCTTCTTCATCATCCCATCTGCTGGTTGTGCTTAATTCTTGTGGATAAAAAAGCCAAAATAATCTTATCTTTAAATGCATCTCTCACTGAGTTTTTTTTTTTTTTAAATCTTGGAGACTTACATAACCAAACTTACAATATCTTTTGCGGTTTTTTTTCCAATCCTAATTTTTGTACAGTTGTTTTTTAATTTCATAACGGTTTCTCAGAATTGGAAGTTAATAAAATAAGGTGGTATTTTTTTTACATAGAACCTTAGTTTTGACGTTACAAAACATCTGTATAGCATCCTTTCAAATTTAGCTTCGTGAAACTTATAATAGTATTAGAAATACATGCAAAAGTGTTGGTGATGACATTGACTTTGTAATGTGTTTACAGCTGAACACTTCTAACTTTTCAAAACACTACTTACATGGGTCATATTTGATATTCATTTCTCGGTAAATATACTTAGGCAAATACTTGTTTTTATTTGAGATCCTGAAACAGATGAGCATGAGATATTGACTCTATTACAATCAACGTCAGGTGTTCGAAAATAGCAGATTCAGTTTGAGTGTTTCTACAGTTCATAGAAGTTAGTTTGTTATATGGAAGATAGAGACAAGAGGCTCTTCCACGTTTGACAGAGTGCGGAGCATCAGACACCCAAGGCTTTGACGCAACGGTTGTTAGACTTTCATGTCAGATCATTAAGTAGACTACCATCACTATCATCTAGATTTAGCATACATGAGCGATGAAAAGTCCCATCAGCATGCACTGCAAAATACCGAAAAACGTCAATTTCTTTCTGTTATTTTCCAAATTTAGTTTCAAGATCTCTCTAAACGTTTCTTACAAGGCTATGCAGGTACAAATAAAAACTCCGGAATTTCACTGTCTTGAGGGAATTTTATATCAGCTCATTTATTTGTACCTACTTGATAATGAGCGTTTACATAAGGGTCTTTAAATAGATAGAAAATTTACAAAATTAGCTAACTTTAACTTTAACTCGTCTTATTAGCCTTTGAGACAGGATCACATTTAACTTTAACTCGTCTTGTTAGCCCTCGACACAAGGTTACGTTAACCCATTGATGCATTGAACCCTTTGAAACAAATTTCAAGCAATTTTTTTTTTTTGGAAAACGCTCTCAATAATATTATTCGTAGGATGAAACCTACCCCTCCTGCTTAATATAATGTTCTTGTCAGATAGAGCCTACGATTTAATCAAGATAAATTCAATAATAGGAGTAAAATTGTGATGACACTGCTGGTTCTAAACAATAATAAAAAAAAAACCAATAGGATCCCGCATTATTACCACTGAGAACCGTAGAATCAGGTTGTGATGTATGATCGCAGAACATAACAATCATATTTTAGAATAGCAAAATCTACCATGAATCTAGATCTAGCTCGAGACCGACAAATAAGACGAAAGAGTTGAAAACATAAGGACAAATGGAATGAGCAGGGAATGGATTGAACCTGCACCTCGATACAGCAGCCGTCGCCTTGCCGAGATAAAACCAGGCGCTTAGCGAAAATGAGCCATGGACAACTACAAAAATACTTTAGTAAGAGTAGGATTGTCCCAAGTCCCAGAGGCTTGTAAGTAGGCCTTACACTGTGGGCAATCTTGCTGGTAGTGTTGAGTGTAGCTTTGTATGGCATTGTAAGGATTATAACAGAAAGGCTATAAATAAGAAATAATCGCAAAGTGGTTATATTATATCATTATGATATGATAAGACACGTCAGGCCTTTTCAACATATCAACCATGCTTTCCGTCGAGCAAAGGGAAGATGAAAGTTTGAAGTTTTCTAAACGCACTCAAATTAAGTTATGGCAAAAGAACTTTACTCTGTTTAATAATAATAATAATAATAATAATAATAATAATAATAATAATAATAATAATAATAATAATAATAATAATAATAATAATAAAAATAATAGTAATAATAATAAGATTCTTGTATTTTTTTAAATTCATTGTAAATAGGTCCTACTAGATAACAGAATTTTCTCACAATATTCTCACAAGGACAGTCGAGTAGATTTGACGTAAAGTCTAGCTTGTGATTTGTGATTTTGACAAATTTAAGTGACTTCTTCGTCTTTTGGAAGGATGGAGACAGTGGAACCCGATAAAGTAAACTGTTAGTAGAACTTGTGTGAAAAAAAAAAAAAAAACTTGTGTTGGTTTATTTTTTGGTTTGTTTGTTTGTTTGTTTTTTAACTTATTTATCTTTTTGATGATTCATTATTTGACATGCATTATGCTTTTTTTTCTTTATCTCTCTCTTTCTCAGGCTATCTGTCTGTCTTTTTTTTCTTTCACATTCTCTTTCTCTCCTATTCAGTAATATGATATTTCCCCATAAGATTTATGGATCTAAACAATTGATGTAAAGTGCATTAAATACTCTCTCTCTCTCTCTCTCTCTCTCTCTCTCTCTCTCTCTCTCTCTCTCTCTCTCCCCCTCTCCCTCCCCACCCACTCTCTTTCTTTTCTCCTTTTCTTCCTCCCTTTTCTCTTTTTTTTTTTTTTAACTCTCGCCGTTCTTTCCCTGTACAAGTTACTTCCTGGTTCCTGCGTAGTTACGACGCGCGTGGTATTGATTACTCGTCTATCTGATGAGTAACTAAGCTTTTTGAAAGAAGTTTGTCGAGTGAAATCAGGTTGCATTTTGTGCTCGAAAACTCCCTTCAACGTGTACTGTCATGGTATTACACATGCTTAATCTACTTTATATCACTTCAATTGTCGATCTAAATGGGGTTCTTTTTAAATTTATTTTTTTTTTTTTTAGTTAATTAAAAAAAAAAGATTATTATAAGATTTAAACTTAATTTGTAATTACTTTATTACCGCATTGTTTTATCTCTCTCTCTCTCTCTCTCTCTCTCTCTCTCTCTCTCTCTCTCTCTCTCCCTCTTTTCTTTTCCCGCTTTCTCCATCTGCGGCAATTACAGTGAATCATAATCGCTTAATGCAACAGACTGTGTTCGCTGCTGTTATCTTCGCTTTCTGCGCAGTTATGTTAAGGGGAAGCTATTTCTCAGCATCCTCGTTTCCTCCCAACCTCTACTCCCGCAGACTGTTTCTTTTTAATCTCGACAGTCATCAGGAAAATCCTAGATGTTTGTACTGGATCCTTGTTTGCCTCTGCAAATGGGAGAAAATTTGTAGATCAAGGGAATACGTGTTGTTCTGGGTTTCTGACTCGACAATTGAACTACTCATTTTTATTATTATTTTTTTCCCTCACTCTGCCGCTCCTTACCGGGTCGAGGTGACCCAGGGTGTGAATTAAAAACCGGCGTTATCAGATTTAATCCTTTATCTGTTGAGGATGGGACAAGTTGCCGCTGCTGTGAACGCTTAAAAGAAACCACCGTTAAAGTACGGCAACGGGAGCTTTTCATCGTTTTTACTTCTTTTTTTTTTCCCTCTTTGTTTAACCGCTTTGTTTAGTTTTAATTATCATGCAATAAAAAGAATATATATTTCTATATATAAAAAATGAATTATTAAAACTTTTATCATTTACAATAATAACAATACGCGAATGCTTCATTGTATATTAATATTATTTGAGACGCTTATGTGAATCATGAAGGTTAATTTAAAAATTGTATTCATTAACCTTTCAGACAACTAACGCGTTTTATTCCCCCCCTTTTTTTTTTTTTTGCGCTTATATGATATTTCATATGGGATGCTCCCTCTTTCTGAGTCATACTTTTGATACTCAATGAATTTTCCGCTGGAGAAGAAAATCGTTCGCTCTTTGACACGTTTCGGCTTATTTCATCCCCGCACGCCAGTGGCATTGAATGTAGATCTTTGTCTAAGCTATCTCATCACATACAGGCGTTGCAAGTTGTCATTACTGGAATATGTTGTGTGAAAACGAATATTGTCGTGGTGTTGGTCAATTTATTGTTGGCTTATTATAGCTCAAATAAGAATTTTCGAAGATATAAAAAAAACCACTGAAAAGTGATTAAGTGAATATAAAGATTACAATCTTTTTAGAGATTGTGCTGCTTACTTTGTATTTTTTTTCTCCTGTTTTCGCCCCTTGCTTTAGCCTGATGGTGTCTTATCTTATTACTTGTAACTATCAATTGAATATCAAGTGGTTAATAATCAAAATTTAGTAATAAAGTGCAGAGGCACCTTGTCATCACCATCATTCTTCTTCTTCTCCTCCCCCTCCCCCTCCTCCTCCTCCTCCTCCTCTTCTTCTTCTTCTTCTTCTTCTTCTTCTTCTTCTTCTTCTTCTTCTTCTTCTTCTTCTTCTTCTTCTCTTCTTCTCCATTTTATTAATGACCAAACCGTGTAACGTACTTTTGCCGTGCCTTAATTCCCTCTGTTTAAACAAAAAAAAATTGTGTTTTGTCGTACTATAATCACATTCAAACCGTACATGGAGACTCGATTAAATATGGAAAAATTAGTCAATTCTGTTATTTTCTAATAGATTTAAAGATCCTTTTGAAACGTTTATTTGATGGCTATGAATTTTCGCAAAAAGTCCAAAAAAGCTGCCCTGCTTGCGGAAAGTTATAGCGACCCATTTATTTTAACTTACACGATAATGACTGCTTAGAATGAAGAAAGTTATAGTGAAATATGAAGGCAGAGGCGAAAATAACTTTCCTTCATAAAGAGATGTAATATTAAGGTACAGGCTGTACTTAAAAGGCAGTTCCAGTATTCTTTTTAGTGTTTGAAGTATTACAAAACTCCGATTGGGTGTGCAAAGTTTAGTGATCCTAAAAATGTTATCGCTAAACTCATCTGAATCTTTTAACAGGATACAATATCCAGATACCAAGTTTATCACTGCTTCATCTATTGTCAGATTCAGTCAGAAAAGGGTGTAGCTAAAAATTCCACTGTAATTCATTGGGTCTAATCACATTTTGAATCCATGCCATAATTCTGTCCTATTAGAGGATTAAGTTTCACAGCCCCGTAAATTTCTCGAAAAGTGGTAAACCAAATGCGGAGCTGACAAGTTGAGAATAGATTCTATTAGTATTACTCAGCCCGGATCTACTGACAGAACTATCTGCTGCATCTAACCAGGAAACACACTGGCTGATTCCCTTATTATTTTATAATTTATCACTCTTCATAATATATCATAGAACATTAAAAAAAATATTTTTTTGACAATTTTACATTCCTCGACTTCAGACAGCAGAGTATTTTTAAATAATGCTACAGTGCGATCTATCAATGTTTAGTTTATTACTAATTTGCACTATATTTCGGAATTTTCTGCACTGAATATTGAAACTTGTCCAGCTTATGAAGAGTCGCAGTCTATTCGGGAACAACCTGATAGTGATGAATATGATGATTAAAAAACAGTAATGCATAATGAACGAGATCGCTTTTGAGCGAGGCTTTACCGTAAAGAGCTTTGTCGCGAACGCCATGTTTTATTGAGAATTCAAGTTTTTAGACCGCTTTAATTTCGAATCCACTCACATTTCTAATATTGAGATCTTTAAAGCAGTAACAACAACGATAATAATTGATAAACTACAACGCCAGATTAACCACTCCCTAAGGAATATCAAACACTATCATGCTGAGAGAGATTTATGTATGAGAATGCCCTCTATCATTCAGCGTCTTATTTGATTCATAAAAGAATAAATAAAATTGACTTTTCAAGTATTCCAAGGGTTTTTAGAAAGCTACGCAAGGGCCAACAATCCCCCCCCCCCTTACCCCTCATTAAAGTCTTTGCATTCTGTCATCGTTAAAATAAGATACAGTATCTCCATTACTATTACCGTTTTCCAATAAAGACTACAAGGATGTACTTTTCACAGATCTAAACTAAACTTTATAGTCCTAGATTATATATAACGCATTTTGTCATAAAATTCGTTTTTAGAATAAAGGAGCAGCATGTTGGGAAGCAGCGACG
>JAWDGP010003199.1:317500-420000 GCA_033675545.1 Elysia crispata | reverse complement strand
CTCTCTCTCTCTCTCTCTCTCGCTCTCTCTCTCGCTCTGTGCGTGATTACGTTATTTCTTTAATGCTTTTCACCTCTAATTTTGAAAAGAAAGAATAAAACAAGAACAGATGAATTATATACACATCGGTAGTCACTTAATAGGCCGTTTATCAAACCAACTTTCAGTTTCCTCTCGCACTACATTCATGCACGGACTGTGGGCGATGTGTGCCTCGATGTTTATTTTATGATATCCCTACGCCACGCAACATACTTGGGCTTCCGCTCAATGCAACACTATCGATCAATGGTTTACTTCCAAATGACAAGGCAGTCGGCTTTGTGTTATCTCAGCATCGATAATGAATTATTTGACTTACACCGCGCCACTTTGGAGCCAGCGCTGCCGAAGATTACGCCTAGAATTTCCGAAATGGTTAGGTGAAAGGAGCAAAATCTACAAGTCGGCCTGTAGATTTATATCTAGACCTTTTTCGTTCACTGTATGTCGAGAGAGCTTAATGTTGTGTGATCTGCTTTTATGTGTTGTAAGACACCATTTCCAGCGCTAATGCAAATTAACGCGGTCGAAAGAAATTAAAGACGATTCTAATTATAAAACTAAGCATTATCTTTTTCTGAAAAACATTGATGTTGCAAACTCAACAAGATACAAGTATGGAATGAGACGATTAACGGCAGCTGCCATGAAGCCCTTTATTGAAGTACAAATTTAGCATAATAAGCAAAATGTTAGAATTACAACGATGGCTAAGACTTGTAATGCTGCTCTGTTACAAGTTAAAATAATGCAGTATAAGTTGAAGGTGAGCCACCAGCCACAGATGTTTTCGAGTTACCCCCAAGTATCTCTGGAATTAGAGATCAAAACTTTTGATAAAGTTGATGCCCCTGTTGATTGCGCGCTGGCTTGAGGAGCAATATGCTTGTTACAAGAGGTTCGTCAGCTAAGACCATCTTTCAAGAGCGCAAGACTTGGTGGCAAGGCTTCATAATTATGGCGGTTTGTAGACAACTTGCTCTTGCTACTAAAATTTTGTTCTCACCAACCAGGCTGAAATGAGACAGGCCTGCGCATCTCTCTACAGCGCTGTAGGGATTTCGAGTTTTGTCCTCTAAAATCTTTTTCCCTGTGGTTTCTTCATTTCTTTCTTTCTGTTTTTTTTTTAATCTAAATAATAAAAAAAAGGATACAAAAATTGTCTTCTTATTGTAGCAGGTTTTACCACGTTTTATAAAAATTTATAGTTATACTTTTTAATTTAAAAACAAAATTATTTTTCTGAAAAAAAAAAAAAAAAGCGGGTGGGGATGGGGTGCTCTGTAGCTTTGTTGGGTTGAATATTTCTTTATTTCTCTTTTGCATTTTGAGAATCCATAGTTTTGATAATCTGGATCTCAAGATTGAAAAGGCGAGGAGGGGAATCTTGTCTAGATCTAGTTCAGTTTTAATCGCACCAAATTCATTGTATCCATGGCTTCCAAAGGAAAAGACTGAGTTATTGAAATAAACAAACCTTTGTAGATAGTATGAAAGTGAGCCGTATCATTTAACCATTAGGCAGAGTTAGGGCAGTTTGATATTTTTGTTGAGTAGGCCTATGGGTTGAACATGAACAAAAACGGCGTTCTGAGCATAAACGAAAAAAAGTTAATTTAAAAAAAATCACTGTAACCCTTAAACATGCAAAAGTTTGTTCACTTCGGTGACTTGGCCTGTATTTAAGGAGGCGTCTATTGTACCCCATCAAATTCGGGGTAAACTCCAAGCAAACTCCAAGCAATGTGTTTCGATGCTCTTATCTCATTTTATGTCCATTGAAGATTCATTACATCTCTTATACTTCGTCAGCCTGATTATCCGTTTATCTATGTCTCTGTCTATCTGTCTGTCTGTCTGTCTGTCTGTCTCTCTCTCTCTCTCTCTCTCTCTCTCTCTCTCTCTCTCTCTCTCTCTCTCTCTCTCTCTCTCTCTCTCGCTCGCTCGCTCGCTCAAAAATCGTCTGTCTGTCTAACTTGCTGCATACTTTCTTTTATTAACTTCTTTCATTTTCTCTGTTTACAACCATGATGACCTCCTGCTGGTTTACGCTTCTTGTATTATGTAGCTTTTGATGTAATTTATATCCGTCCTTCTTATCTATCTTTGAATCATTTGCTTGTCAATATTGCCGCGGATACGAGCTAGACTCAAGAGACTATACAGACCCAGTAACACTTTACGCATTTGATTCTTGAGGAAGGATCACAGAATTAGAGTGAGACGGACTGGGTGTTAATTTTATAAGCCTGCGTTAATTATTAGTTCCTTTTTTTTTCTTCTTTTAGATATAATTATAGATGCCCAAAACATTGTTGAAAGCTTGGTACTAGAGCTTCAACAAGAGCTAGCTCGCATTTGAGTTTTAGTTTACGATATCAAAGTAGGCTTTATGGCGTCACTATTAAAGGTTTCTGCGAGCGCACCGATATCGTTCATTGAAGACAAGGCGTAGATCTAGCCCTTTTGAGGACACTTTCAACACGATTGTTGCCACGTTCAGTAAATGTAGCACAACCATTGCTAGATCTGTACGAAAGCGTGAACGTGCACTGTGCAAAGTAAACAGTATGAAGTAAAGAAGAATAGGACATTGTCTTGACTGCGTTTTTGTGGAGAAAGAGGGTGCGCAATATTTCTCTCAGAAGTTTATGCCTTGAAAGATCTTTTTTGTTTGTTTTGTCGAAGGGTCTTGTCCTCACACGATAGATTTTTCTTGTTCAACGGCTTTTGAAGCGAATTTTTACCCAGAGGGTCCAATTTATGGCTAAATAATGATGTTCTATGCGAAACGCGCTCATGCACGTGTGGAAAATATTTAGTGTTGAGCGTTCAAAGAGATCCACTCATGCTTATACACTGATTGCATTGTTGGATAAAGTGGTAGAGAGAGAGAGAGAGAGAGAGAGAGAGAGAGAGAGAGAGAGAGAGAGAGAGAGAGAGAGAGAGAGAGAGAGGTGAAAGAAAAAGAGATGGACACGCAGAGCGGGGAAAGGAAATAGGATGGTGACACTGATAGACAAAGGAGAAATATGGAAGAGAGAGATACAGAGAAAGGGAGAGTGAAGAAGAAGAAGAAGAAGAAGAAGAAGAAGAAGAAGAAGAAGAAGAAGAAGAAGAGAGAGAGAGATTCCCAGGATGAAAACTACTGCTTTTCACATTCTTTACTGATTCCACGATTAGCAAAATAATAACAACAACAACAACAGCAGCAACAGCAGCAACAACAACAACAACAGCAACAACAACAACAACAATAATAATAATAATAATAATAATAATAATAATAATAATAATAATAATAATAATAATAATAACAATAACGACGACGACAACAACAACAACAACAATAACAATAATAATAATAATAATAATAATAATAATAATAATAATAATAATAATAATAATAATAATAATAATAATAACAATAATAATAATAATAATAATAATAAAATTAATAATAATAATAATAATAACAATAACGACAACAACAACAACAACAACGTACGCCTCAACCCTCCTGCCCTAAAAACAGTGCTTCCTGTAAGTTTGTTGTCATGTCAGCACAATCACGGCGCTGAGCGCTGCGCCTCGGGCATTGATCTTCTTACAGCATGTAAATAATTTTCTGACTCTTCATTGTTTGCCTGGCCGAGACAGCTTTCAAGTGGCTGTCAGTTTCAAAGATGTCTTGTTCTTGGATAAGCTCATTAGTGTAGATAAGCCCGCGTCGCTGGCCTCGAACCGGTCCTGGCTGAAGTGGGATGTAGCGTTAGATACCACTACGGCACTAGTCGTTATATCTGTCGCTTGAGTGGTTGGCATGCGGATGATACGAGTCGACTAAAGACATAATCTCAGGAGTTCGCCTCGTTTCTTTCACATCAGGCCTAGAGAATTTACACCGTAGCAGTCTATTTCGTGGAGTCTTGGTTCAAAGTGATATCGATTTTATTCTTTTTTTTTTTATTTTAATTAATGGACAGGTTTTTCTATATTTCAGACTTGTTAGGACATGTTGGTTAATAATTATAATTTAAGAAGTCTATTAAAAGTACTTATGTGATTTATTATTGCCGTCAAAGTATCACTTAAGAAAACGCATACTGCATGTCATACTTGATTTTACATTGTTTTCAAAACTAGGACCTAAGTGAATGGATGCACAAATTTATCCATTCGTTTCAGAGAAAGGGTAAAAGTCATACATGAATAATAAGTGATTTTTAGTACGCTCTTAAAGAATGCAATTTTCAGAAAGAGTCGTGCTTATTAGTCGCGACTCATAAGCTTTGCTTTGCGAGCACAACAATCCAGCAAATATCTTCGCAGTAAGGAACTTAAACCGTTCAATAGCATTAGCGCTAAAACAAACGCTGACTCAGAGCTGCTCATATTTCAAGTCAGGAAAAGGAGTTATTGTAGAAGTTCAGATAGAGCTATGTGCCATGATGGACCTCTGTTGAATGCCTCTTATTGTTGAACGTAAAATATGACTTTAAAGTTTTCAACATACCACATTGTGAAGTCGCATTGCTTTAAATGCATAATATTGTTTACAATGCTTGTTAGAGATACCAATGAGTTCTATCTGTTACAAACAACACAACCCATCTTGTGCATGCCTCTAACCAGTATCATGTTTTAGCTAAATATAATTTTACTGTGTAGCGCGATGCGATCGTCTAGCGAGTCGTAACTCCAGCTTAACATGAAAAACCTATTAATCTTTTCACAAATATGACTGTGTGGGCGCTTGCAATACTTTATATGTCTTTTTTAGTCCTTCCCCACCTGTCTCCGCGCGGCCATTTCTATATCAATAGTGGAAATGTCAGTCGCTATATTCTTATTATTTACTGCAAAGTTGAATAATAACTTGGGATCTCACTCCTAAGAGATATGCCTTTGGAATTGAAACCCTATGCCCTGTCGCACTTGAATCGTGTGCTTTACCATAGGAACCATTTGACTGCATCTCGCCTGATATTGTATCCAGCGTCTCCTCTGCCCGTCTGTCTGATTGTCTGTCTGTCTGTTTGCGCCCCCCACCCCCCCCCCCCCCTCTCTCTCTCTCTCTCTCTCTCTCTCTCTCCTCTTTTATGCGCTCTTTTCTCTGTGTCTTCTTTTTTCACTTTTAATGTCTCCATCCTCTTTTATCACTCACTCTCTGCCCCTTTTTTTTCTTCTTTTCTTATTCTACACTCGCAACCCCACATAATTTCCTTTCAGTATTTTGCTCTCTGCCCTCTCTATTGCTTTTCTTATTTGCGCCGTCCGCCCCCTCCTCCTCCTCCTCTCTCTCTCCCTCTCTCTCAATGCCTCCTTATTTCTTTTCATTATGGTCTTATTGGCTAGCAATGAAACTTTCAGAGGCAAAGCGTGTGAGCAAGCAAAACCCAACACAGCTGACTGCACTGCTCACTCACTCCCTTATTTTTAGTGCGCACTACTCTTTTCTTTTTTTTTTTTTTAAAAAAAAAGAAGGATGCGTAATTCAGCGGGGCGAACGGCATTGCACGATTCTAGCAAAGCCGGCACCTGTTGCCGGTAACACATGATGGTTGCGTTACACGCATGACGTATTTTGTGTTCATAACATTTCATTGAATATCAACAAGACATTAAAAAGCGTGTGGGAGGATGGGGGGAGTGGCAATTAGTTAAATATGTATGTGTTTTGCTTTGTTTCAGCGGCAGTGGGGTGGATGGATGTGGACAGAAAAAAAAAAAAAAAAAAAAAAGAGAGAGAGAGAGAGAGAGAGAGAGAGAGAGAGAGAGAGAGAGAGAGAGAGAGAGAGAGACAGAGAGAGCGAGAGAGAGACAGAGAGAGACACACAGAGAGAGAGAGAGAGAGAGAGAGAGAGAGAGAGTATAATTGTAAAGAAATAGAAAGCCACAAATACAACATAAGGGACAAAAAAAGTTTCAGCACAGAGCGTATCATTTCAGTCCATGGCATTAAAAGTTAGTTTGAAACACCAGAATTATAAGTTTGAGAAAAACATTTCTCCATCGTTTCTTTCATTTCTTCTTCTCTCTCTCTCTCTCTCTCTCTCTCTCTCTCTCTCTCTCTCTCTCTCTCTCTCTCTCTCTCTCTCTCTCTCTCTCTCTCTCTCTCTCTCTCCCCCTTGATCTCGCTATCTCTTTTCCTCTTCCAGTATATTTCTCTCTAACGGTATAGTAATGTCTGTCATTTATTCTTATTCCTTCTCAGTCTGTATCCCTCATCATTCTGTTCACATCTTTTCTTACCTCCTTCTCGTACTTTGAATCGTTCTTTTTCTTCTATATCCTCTACTTTTAACATTCTTCCTATCTTTTTCTCATTTTCCCCTTATTCCCCTTTTTCTCTCCACCCTGTCTCTCGGCCCCTCCCCCTCCCTCCCATTCTCTGTGCCTCTCTCTCTCTCTCTCTCTCTCTCTCTCTCTCTCTCTCCCTCTCTCTCACACCCCCCCCCCCCCCACCACCTACATATTTTTTCTCAGTCCCAGATTGCCTCCCCCCGCCAATTTTCCCTCAGACTCTCAAACTTGGCGCCAGGTGCATTTATCTGCGACGGTTTTATAGCCATATTTTCTTCTCCTAAGTTGAAATGACGTCAAACCATATAATGGCCTGCTTATTCATTTTTTTTTTTAATTTGCCCCAGCTTGTTGCCTTTTTTTTTTTTTTTTTTGAGGCATAAAAATGAGAGCGAGGAACTAGATTTATATGCATTTATACTGATGAAACAAACAAACAAGCAAACAGGAAGATTGGCCTTGCTTTTAATGATGCATTTCAGGCTGGCTGCCCACATTTAGCCTTAAGTGCAGATGGATAAATTTGTGGGTTTTTTTTTAATTGTCGACGCGATTTTCCAGAATTTAGTGGGGGTAAACATGTTATGATGCATAATAATTATACAGCGCGAAAGGTCACAAAATCTTGAACGTGATTTTATTATTGTTATTGTTATTGTTTTGACTCATAGTTGTATTATTACTCTTATTTTTATTCCTATTCCTCGTCTTCTTCTTCTTCTTCTTCTTCTTCTTCTTCTTCTTCTTCTTCTTCTTCTTCTTCTTCTTCTTCTTCTTCTTCTTCTTCTTCTTCTTCTCCTCCTCCTCCTCCTCCTCCTCCTCCTCCTCCTCCTCCTCCTCCTCCTCCTCCTCCTCCTCCTCCTCCTCCTCCTATTATTATTATTATTATTATTATTATTATTATTATTATTATTATTATTATTATTATTATTATTATTATTATTCCTTTTATTATTATTGTTATTGCTATTATTTTTATTGCCACCATCATCATCATCATCATCATCATCATCATCATCATAATAATTATTATTGTTATTATTATTATTATTATTATTATTATTATTATTATTATTAATATTACTATAAGTGTGTTGTTGTTGTTGTTGTTGTTGTTGTTGATTCATTCAGTTTATTTATTTTTTTTGTGAAGTTCATTTCGCAACATTCACGTTCAGCTTACCTGAAATATGTGAATGTAAAGGAAAAAGTTAATTTCAAGTAGAGGTAATTGATTATCTATAACAGTGCATTTTAAACAGCATCCTTTATGCTGTTTTAAAGTGTGCGTATTGCTCACTGTAATTATAAAGGTTTTACAAGTCGTAATGAACTTTCGCAAAAATGAATAAATAAAAAGCATTCTCACAAATAAATCAGTGAAACCTTAAGTGATGGCAGAAGAAAACTATAATATGCACCAATTGCTTTTTAATTATTTTTATTTTTTTTTTAAACCAAGTTTTAATTATCATTAATGGCATCGAAAAATTGTGTCTCGTGTTATACGGATTGCGCCTTTTTTCCAACTTGTGTTTTCATTTCAAATAATTATGTAGAAAAGTTCTTTCTCCCCATCCACTTTCTCTCTCTCTCTCTCTCTCTCTCTCTCTCTCTCTCTCTCTCTCTCTCTCTCTCTCTCTCTCTCTCTCTCTCTCTCTCTCTCTCCGTCTATGTATCTATCTTTCCTTTTATTCCTATCATTTTACTCTCTTTGCGCTTTTGTCCTTTTATGTTTATCTGAACGTCTGTCTGTCTCTCTGTTTGCCTGCCAGCTAATGAAATCATGAATACTGCACTCTGCACTTCGTGTGTTATCTTTCATAATCATAATCATTCTAATCTCTACAAAGGTGAAGTTCTAAAGATATTCCAAAAGAAAAAAAAATTAAAGAAAAAAAAGGGCATCGTTGATTTCCTTGTTTTATGTTTTTTTTTCCTTCTCAGAAAGAGGCTTTTAGAAGAAAAATTTCTGCCATGTGCGTTGGCTCGTGAAACCACAAAAAACAAAAAACAAAAAACAAATCTGAAAGCAGGCGTTTTGACGTCACGGCGCGGGTTTCCTAACTCCTGCTATTTTTCTCTTCTAACTTATTAATGTTGAAAAGAAAGGTGATTTTCCTATCACGCCCACTTTTCATGAAAAAATTGGAAACCTTTCGACATTAAACACATCTATTTTCCGATACACCAGCTTAGCTCATGCATGAAGATGTCTCACTTTGGAAATACCGCAAAGAAATTATTTCGCTGAACATTAAGTATTTGGTATTTCCCAGTCATGTTTTTCTATTCAAATCACCCTTCCCCTCCCCCCCACCCCCCCCTCTCTCTCTCTCTCTCTCTCTCTCTCTCTCTCTCTCTCTCTCACTCACTCTCACATGTCAATCTCTATCTACCGCATTCAAACTTTGTTTTGCTATTATCTGTATCGCCCACTCAATCCTTTTCTGCTCCTGTTTCATCTGTTTCTCTTCACTATTTCTCTCTCCCTCTCTCTCAGCGTTTGTTAACAACTTATTACGCATTCTCTAATATCGTTTAAAACTAACATCTGTTACTTATTACAGCAAAATAATGTTGCGGTTTGCAGCACCGTACTTTGGTTCGGTTTCTCCAAGCTAAGAGGTAAAAAAAAAAAAAAACACTCTTCCTATGCGGTTAAAAGCAGTTATTCACGACCTTCACCTCAATCTAGGGCTCTACGGATTTTCGATCAAGCTTCATGATTGTAGATGTACTTTGGTACATGCATGACTCCAAAGGTATTATTATATGCACAAGTTAGGGGCATCTCTCTCTCTCTCTCTCTCTCTCTCTCTCTCTCTCATTCTCTCTCTCTCTCTGCATAGTTGTATTATTACTCTTTCTTTTTCTTCTTCTTCTTCTTCTTCTTCTTCTTCTTCTTCTTCTTCTTCTTCTTCTTCTTCTTCTTCTTCTTCTTCTTCTTCTTCTTCTTCTTCTTCTTCTTCTTCTTCTTCTTCTTCTTCTTCTTCTTCTTCTTCTTCTTTTTGTTCTTCTTCTTTTTGTTCTTCTTCTTCTTCTTTTTGTTCTTCTTCTTCTTCTTCTTCTTCTTCTTCTTCTTCTTCTTCTTCTTCTTCTTCTTCTTCTTCTTCTTCTTCTTCTTCTTCTTCTTCTTCTTCTTCTTCTTCTTCTTCTTCTTCTTCTTCTTCTTCTTCTTCTTCTTCTTCTTCTTCTTCTTCTTCTTCTTCTTCTTCTTCTTCTTCTTCTTCTTCTTCTTCTTCTTCTTCTTCTTCTTTTTCTTCTTCTTCTTCTTCTTCTTCTATCACAATCATCACCATCATTATGTGCCTCATTTTTGTTAGTATTACGTTTGTTTTTCTTTCTTTTTATGTTGTTGTTGTTTTTTCTCATTGATTTTATAGCATCGTCTTTTATGTCTCTGCTACTTTAGTTGTCCTTATCCCTTGACTCAGAAGCGATGTTACAGATATTTGATTTTTTTAGACCGAAGCAAAAAAGGATATAAGGTGCTTGAAACCGTAGCATCACCTGACTGTGTGCTCCCCTTACAACTTTGTGTATTAGTTTAGACATCTCTCGAGACGTAGGGAACAGAAAATAAATTTACAAATTTAAATTACGCACATTGCTCTCTTGTATTTTTCATTTTACTGCCCGCACAGTACAGGCATTAGAGTGTGTCAAGATCTCTAGCAAACCCCTCTCTTGATCTTCTCTAGCAAACCTCTCTCTATTTCCTTTTCTTTATAACGCTTTAAAAAGGTGATAAGGCTGGCGGTGTACTTTACATCTGTGCTAGGAGCTGGAGACCCATACCCAGTGCAGCCATGAACAATGCAGACAGATATAATTTTATGTATCACATTATTTTGGGTATTATTATTATTAATAGTAATAATAATAATAATAATAATTATTATTATTATGATAATAATATTACAATAGCAGGATAGGCTCGAAAGTCTTTTTTGAAGATCATATTACTTACCAATGTATTCTGTTTTGTTGAAATTAATTGTATTTGCAGCTGCAGTATAACAGTTTCATACGAGTCAGCATGAAGTTTGTGCAGTTTAGACTATCCCTTTGTCGCTGCTCTTTAATTTTACCTTCATTATTTGTAGAATTAATCATGGTTCGAAAAAAAAAAAAAGACAGCATAGTTGTCTCTGGGTTTTTTTCTGATTTTTTTAAAATTGCATTTTCCGTACAACTTGAGTTCGCAATGATCTATGGGTATGACGCATTCATTCATCTTGTATTTCACGGAGATGAAGGGAGAGGGAAATGGGAGGTAGGCATACAGCTAGACTTAGTGTGGGGGAAAATGAAGCTTGCTTCGAGCATGCCCTATAGGCCGAACTGACCTCAGAACAACCTCATGGTGTACCTGTGGCCTCTCTAGAAATATTGCCCGCCGTTTTTGACATTATGTTACCTGAACCCTTCCCCTCTCTCCCCATCTTCCTTGAAGAGGTGAAAGAGGTGACATGAGTGCAGTGACTGCGGTTGGTGGGCTGTGCCTGGGGTGAGAAGAGAGCTAGAGAACAGTAGACGCCATCATTCTTCTTTCAATCCTGCATTAAGTGTGCGGCATGTACAGCAAGTACAAAATGCATTCTGTGTGCAAGTGCGATTACATGATAGTTTCTTTTGGGGTCAATTACAAACACAGTGTGTTGGCAACCATGTGCTAAAAACTAGATCTATGAAATTTGAGCTTAATTTGAAATATAAAACTTAAATTTGTGCAGTTAGTTACATGACTAGTAGGACATACCTTTCAACTGAGGGGCACAAACAAAAAAAAAAAATATAATAAAATGTACTTTGTTACTCTTTGGCGAACAAGTTTCTCTTTATTAAGAAAGAAGTAAATTCGAAAATTCTAAATTGGCTGCTAATTTTGTCAACGTGCTAATACTTCTTCAAAGCGCGTGAACTATTTCAAGATGAGTCATCTCGCACTCAATTATTTGTGCTATTTGTGTCATTATTCTGGAATTGCATAACAACGACAATATGATTTTCAAATTAATGATACAACAAAATATTATTATTTAATAGTAATATTCACCTTTGTTACTCTGTACTCCTATTTCTTTTTGTGAAGAAAGAAAATTAATACTCGAAATTTCTAAATGAGTACTTAACATCGTATTAGTTTTTGTTCGACATGCATTAACATTGTTATAAGACTCGCTATTTCAACTAGATCTATCTTATACTGTGTTGAGCATGGACAAAAAGATCGTTTCACATCACAACTTTAGTCTTGAAATTCATGATCTCCCCTCCTTGGTAAATGATTGCATCTTGAAACGTCCTTTTTTTTTTTTAATTCCTTCATAATGGAAAATCAACTAATTCGGTACTTTCCAGATCTATTTTAAGGTTCTTTTAAACGCTAGCCTTATTTACAGGTTGTGAATCTCCGTAAAAAGTGCGTAACGGTGCTCTGTCGTCCTGCAAGCCAGAAATAAGCATTTATTAAAAACCTACATGATAAGGAATGTTTAAAAGGATCCATAAATAGATTTTATATATACAAAATTAGCTAATTGTTCTTATTGCGGTGACTCATTTCCGAGATAAAAGTGTCCCAACTTAAGATCAAGGTTGTTCATGTGTTAGTAATGTTGTAGGTCTATGTCGATAACGGCTTTTAGCTGGGATCAGCCATTCCCAGGCTGCACGAAGCACGATAATTATTAGACATTCAGGCCTAGTTCGGCATTTGAAAAAAAAATATAAAAAAAGCAATTGTGTTTGTGAACCCTAATATAGATGGGGATCTTTTGATAAAAGGGAGGAAAATATTTGCAGCGACATATAAATTGTCATTTTGACTCGGATCGGGTCATACTGTCTTGAAGCCACTCCTTAAATATAAAGTAGATCTAAAACGTATCGAAAATGTAAATAATTCAACATGATGGCCTAGTCCACGAATATGAGCTTTTTTCCCCCCTTAATAAGGGGCGATTTAAATCAGTCCTAACCTTTGGATCTAGAAATGAATGATGATAAATTGAATTTAGGTATTATCTCAATAACTTTATAGTGGTGAAAATAATGTATCACTGTATTAGAAATTATAAGGTCTGCAGGTTCGAAGTTTTGGTTTGGAGATATTTAGTTTAACTAGGGTAATTTGTAAAAGATAAATTATGTCTCAGCCAGGCACTCCTTGTCCTTTCTGTTAAGAATGTATTTTCAGTTTTGAGGTTTTTTTTGTTTTGTTTTTTTTTGTGTTTTTTTGAGTCATTTTTAGTGATTGACTGTATTTCAATGTATGCTGATTAAGATGTATTAATAAGTAGTTATTACAAACTGGGAAAAAAAAAAAAATCTAAAATCAATGTTATCGGCCCTCCTCGCGGTTCTTTAGTAAAAAAAACTAAGAGTGGTGACAGGTTTTAAACAACACAGTACTAGGTTCGGAATTTATCACAGGCCATCGGTTCAACTTAATACTTTTTGGGAATTAACAGCGTATGGTTACGTATTTATATTTAGACAAGTATGCTCTTGATGATGACGAAAACAGCAACAGCAACAGCAACAACAACAATGATGATGATGATGATTATAATAATAATAATAATAATAATAATAATAATAATAATAATAATAATAATAATAATAATAATAATAATAATAATAATAAAAACAGCAATAGCAGCAGCAACAACAAAAACAACAACAACAACAATAATAATAATAATAATAATAATAATAATAATAATAATAATAATAATAATAATAATAATAATAATAATAATTGTGATAATGATGGTGGCGAAGATGATGATAAACATAATAACACATAGAAACTTTTCTTTAACATTATTTACCACAAATGCTCCAAAACTTGTCACAAAATATTGATTTAATTACAGATTTCATAAAATTTAATTTATTTCAATGGAATATAATTTCCATGTTGTACCAAAATTGTTGACGATTTTCTCTGCTATATCTTTAGGTGCATCAATTCTGTACGTTATTTGACCTAGCATTGAATAAGATTTATTTCCCTATCAGACAGACCGGTGTCAAAATGGTATGAATCCACGATGTAATTAATAGATAAGAAAGTGATGAACAATTTGCTTTACCGTGTGAAATCTCATCAGCTGAATATGAAAATAGATTCGAATGATAGCTGATACGATGTGTGTATCATTATTATTATTATTATTATTATTATTATTATTATTATTATTATTATTATTATTATTATTATTATTATTATTATTATTTTTCTTCTTCTTCTTCTTCTTCTTCTTCTTCTTCTTCTTCTTCTTCTTCTTATTATTATTATTATTATTATTATTATTATTGTTATTATTATCATCATCATTATCATTATCATTATTATTATTATTATTATTATTATTATTATTATTATTATTATTATTATTATTATTATTATCATTATTATTATCATCATCATTATCATTATTATTATTATTATTATTATTATTATTATTATTATTATTATCATTATCATTATCATCATCATTATTATTATTATTATTATTATTATTATTATTATTATTATTATTATTATTATTATTATTATTATTATTATTATCACTCCTCTCTTTAAGCTGAAGCAAACGAAGTTTAAAATTTTCGGGAAGTCTCAAATCGTTATTTTCCTATTTTAAAAAAAAGGAAAAGAAAACAAATTAAATAAATTCGTCAAAACTGGAACACGGTTGAATAATTGTTGTTTACTAACCAAATCTACCAGAAAATCCTTTAAACGCTCATTGTAACACTATAATATCTATGTAGATACAAAATATGAGCAAATGTTGATAGGTGCATCCCCTGTAGCGTATAGATTGATAGCAGCTGCCCATGCGTGGGTACTTCTTATGTGCATATAAAGGGAATTGTAAATAGGTCGGGATTTAACAAAGTTGGCTTGGCTTTTTCATTCTTGTTCTTAACACTGCCTTGGTAAGTTTAAAATTTATTGATCAACGTAAGTAGAATATCAGTATCGGGTTCTTTTTTTTTCTCCCTCTGTAGTACATTTATAATTCTTTCGGGATGTGTTTATTTTTAGTTGCATATCACTGTTATTTTCCCCTGTGTTTTAAAACCGATCAAAATTTTCAAGGATTGTTGATTGTAATCAGAACAAATTAAAGATTCGCACCTGCTTTGATTACTGGGCGAATTCAATTATTTTTGTTTTGTAACCCGAGACACAATTATATTGTAGACGGATCAATTATTAATTTGTGCGACAATGAACAATTATTATAATTATGACAAATAATATCCTGTGATCCGTAGAAAATTGAAATATTGTTGGTGTTGATCGGTTTGTCTTCTTGAAAAACAAGAAATAGTGAAAAACATAAAAATATGAAGGAATTGGAAAAAGAACAGAACAATATTAATGCACTTTTTTACTCTCACAGAATCAATACGGTCCTTTTTTCTCTCCCTTGGTTCCAGTCAGATAGACGGATAAATATTATTACTACACATTTCGAATATGTACATATTAACAAGATTATCAGATTTCATCTTTTCCGGTGAAAGAAATTGTTCTTGATTCTGGTTTTACTATAAATAATTATCCACCGGACTTTTGTAAGGTATTGTCTTTTATTTTATTTAAAGTAGTGTTACTTTTGTTTTTTGTTGTTGTTGTTGTTGTTGTTGTTGTTGTTGTTGTTGTTGTTCCCTTTCTTCTTCTTCTTCTTCTTCTTCTTCTTCTTCTTCTTCTTCTTCTTCTTCTTCTTCTTCTTCTTCTTCTTCTTCTTCTTCTTCTTCTTCTTCTTCTTCTTCTTCTTCGTATTATTATCATTACTACTACTACTACTACTGCTACTACTACTGCTACTACTACTACTACTACTACTACTACTACTACTACTACTACTACTACTACTACTACTACTACTACTACTACTACTACTACTACTACTACTACTACTACTACTACTACTACTACTACTACTACTACTACTACTACTACTACTACTACTACTACTACTACTACTACTACTACTACTCTACTACTACTACTACTACTACTACTACTACTACTACCACTACTACTACTACCATTTAATAAATTATTTTGTTAGCGGTACTTTTCTTGATAGATCCTGACTTTTTAAATTTTTTTTAATTAATCCGTCTATCAGATTTACTTATCTGTTAGTTTAATTGTTTGTTAAAAGTTACCCCTCCTTTTTTTATTTCTTTTCATTCTCAAATTTTTTTGAGAGAAGTTTGGCGCAAGCACCTTTTTTTCACCTTCCACCTCATCCTGTTAATTCTTTTATAATCTAGCCGTCTCAATCTCCTCTTTATGTTTTCATTATCATGTAAGCCTCAGACATGACATGTGTTCCTCATTACTTAAATTCAAAGGTATTTATAAAATCTTGTCATGGAGTCTGTTCTTAGCTCATGGCTGTGATCAGTGATAGGCAAAACGAAGCATTAAATTCTGTTAACCATGATACTGTTGTTGTGGTTTTGCAGAAAAGGCTCCTTATCTACTTGAAGATCCTTTTTAATACTTATTTGGAAGGCTGTGGATTCCTGAACAAAAAGTAAGAAAACAAAAACAAAACAAAACGAACCAAAAAAAAAAAAAAATCCAGCATCATCGTCAACAACAACAACAACAAAAGGTTACTGACTTGCGGTGATTCATAGTTTTCCATTTATCCAAATCCAGATGATAGTGAATGGTGAAAAGGATCTATAAATTGATTGGAAATCTAGAAAATGAAATGATTATTCCTTTTGTAGAGGATTTCATCAATTTGTGGTTATGCGAAGATAACACTTACCGCACACGACCAGTTTCGGTATTATACATTAATGTCTAACCGAAGTCAGTGTCATTGTGTCACTCTTAGCTATGGATCGATCATAAAGTTATTATGCCTCTACGTGCGACCCGGCGGCTGAACAAAGTGTGTGGTTAACGGGAAACAAACGAGGATTGGATTACTAGAATACGGTTTCAACCGGAGGGAAAACCTCTAGGGAAGAATTTTCCCTTTCTTATTTGTTTAAAAAATAAACTTCGGTTACTTATTTGCGATGAGAATATTTGAAAAGTATTATTTGATTCTTAGATTAAGTCGTTTATACAACTGCAGTGTCCTTTTTGCTTACTTTTTTTTATTATTGTATCCTTTACTAGTTTCCCTGTGCTCTCTAGAAAGACACGCCTACTCACGCTCTCTCGATCTGTCTGTCTGTCTGTCTGTCTGTCTGTCTGTCTGTCTCTCTCTCTCTCTCTCTCTCTCTCTCTCTCTCTCTCTCTCTCTCTCTCTCTCTCTCTCTCTCTCTCGGTTATCTATCTATTTATAATATCTGTCTATTTTTTCTCTGTATCTAAATATTTATCATTCTATCAATCCCTTTCTATATAGAAGGGAACAAGTTATTAATTGATGACTTTTTTTTTTGTTTTTCCCCAGTATTATTGGCTTGTATCATTCCCGGCCACAGATGAAACTAAGACAATGTGGAAGCCACGAGATTTCTGTCTCCACAATATGGACATCTTCATGTTTGTGATTGACAAAGTGGATTAAGTCTAAGTAACTGTTGGTATCTGAACCAATGAGAGCTCCAGTTTTCGGTGCTGTTTACGAGCACCGTGTCAAGTTGAAGTGATTAGGTGGGCAAATAGGCGTAGTTTTACATTTATCGGAATCACTTGAGATGAGTTAATAAGATGTATCGGTGTATGTATTATTAAAGTGTGCCAATGCCGCGACAAAAGTTCATTTATTTGAGGGTTAGCAGTATTCTTTTTTTTTTTTTTTTAGTAGTGCAGAGTAACGCTTTTCTTCTTTTTCTTTTCTTTTTTTTTCCTCTCTTTTCGCTTGTGAGTTTGAGAGAAGTATTTCCATCATTGATACAATCTCACGATTCTACGATTTTCATGAAAAATAAGCGATTATCTAATCGCGAATATTGATGGCATAATTTTATCCACAGATCTAGACAAATTAATATTTAGGATACAATCATTGCATAATGTGTCACCAGATTTCATTGGTTAGCTTCGCGTTGGCCTCCGACTTTCTGTATCTTTTATCATCGCGCCAGAAATATTATAGTTCGTCTTGGATAACATTTTGACTAGACTTTGTGTATGATACCAGTTCTTTCTTGTTGATAGCTTATCAGAAACTGAGAAAATTAATATTATGCTATTCGGTACGCCTGTTTTGTATACAACCTGCTCAGGTGATAAATGCGATTTTGTAAATAAGCCGGGGCTTCTTGCGTCACGAATTTATTTATTATATTTTTAAATCTGCAGCTTATCAGATCACAGTCATGTCGTTTCGGCTCTTGTTTAGTTTGGCAGTCGGCAAAGCTGAAAGGATTAATGTTGTGGAAGCGCTGTCCAACATACAGGTTCTCAGTTAGATGATATTGATAGTTTGGTAAAACTAATTGTGATGTTGATGATCATAATAATAATAATAATAATAATAATAATAATAATAATAATAAGAAGAAGAAGAAGAAGAAGAAGAAGAAGAAGTAGAAGAAGAAGAAGAAGAAGAATGATTATAATAATAATAATAATAATAATAATAATAATAATAATAATAATAATAATAATAATAATAATAATAATAATAATAATAATAATAATAATAATAATAATAATAATAGTCATGGTGATCATCATTATCGTCGTGATTACAAGTGAATTGAAGCCATCCAACTAAAAAAAAAGGAACTTTCTACCTTGCGTGTATGTTTGCATGAAAATTCAGACTTATTCATTCAACATTGAGATTTCACTTGAAATTTTATCCCCATTCTGCATTGATTCGAGGAGCCCTAAAATAGAGTCGAGTAGCATTATTTACGTTTACTTTGGTATATCGACTATTTCTGTATATTATTCCAAATCTCTTTCAAATATTTTTAAACGCGATCTTAGGAAGGTCATGAATTCCCGCAAATCATAAAGGTGCACTGTCTGCTGGGAATTTATAGTTGCCCATTTATTTAATTTTACACGGATAAAAGATCTATAAATAGATTTAGATTTTTTACAAAAATAAATTACTACTTTATCAGAGATAAGATAATAAATGAACAGCGATATTACCGGGCCAGCATTCGCGTTGTGCAGGACGGTCGACTGTCTTGCCATTTTATCTCATCGATGAAATACTCTAAAAGTGTTTTTTGAAATATTTTCATCAATAAACTTCTTTAAAAGTGGTTTTATGGTAGAACTTTCTGTCCACCGAGTCCATTTGCTACATTACGTGCTGTGGGAAAGGCACAGACTCTTTAAAGTTTTCCCCCTTTTATCCAGTGTAGTGAACCACCCAGATAGTTATGTTATAATGGCATGAAATTGTTTCATTGATTAAAACAGAGTAAGCAGACATATCTGCCGGCAGGGTGCTATATATACCCACGGACCATGGATAGCTGCTACAGTCAGTGTGTATTGTGGACTCCTAGCCCTGTGAATTATCTTCCATTGTGACAAACTGAATAACGCCATACTGTTCCGTACGCTGTGAGATTACTCTTCTGGGCTGTGAACAAGTCATGGAGTAGTTCCAAACCGCCAGTCTCTCTCTTCACCATGTATGGCTCCAAGCGCGTGGCGGTTCGGGACCTGAACCCGCACATTCTGTGTGCCCTCTGTGGAGGTTACCTGATCCAGGCTACGACAGTCATCGAATGCCTGCACTCATGTGAGTACATCTAGTTTTCCAAATATTATGTCACTCGGTTTTATTTATTTATTTATTTTTTCCTCAGTTTTACAATGATTTCTTGCTCGTTTCGGGTAGGCCTAATATATAACGCTGTATGAAAATTTACTTCTTCATACATGCCATGAACATCCTTTTTTTTTTTAAGCACTTTTCCGCGTAAAATATACACGCGATAACATCTGGAGTTGTATATTTTTGCACATATTGTCAGGGAAAGGTTTGTCAACTTAATGAGATAAGCTTTTTGCAGTCGCAATACATTAAGATGGCTAAGACATTTAGAGATGTATAGCCCGTAATTATAATAAATTCGGTGATGACATAATACGTCCAGTGAGTTTGTCTCCGACAAGGAATAGAAAGAAACGTGCCCATCATTTATGTACATATTTCTAGTATTTTTTTTTAATCACGTATTCACATCGGTATTACATAAATAATGTTGCAAAGAGTAAGTTACACCTTTTTTTTTTTTTTTGTATCTCAACCAGCTAGACGATTGCATGGTAGGATTTAGTTGGTTTGACGATGTTTATAACATTACGTAATTCTGAAATACGAAACCCACGCGATCCAGAAAATAACGGAGTAGAACAAATAATTAAGCACACATATTTTAATGTCAGATGTCCCCATTTTTTTACTCTCTGTTCAAATCGCTTCAAATTGAACTAAGTAGCCGAGTCACTGGAGTTCAATCGAACAGTTAATGTAGAATAAAAACGCTTAGATAACTGCTTACGGCGGACTAGGCTCGTTGCAATATTAGATTTCATTCAATCAATAGGTTACAAAATTGTGATAGAATTGTCTCTGTATCCTGTTACTGTTAGGCATGTAGAGGGGCGGCCCTAAATTTTATGTACATTGTTTTGTTTTTTTTAAATAAGTAAAAGGCCATTTTACTAGATATCTGGGCACGAAAGAAAGAAATTTGACACGAGTTAGGTTTATATCAATGTTGACAATAAATTCTCGACAATAAAATGTTATAATATTCTGGGTTTAAGCAGGTTAGTTTGAAGGTGGAAAAAAATTGTGTGAACCGAAACTCAAGATATTAAATTTTGATTCAGCCATGTATTATTGCTTTTATCGTTGTAGGTTCTATCCTAAGCCTCCGTGCTTTAAGAAATTTGACTTTCAGTATTGATGCTAATCAGGCTGGGTTAAGTTTGATACGAATCTGTACAGCATACTGATTTTAAGGTTTTGGGCTATAGATTAAATTTAAGTTTGGGCTTTAGATTAAAATTACAACCACTCGACAATTGGATAAAATTTCGATTATATTAGGCAGATAATGGAATTTGAAATTTTAAAATCCCTTTTGCCTGAACTAAGGAACCTGGCCAAACGCGTTGAATCTGTAAAGCCATTCAGTAGGATCTCTACACAATAAACATCATATTTTATTACCCATATGTAACGAATATTTCATACATGCCAGTAAATATCATTCTTTGCTCTGTTGTGGTAGTTTCTGTCTGAAAGAATAAAATATTCAGAAAGCACGGATCAGTGGAACTCTTTTATTTTTTTTTTAAATTATGGCCTGGTTTGATTTATTTTTCTCTTTCCTTAAAAAAAATAATTGCAAATTGAAAGTTAAGATAGTTTGTAAATATTCATTTAAACAGACATGGAGAGGACTAGACCAGGTAGAGAAGAGATTAATTAATATGTGAAAGGGAAAGTGAACTATAAAAAGCAATATTTTGCCATCTGCATTCACAGTTTTCCTTTTCTTTTATTTGATCAGATTTTTGCATACAAACTTTAAATACAAATTATGTTAAAGCGTAATTTATCTCGTTTGTAGTTAAAAAATGCGCCAAACGAAATCGCCATTAATCTTTTGGTTTACAGAGGGACTTTGATATTTTGTGCCCTTGGAATAAGGCAAGCACAACCAATAAGATTTGACGGTGCCGATTTTGTTTGTTACTCTGTTGCTGTTTTTTTGGGGTTTTTTTTTCAAATTATCTTTTAGCCAAAGAATAATGGTGAAAATAAATGGTCGTTTCTTTTTACATAAACCTCTTTATACAACACCCATTTGGAAAAGGCTGCACATATTATGTTTTTTCCAGCGAAGTTGTTTGGGTCTTTCATGCAGTTCTTTGGTACATTTTGGGAGAAGGAAAAAGAAAAAGAAAAACATCCTTTTAAGGTTGCATTACTAAACTCAGGGTTGAATTAGTTTTGAAGACGCTCTGTCGATTTTACGGTTAAAGATTCGAAAAGAATATTTGATGTTGACATGGCAGCTTAGAGTGGCACAGTACCTTCAACGAAACATTAGGCCTACCCAAATAAATATCTCCAAGGAAGATAATCCATTTGGGGATCGGGGCTTGTAAGGATAATAATACCGTTCTTATTATTCGTGATGATGACTTGCACCAGTTTATAAGTTTTAATAAAGTTTAGACTAAAAAAGATATCGATGGATACACATTCTCTACAAAGAAAAAAAAATAACCTCATAAGAAAAAAGTTAGATCTAAATTAAACCGAGACTCAGACAGCCAAGATAAGTAAGCCTAACCATGAAGACCTAACTTAATCCGTAACGTAAAGGCATGTTTATACGAAGCCATTTGCAGCTAACAAGTCACTATTCAACAAATTTCTCTAACGTCACAATCAGAAGGCAGCATTGTAAGGTTAAAGCATCTTGTAGAGTGGTGTTTCTAGCTGCTTCGTGTAAACATATCTTAATCAAAGATAAAATCTGCATCTCTCCTCTCCATCGCCCTCTTCACAGAAGATCAAGAAATCCATCCACAAAATATCTGTTAACAGAGATGTACATGATTAATCGATGTTATACATTTATTGTTTACACCTTGTCAAATAGTGATTCGGTTTGCTTTAGTAAAAGTCAGCGCAAGGCTTAAATTAATTCTATTAATTTCTAGATCGAGATCAGATTTATAATTAGAAATCTTAAATTTATCTCACACAAATTTAAAGTAAAATAGAAGAAACGAGCAGCCGCTAAATGAACAGTAAATGCAAAATTCATACGCGACGGTCCTTCAATTAGTTTTTTTTTTTTTTTGTAATTATGGTCAAAATAAATCTTTAAACCAATAGTTTGACTCATAGCTAAATTTTAAGAATGTAAGTTCGATTTGAAATCTTTAAGAATAGGATTTATACTACAAAGAGTTGACATGATAACAGTTTTGTTCTGGAAATAAATGGATTAAGATTGAATCTAATAAAATGCTCAGATAATGACAAGAAGTAGATCTAGATTGTTTGATGTCTGTTCTACAGAAGTCTAATTCCTGAAAAACAATTCTGGCCTCCGATTATTTCCTCCCAATTCTCCACAGAAAGTTCATAGAATCCAGTTGGTAAAAGTTAGATATTACATTTTTTTACGACGCTATCGTTTTATAAAAGCCATGATCGGAACAAGAATTGACTGAACGAAACTCTAATTATATTTTTCAGTCTTTTTCTCTGCACAACACTGTCGATAACTAGACGCTTCGCCATGATGACGGTAAAGAGCCGCATCCTGTACTCAAAATTCGATTCTGCATCATATCAAAATAGAAATGACCTCAAAAAGTTATCGATGTAAACCATATTTTCGAGAATATAATTGGCCTTATGTTTTTCCGTTGAAATCTTTTGTTGAAATTTATCCGGAAAAATGGAATCAAAAGTTTTTCTCATTTGCTTAAATTTAGATGTAAAGGTAAAATGAGATAATGTCTTTATTTATCCCATGAGGAATAATATTGGAATTTCTTCAAACTTCAAATAAAGCAATCATAATCGTCACATTCCTAGGCATTTGGTCATATCATGCTAGCAAATAAAATCATGTTACTGACCAATGCATTAAAATCAAAACTATTTGGAGAATGATTTAAGTTATTGATCGAATATAGAGCATGCAACTACATGATCGCTCAAAAGTTTGGATAAAATACCTACAAAATAAATGAAATTGAAGCATACCATGAGACCACAATGCAACAGACTTTTATTTTGTGAGCTGAATTAAATAATTTTCATGATATTTTTTTCCAGATAATCATGGTTGTACGCGTGTTTGTCTTACTTCGTTATTATCATTATCATCATCATCATCATCATCATCATTATTAATTATTATTATTATTATTATTATTAATATGATTATTATTATTATTATTATTATTATTATTATTATTATTATTATTATTATTATTATTATTATTATTATTATTATTATTAATATTGTCATGATCATCATACTTCTTATTTAAAATGAAATTTTGGTTTGATGTACAAAAAAAAGTGTAAAAACAAAACAAACAAACTTGGATTAAAGTTATGTTTTGATTGCAAATTTTTCGCCATTTCCAATCTAAAATCCCAACTTTTTCCCTCAATCATACACTTGAATCTTTATCGAGGCAGTTTCAGTTGCGCGTGCGTCTCATTGTCTCTATTTGAATAAATATATTGATGGTCTGTGGCTTTCTTTGATGGAATTTCATTGAGGCGAAGAAAATATTTAAAGATTACCGCAATCTTTGTTGTTTTTTGTCGTTGGACTATATACAGATAAAAGAAGGGAAATTTTTTTTTATCAATTTACAAATCATTTTCCTCTAGAGATTGATACTTTAAAAAAAATATTTAAGGATTGGCTTCTCATCCCCCTTCCTTCTCCTCCTCCTCTCCCCCCCCCCCTCTCTCTCTCTCTCTCTCTCTCTCTCTAGTTCTCTCCCACCTCTCATGTATATTTGACCTGAATCCACAGGCACACGAGGGAAAATATTTTTTTCAAATATCTAGATTGATTAAATTTCACACACGGCATCAATTCAATGCCTCTCCCAGCATATAAAACGTCTGTAAATCTTATGTGATTACAGGATGTTTTTGCAACTCGGCGAAAAAGAAATTAACACCGGAAACACAGTCTCCATGGGTTGCTGGGGGAAAGTTGCGATCACCGGGCCGACGAGATTTTGTAACCTTCTCTCTCTCTCTCTCTCTCTCTCTCTCTCTCTCTCTCTCTCTCTCTCTCTCTCTCTCTCTCTCTCTCTCTCTCTCTCTCTCTCTCTCTCTCTCTCTCTCTCTCTCTCTCTCTCTCTCTCTCTCTCTCTCTCACACACACATACACTTTACCGCCTTCCTCTTATTCCTACTATCTTTTTCACTGCTTTTAGTCTTTATATCTATCTATCTATTTATTTATCTATATCTAAATACACAATCCATGGCATTAAAAATATTTATAATTAAAATTTCCTCCCAGGAGAATTCTGCGATCAATTTTTTTTTTACTTACACGTTAATGGTGGGGGAAGGAGAGCAAACAGCAAATCTAATAATGTAGGAGGACCAACCTGTAGGTTATAAACAACTATAATATCATAAACTATTCTTTAAAAAAATAAAGAAAGAAAAATAAATTCAGAGGAAGGGGGGAGAGGGGGTGGAAGTAAATGCCAATGCGTGTGAGATTCAACGCCGGAAATGGCAATCTTTTCAGCAACAAAAGAAAAAAATCTAGCAACGGCATTCCTACATGGTGCATGCGCAACTGCAATCTAAAATTACAATGCTTATGTGTGGGTTTGCTATCTTAGGTCACGAAGACCGCATGCGGTGTAAGCAGCGATGCACCAGCACTAGTGGGAATTGACCGAAGAAACTTTTAAGGCTGTAGGGGAGTTAGTCACAGTCACACCCATTTTTATGCATTACGTGGGAAGGGTTAAAAATTTACGTGGAAATTAAAAAAAAAATATATATGAACGGCGAAATAAAAATAGTAAGCTAATTTTGTAGATCCAAATCTATCTAGATCTATCGATATTTTCAAACATTCATTATCATTAGAGTTAAATGAATGCGAGGCTTTGAATTCCACAGAGCTGTAAACATTATGGTACTTTTTTCGGGAATTCATAGATTTCTAACAAGCGATAAAAGGGTCTAAAGATAGCATTGAAAAGACATAAGAGGATTTAATTAGCTGAGCTGTATTATTGCGTTCTGTGTGAAATGGTTAAACCAGAAGAAGGAATATATTTGATCCAAGCATCTGCTGTGGGACGGTCAGGAATGTCCTACCTCGCTCGGTCTGATCAACCAATGTTATCTACTGACACATGGCTAGGGAAAAATCTCTCAGATCAGAGTTTGATTATCGTATAATGCAGCAGCTTGGGTTTTAGGTTGACGGCTGTCGCTGAGGGGTTGATCTTTGTGATTCAGACCCAGGTGTAAGCTTGGGCACTGCTCGTAACTATAGGGTTCTGAGAGTGGACAATTGAAACAAAGACATGACAAGAAATACCGAAGTCACCATCAAATTTCTACCTCTCTCTGTCTCTGTCTGTCTGTCTGTCTGTCTGTCTGTCTGTCTGTCTGTCTCTCTCTCTCTCTCTCTCTCTCTCTCTCTCTCTCTCTCTCTCTCTCTCTCTCTCTCTCTCTCTCTCTCTCTCTCTCTCTCTCTCTCTCTATCTGTCTGTTTCTCTATCTTTGGGATGTGTTAGAATTCGTGCTCTTAAAGCGAACTTAAAGACACCTGACACAAAATTGAATAAAACTTCATTATTTACACAGAAAATAGCAGTTTTAGAGGACAATTTGTATCTTTCAATTAACAGCAAAATGGAAGCGCAACACGCGCGACTGAAAAAAATATTATCTTTTTTGTGATGCGGTTAACGGGCATATTTACTTTTTTGGAAGACTCCAATGAATAAGTGGTCTCTGATCGCAGGGACGTCGTGGCCGATTATAAATTCGCCCGAGAAATACATAGAGACAATAATAGGGAGTAAAAAGTCGTCATGTTACTCTACCTTAACAACCCTTTGAGTTATTAAAACATCCTTTAGTTTGTCGTTGCTCAACAGCACATTGCCTAGTAAAGGATCTGGAACATGGCATATTCTAAACGGAGTTTTTAGTGCTGTGAGTAAAACTCGCAACTTTATGCAGCAGCTGCTGAAGTGGCAATAGAACCTGGCATGGCCGCAAGTCTCGGCCATCTACTATTGACTAAGATATCCGCGGCATAAGGAAGAACTAGGCTTAAGTTTCGGAATTTTGACGACCTCTGTCAAAATATTGATCAAATTGTCCAATCATATTTCTCATGACGTTCTCCTTCTTCATTTTTCTCCCTCTAGTTTGTCGCACGTGCATTGTCAACTTCTTAGAGACGAGTAAAGTGTGCCCCATCTGTGACGCCCAGATTCATAAGACACGCCCACTTCTAAACATCAGGTAGGTCAACCAGCGATTACTCGAAACTCATGATTGGAGTGGATGAGAAACGATTATGAAATTGCATTGAAAGTATGTCAATAAATAACTTTTTCCTTGTGACGAATAACATAAGTTAAGGTCGTTCATTTAAGTGCCTTAACGTTTGATATATTTAAAATAATCATAAGAATGCACTCATTTTCAATATTTCAACGTAAAGAAGAAAAAGCCTTGTGTCACTAACTTCCTCTGAACAGCACTTGGTTGCTGACCCTGACAAAATGACTGTATCGGATCGTCCGTCCGTGCCCAATTTAAAAAGAGAAAAAAAAAAAAGCCTTCGGTGCCGCAGTGTACTAAAAATCATTTACGACTTGGGGAAAATCTTCTTTGACTGGGTGTCGTGTTCGGAGGGTAAAATTCACTGTTTTGTTGTACAGGCTGAAGCGGCACAAGCAATAAGGTCTGACGGCTTTTATTATTATTATTATTATTATTATTATTATTATTATTATTATTATTATTATTATTATTATTATTATTATTATTATTATTTTTATTATTATTATTAGTATTAGTATTATTATTATTATTATTATTATTATTATTATTATTATTATTATTATTATTATTATTATTATTATTATTATTTTGAGTTTTTAGAACCGGCAGTAGGTAACGCTACACTTTTTCTCCCTATTTTATACCGTGCTCGCGGATGCAGCTGTGCGCTGTAGTAATGTGTGTTGGGATAGATTCAGTAGACTTAGCAGATGTTGCATTATGAAGAGCCTCTTGGAAAGGAGAGTGCTGTTTACTACCAAGATTATTTCGTCCCTTTTTTCTGCTTCTTTAATTTACTTTCTAATTAGACTGATGGAAGGTGGATTTTAAAGCAAAGTATCATTCTTATTTTACGACCTCTACCTTTCGCAAAGGTTTTATCAGACATGTCAAAAAATTTCAAAGCCCACGAAGTTTAGGAGTCCTAAAATCATTACAATGTTAAATAATTGCCGATAGCTTAAAATGATATCGTGCAAACAGTTATGAGGCGTTGAATTCAATGTTTATTAGAATTTTACAGGAAATAGAAATAAATGCCCAAGAATGGAACTGAAGGCATTAATGATTTAATTTTTAGACTAGTTCTTTATCTAGATTTCATATCTGGGTCTTGGCAATATTTCCTCCTAGTAAATAATCATAATCATAATTATCGCCTCACTGTGTATCCTTTTAAAAAGTCTAAAATTGTTACAGTAAACCTGAATGAAGCCTTTTTTTTTAAACGAATATCCTTTTTAATGTATAATTTATTTTGGGGGTGTCATTGAATGCCAACATGTGAGTGTAAATCCTTTTATGAAGCTTTAAAATTCCTTTCAGTTAATTAAATTTACAATCAAAATTCAGCTTTGTGAAAGTGTCAGGTGTATCATTTTTTAAAAAAATGTCATGTTGATGTGTCATCGGTTTTCAAGACACCATATTATAAAGTGCGCCACCCAGAGCTAGATAAAATTAATGTTGATTTTATTTTTGAACAACACGCTCTAGCGTATTGAACTATACACTAGTATTCCAAATCCTTGATTATTTTAAAACCGGGTGCACTTGTACGACACCGGTAATTGCTCGATTACTAATTATCGGAATTTAATGAGGATTAAAATGTAGTAGATCACAGTAACCGTATTCGCGTTGAGTGAGTTAGTCACTTTCGCCCATTATGGCGCTTACGTTAGCACGTCATCTCGACGACTATGTGTCATTTACTACAATTAGAAGACAAAATTACTTTAGGTTAAGCTTTGTTTCTACCAAAAACAATGTGAGGGATATTCGTATCCAATTAACATGATGAGCTCTCAGACACTGCCGAGGAGTCTTTTTCAGGAATGTTTTTCATTTTCCTGTGTGTATTAGAATTAGGCTTCATAATACGTACGCATAACAAAACCTCTTTGTATATCTATAATAATTCTTAGTATTTGGGCACATTATATACCATAAAACCAATTAAAATGGGTATCACTGTCTTGGTTTAGTTAAAAAATTTCTCTGTCTCATATTGTACTAGCACTGCCTAATGATAAATAGGATGGTAATTGTAAACTTTTATCTCCTTTAGGCCGGATCAAACTCTCCAAAGTCTTGTGTACAAGCTTGTCCCGGGCCTTTTCCAAGGTGAGACCTTACATTGTGTCAATTTCCATAATAATTATTCTCCCAAAATCATGATTATGTTTCTATGCCTTTGTTACTTTTTGTTTTGTTCCTCTGTGGTTGTTCTTGTTCGGTTTTTTTTAAAAATTAGTTTATCACTTTCAAAACGAATATCCCCCTCAGCGACTATGACTTAACGTTCTTTACCAAGTAGTTTAACCGTTTTTAAGAGAAATGTTTCTGTCTACTTTATTGAACTTCAAAATAAAAACAAAATTGGTATCTCAGCAGCTGCCCAGTCCGTGTCGTATATATATATATATATATAGTTTTTTTTTGTTTTTTTTTGTTTTTGAATAGTAATTAATATATATATATATATATATATATATATATATATATATATATATTTTTTTTTTTTTTTTTTTTTTAAATAGTAATTCTGATATAAAACCAGATCGAGGTGTTTTGTCTGTCACAGCAAATTAATGAATGTTGTTGAAGTATAATAATTTTTGTTACTCTCCCCAGATGAAATGCGAAGAAGACGAGAGTTCCACGCAACTTTGCCGAAGAGTGAGTGAATGTAGTTTATGTTTTATGAAGAAAAAAAAATTACTCAACCTCTATTAATGTCTGTTTACGACATATAGTTTGACATGAAGCACACTGACTATAAGATAATTTACAAGGGTTTTCCCTGTGACGAATGCGAGAATACAATGCGTATCATGTAGTATCTTTCTTGTCTATGACCCCAAAACGACTTTGAATGGTAATTCTATTTCTAGTACTTTTGCGAATGGGTATTTGAAAAAAAAAATGGAAAAAGTTTTAGGTTTATCATTTTATATAGAAATACTATTTGTATGACGATTTACTTATCCATCTTAAGAAATGGCTTAAAGATCAAATCTATACAATTTAGAACAAAAATAGTGTTAATGAGATATTTGCGTTGGGTGCCAACGCAACTAAGTCGAGGGTTCGAGTCCTCCATAGGGCACATGTTATTGATGTTTCATTACACTAGTTGAAAGCCCGCAAATTCGCAGGATTGAAAGTTTAAATCAATACCCATTTAGTAATAAATTTAACAGAAAATTAATGCTGATTTGAAGGCAACATTATTGGTGTAGCTTGTTATATTCAAAGAGTTCTCTGATGGCGGTGCCAATGCAAATTGTAAACCATAATTGATTTTAACTCTTGATATAGCTACATACAACTGATCATGAGTGAAAACTGACTGTGGAAGATAAATTCTAAGTTTTGTCAAAGTTTGACCCTGTGACTTATTTATAGTCATGGCATAGGACTGTTTTATTGGAAACTGTCTCCTAGGGAGTGTGAATGGGAGATGACAGTCTTTGATTTGCAGCATGTTTATAAAACTGTACGAAAGGATTCACACCATTTATATACAGAAGAAATTGTGTGAAGCACATCAGACGTTAAATATTGATTCCGATGCAGTCTGTTTTGTTTTTCATTGTCAGTGTCATAAATGTACAATTGTGCAAATTTAGGTCTTTCTCCATCTGTATTTGGTTGTAGATGACCAATTCTATGGCAAAGAGTGCCACTTACTCTAAAACAGTATACCCCTGCCGGTTACATGTCCTCATTTACACCAAGTGATGCGAATGCGAAAGCTGAATTGTAACTTCGAATGTTATTTTGAAAACATCTAGATTCTGCAGTATCCCCCACAAACAGCTGGTGTAAAGCTTCTGGTAAAGTTTGTTAGGGGGGTAAATTAACTTGACCATTGGCACATCATAGTGAGGATGTTTCTGTGGGCCACAATTTTGCGTCACATTAATGGCATGTCTTTGTCTTTGTCATTCCCCCAGTATTGTGTGCAACAATATTGATATTGTCATGGGGCAGTTGGCGGTATAAGTGTAGAAGCTGCCTGTCTGATGTAAGGTGGAGGCGGTAGCGGTGATGTAGATCTGTAGCAGATCTAAAGCTGGGTCTACGTTGTGGAGATCTAGAGCTACGTCTATTTTCACTATCTGGATCAGATCTTGTTTGATCTATAGATCTAGATCCAGTTTGTCGTAGATGTAGATCTAGATTTTGATCAGTATCAATAGATATGGATGGTTGATCAAGTGTTGTTTGTGGTGGTGTGGTTGGGGGGATTTGATTTTGATTGAGGGTTTCTACGTATCTGGATCGTCTTAAACGACGTCTCTTTTTCTCACCTGCAATCGTAATATCGATCTATCTTCCACAGTTAATTATATCACTCAGACTGAGGTGGTCTTATCGCTGGTTGGCCTTGGCTATGCGGGAGAGGTAGATCTAGATCTAAATTGAAGAAAAAGTAATGTCAAAGGTCTAATTTTGATCTATTGACACAAAACATTGCTTTTTAAAAAGTGGGGGTCATGTCCCTAATGTTTTGTTATTTTTAAGTGACTGTGTGAGTCTGTGATGATGGGCAACGATCAAACTTTTTAGAATTACCGCTATTTAGTGAAGTTGATGGCCATTGCGGGAGGCGTACATTGAAGAACAAATGATATCAAAGGTCTAATTTTTATTTATTGACAACAAAACATTGCTTTTTAAAAAATGGGGGTCATGTCCCTAATCTGATGTAAAGTATTTCATAAAAAAAACTATGTTGTAATTTTCAAGTGTCTGAATAAGTCTGTGGAGATTGGCAAAAAATCGAGGAGGAAGCACACAATGAGCACTAAATTTTTTTTTATATAAGTAAGGATATTCACTTCTCACCTTTTTTTTAAATTATTCATTTCTTACTTTTGTTACAGTGGTTTGCGTTCCTTATTTTATTTTATCTTAATTCGTAAGTTCACGATTTTGCAGTTATGCTATTTTTATCACAAAAGGAACAATAATTCAACAATCCATGATAATGGTGCCGTTTATATGGAAGAAAATTTTGAGCTAATTAAAGTTTGCTGTTCTTTGTTTAAGTTTGGCAGTATCAGTCTCTGGTATGACTTTGATATTTATAGTAACGGATTACACTTAAAACTTAATTTAATTTTATTGATGATCTTTACTACGGCAAAGGTTTTTAACTTTTAAAACCAGAATGGCTACAAATTTGCCAGGAATTCACCGATTAAGTTGTAAGCATCTTCACAGAGGAACAGGTCATAACATTTTCGTTCTTTAATTTTAATATCCCTACACAGTAGAAGGGATTGCAACTTCTAACAAATTTTACAACGTGAGAACTAACAACGACCAAAGAAGGTACCGGCTTACTATTAAGAGGCAAAAGCTATTCCGTATTCAGATAAACCTTTCAGGCCACATTAGATAAAGGCGTCACGCGAGACTTTAAAATGTGATGACGACGCATTAAACTCTTTTTTGTGTCATTTGCTTAGGCAAGGTTTTAAGCGCACCAACTGACTCCGCCGCAACCACTACCATCTTCCTAAGAAGTTTAAACTACAGTGCGGTATTCAGAAAGTAACTAGATGGAAATTGGTCCTCAGTTGTTGTTTTTTTTTTCTAAGCCCAAGTTCAATGGTCTCATGCATTTCTTTATTTTGAGAGATTTGATCGCTTGAGGAAGGCTATCTGGAGACTTTGACAATGATCAAACTTTAAGGGTGCCATGTTTCCCCCAAAAAATGCACATTCTCATACTGCCAATCCTGAATGGTTTTGATATCGTGGTTGATTCCGGAAGATCTTGCTATGTTCACCTCACAAAGAAAAAAAAACAATGAATCAGTGGCACTAGTTTGGCTCATTAATGCTCTTACTAGATCTACTATTTCTACGACAATTACTATTACTTCTACTACTGCTGCTGCTGCTGCTACTACTTCAACTAAAAAGAAGAAGAAGGAGAAAAATAAGAAGAAGAATCTATGTTAGCTGGCGCGATCTCTTTTGACCCATAGACACTGGTCTCATTGTCGGTTACTTAATATTTCGATTATAGAGTGTGTCTCTTTTGTATGTCCAGGTGAGTTGGAGGATCTTACCCTGGAGGAGCGAGGAGAGGCGAGCATGGAGCGAGAATACAAGCACGGGGATGACCACGTCAGTCTGGCCCTTCAGATGGTCGTCAGGTCAGTTGAGATTTGAAATGCTCTTTTATATCTCCCTAAATCACTGTCTCTCTTTAACACATTATCTGTCTGTCTATCTATCTGTCTCTCTCTCTGTCTGTCTGTCTGTCTGTCTGTCTGTCTGTCTCTCTCTTTCTCTCTCTCTCTATCTGTTTTCCACTTTGTGTGTGTGTGTGTCTCTCTCTCTGTCTGTCTGTCTGTCTGTCTGTCTGTCTGTCTCTCTCTTTCTCTCTCTCTCTATCTGTTTTCCACTTTGTGTGTGTGTGTGTCTCTCTCTCTCTGTCTTACTCTTTGTGTGTGTGTGTGTCTCTTACTCTCTTTGTCTGTCTGTCTGTCTGCCTCTCTCTCTCTCTCTCTCTCTCTCTCTCTCTCTCTCTCTCTCTCTCTCTCTCTCTCTCTCTCTCTCTTTTTAAAAAAAAATCTATCTTAAAAGAAAAAGAATCAATCCTAAAGAAAAATTCCTGAATTTCGTTACCGGTATGTTCATTTTTGAAATTCAAGCAGTCCATTGTAAGTCTTACGTTATTCTTTGCATTGCATTGCATTGCATAAACTCCCCTTCGATCCCCATCATTCTTATAGCAGGTTTATTTCACCAAACCGTCTATTCCATTTTATCCTCAGATCGACAGACGGGAACAACTATCAGGTGAGACTGCCTTATCGATCAAATCTCTTTCAAATAGTATAAACTTGGCATGCACGGGAAATTTTGTTTTGCATAATTATGGATTGGAATAGCAGCCTCTCCTCTGGCATTTTCTATTTTTTTTTTTTTTTGGAGAAACAACAGTAATTGTCATAGTTGTTGATGTTTTTGTTGTCGTCATCGTCGTCGTCGCCTTTGTTGTTGTTGGTGGTGGTGTTGATGTTGTTGTTGTTATTATTATTATTATTATTATTATTATTATTATTATTATTATTATTATTATTATTATTATTATTATTATTATTATTATTATTATTATTATTATTATTATTATTATTATTATTATTATTATTATTATTGTTGTTGTTGTTGTTGTTGTTGTTTTTGTTTAATTATCAAACATGCTTTTGAAGTTAGCATTATTTTCACATTTTGTTTCAATTCTGCTTTTTTATTTTTAATTTCTTTTTTAGATCCATGACACTCGTTACCTCTTGTGTCCATCCGAGCTGACAGTGCGGCATCTAAAAAAGTTCATCAAGTGCAAGTTTCAGTTGAACGATCGACATCTGGTGAGTGTGTTTGAGCAATTCTATTTGAATTCACACGACAACAGATCTTGGTTGTTTTGTTGGTTTTTTGTTTTTTTAACCCTCTGAGCAGTGGAAGAGATGGAGGGTTGAAATGAGCAGTACATGCTTATGTTAATAGTGACTTAAGGATTGGTTTGTGTTTGAAAGATGTACATAATAAAATAGGCTTCGTTATACCAATATTATGTGAACTTGTCAAAAAATTATCGCCTGATGTAAGTATTAGTAAATACTTTCAAGCTATTAAAAAGAAAAAATTATTATGTTAAGGGAAAGAATATGCACCTTTTCAAATAGCAGATTTAGTTTTAGTGCCCTTTAAATATACATGTAATAGCTATACCTTGTATATAGGTGGTTGATTTCAACTCAAGATCAGTTTTCCTTTATGTATTTTTTTGTTCCTTGGGTTTTTCCCCCCCCCGATGATTGTTTTTTTTAATAGTCTTCAATGAGAACAACTGCAAGCATTGATTTAAACCTACTGGAGTAAAGAGATATAGTACAGGGTAGAAGATTGCCCAGTCTCAAGAGCATAGTATGATTTTTGTATTGTATAAATTTGATGTTACACTATTTCTCGCCACAGCAACAGTAAGTTGTGCATTATAAACACATGCTATAAAATTTCTAATTTGTTAGTTTAAGGCTTCTATGTGGAATCTTTTGTCTTGATTAGACAAGGATGTATCCTGGCATTGCACTTTGTCTATATTTCTAGGACAGAAAAAATAATCAGTGTTATTCTCTTTTCAATAACAAACCTCCTTTACACTAAAATTATGAAGGTAAAACCTTTGCTGTAAAGAGATGTAAGATAAAAATTCATCAGTCTAGATCCTGTGAATGCAAGAGATACGTCATTTTTTTTAAAAGGTATTTCCTAATTCATGTTGTTTATTTTATTTTTTTTACTTTGTAGATCAATCTGTTCCGTGCAAAGGAGGAACTCACTGATGAACTGATGCTGCAGGACATAGCACTAATCTACTCCTGGCGCAAGGTGAGTTAATTTACACTAGACGTCACTGTCTGTCTTGGAGTAGATTTGTTGTTGTTTTTAATTGTCAGATGGATGTTCCACTCTCCTTCACGTAGGCAGCCATGTGCTGGAAGTCATACAGGCTGTCAAAAAGCTTTTGTTAGATTGAGGCTGTGTTGGGCCAGATTTTATGTCTTAGTGCCTCATATGGTGGGCATTCTTTTTGGAAATACTCTGCCGTTTGGTTGTTTATTTTACGTGGGTATTTATATGCGTATACTGTATTCTATTTGTAATTTTGTGTAAAGATGATGGTTTAGTCATTTGTGGCTTGTCCTGATTCTGTTTTCATCTGAGATATGGATGTATGCTTTTGATGTGAGACCTTGTAGCTGTTACCTGTTTTTTTTCTTCAGGATTACTGCAACATCTCTGCTTTCTTGTCGAGCATTTTTGTTGAAATGTACAATGCATTTTGCTTTATAGAGGTCTCACCTTTGATTGTATTCTTTATTCTGAAAGCGGGCCTTGAAATTGACTAACAGTGACAAGCAAGTGGAAGTGAACGTAGGGTGGAGGTCAAGGGGAAGGACGGGGAAAGATAGGGAAAAGATCGTGAATTTAACGTTTAAGTGTGTATCAATTTTTTTCATATTTAGTTCTGCTTTTGTCTTTATAGGTTCTAGGTGTGATTAGGTATATTATGGGAACAAATTGTATCATTTTATGAAGAAAGATACAAGAAAGATGAATTTAGAATTGTACAAATTTTCAGCCTGGGATTTTTTATAGGTCTTTTTCTTCCTTTTAGTCATAATCGTATGGCCCACTTTAGATTTCCTCAAACCTCAGTGTCTCTAATAAACACTCAAAATACAAAAGCAAGTGTAAAATATAAAATGATAACAAGAAGATTATGAACTATCAAAAAGATATAAATTTTGCTCTGCACAGAGCTTAGGCTTAGGCTTTTATCACATTTTGCTTTTATCATCAAGAGATGTAATGGCAGTTGCAAGAAATGCCGCATACTGCAAAGAATATTAATAATATTAAGAATTTTTTCACTATCCTAGAGTTTTTAAAATCTTGCGTTTTTGCATTAGAACTTTATCTGGCCGTTCCAGAGCTGATATCTAATTGTTCCTATGAATGTGCAAACATAAAAACTTTCTTTGTTATCATACCCAAAACGCAAATGAAATCCACCTCAATCATTCAGATTTGTACTAATTGCAGGATGATCATCGTATTTTTGTTAAAAATCATTTTAGACTCTGTAATCATCAATCGGATCTAAGAAGTCATGTGATCAACAAGTTAGCGTACCTTTCAGAGCTTACTCACCGTAATATTGTTGGATTGTTATTTGTTTTGTGCTTTGTAGCGTTTACTCAGCTTTTTACAATGTGTTTTTTTCATTACACACCACATGGCGGCTTTTTATTATGGACGGCTTTGTCCTGTGACATGAGATTACTATCGTGGCACGAAAAAACTGTAAAAAACATCAACAGTTACTGTTCGTGCAGCTTTGCCATCCCCATCACAGGTTAATGAGGACTCCGTTATTCCTTAATTTGTGATCCCCATCGAGCCATTGAGAGACATACGCATTATCAACAGCTGGTATAATGCATGGACCTATTCAAACTCTATTCCAGTAGGTCCGCTTCTATCAGCTTGGGCAAACACACACACACACTCAAGTCAAAGACTTTTCATTTGAGAAAATAATGGCAACCGCTGGCTATTGCAGCTCCGATAAATTTGCTCGATTTTACAAAAAAAAAAATGTTGCAGACAGATATACAGATTTTTCTCACGGAATGTAGAAAAGGTCATATTATTCAGGTCACGGCAGTTACAAAAACTTTAAAACTTCTGGTTGGTTGGTGAAGGGGTGAGATAGAATGAGAAAATTACTGTGATGTTTATGGGAACAATTCGTTCCATAAGTCAATAGACGAGCAAAAGCCCTCCCATCGCTCGATGCAGCACAGCCACTCCCAACTTTTTTTTTATTTGTACCTACTAAATGGTGTTGTTTGACATTGTTGTATTGAATCCACTTTAAAACCTAACTGGTCTCGTGAAATCTTGTTCATTCCTTCATAGGTACATGGAACCAATAGAGTTCCAATTTAAACATGTCGGCGATTTTTAGCGATCTTCAGGTTACTGACATTCATTTGCAATGTGGCTGATTTCTTTTTTTTTTTTTTTGGTGTTGTTTATAACGTTTGTCTCAAAATTTAACATTTCTTTACCTCGTATCCAAGGTTGTTCTCTTTTTTTTTCTACCAGGACATGCCCATGAACATAGTGTACACTGTGAGGGAAGTGAATGTGCCTGCAAAAGATAGTACTGGTTGTGTGCGCAATAAAGTGGCAAAGCAAAGTGACTTGCACAATAGCACTGTACAAAATAGCAGTCAGTCAAGCATAGAGTCTCCATGTGTAGCTAGAACATTGAAGAATTCAGTCCAGGAAATCTCCACAGAAGGCGCTCTTGCCATTTTGCCAAGCACCCCACCGGAAGTGACAACACCAGTGGTATCGTCACCACCTCTCATATCTCCTGCTTCCCCATCTCTTTCGTCACCGCCTTTGTTCTCACCACAATTTTTTTCCACGCCAACTGTACCACTTGTGCCATTTTCTCCTGAAAAGTGTCCATCAAATGCCAGCAAGCACCCAAAATCATCAGAATCATCTGAACTGGCAAACCAGAACCCTACCTGTGCCATATATCAAGCAACAGGTGGACAGTCAGACTCTACCAAGAGTCGCCAATGTACAGAAATAAACAAAATTACTAAGTCTGTAACTACAATGGACACTGCCATAGACGAGACTCTAAATGAAAGGTCGTTTTCTCAGTTCGGGAAAATTTCTTCACCTTCTCCCCCCACTTTAGAACTGGGTCCATCAGTGAAAAAGATTTGTTCTGCCTCTTCAATGTCTCTAGTCAGCGTCACCAAGGAACAAGGCAACAGATCTACCCTTAGCCCACCTTTGCTTCAAGCGCAGGCTGCTTCAAGTCCAACGAGCCTACCACCTCAATATTCCAATCGGAAATCATCCCACTGTCCACATAATTCTTCCACCCAGTGCTCTTCTCATAGCGACCGACTTTTAGCGCCTCAACCAAAAAACATTTCAGTGACATCATCTCATGTTTCTACGATTTCATCGCCCTCGATTTCTTCTCAAAATCCCGCCCAGTGTTCTTCCAGTTCTTCCGTCACGTCCATCAGACCGTCTCCCTGCCAGACGGTGACAGACCCTAGCAGATTGATGCACAGTGTTCATGCCATCCTCAGCAAGTCGACGTCCAGAAGTCAGTCACATACTCCACCTCAGTCCAGCATGCCACTTCGCTGGACACCTGTCATTGAGCACAAAGCTTCACCAGTCTCTACAACTCCACAACAACTCCCTTGGTGTGTAGATCCTTCACCAGCACAAGGTAGAAATGGTGCCATTTACTCAAACAGTAGGGACAAAAGTGGTGGACGGCATCAGTCAGACACTAAAAACTCCCACGGCAGTGATTCTGCTTGCAATGTCAAGCCGATGGAACCAGCGTGTGGTAAACAGGATATAAAATGCTTTTCAAAGCAATCGGGAGAGGTCCGTGAAGGAAAGTCGTGTGTAAAAGGGGAGAGTGGAAGTACAAAAACAGGAGCGAAAAAGTTTCATATGGCAGACATTAAAGATTTCTCAGGACATAGCGATACAAACGATGTTCAAATCGGTGTCAAAAAATACAATTCTATCCCTCTGCAAAAGGACATTAAATATGGCACTGTTAAAAAGGTAGATACTCCAATACTCCATAATTTTACTGGATCAAGTAGCAGTGATATAAAGCCAATAAAAAATTCATTACCTAAGAGAGAAGACTTAATAAATGGAGATAGCAAGGCTAAACTTGAAACTAAGACACATCTTAAGTATGACTCATATAGGAGATGCGCCGAAACAAATTTCTCAAATTGTGTACCTCAGCAAAACTTCAAAGCTTCTTCAATTTCAGTGAAAACGGAGGAAGTTCAACCTTCACACAATAAAACTGCAAGTTATAACAGTAAGCGCGCAGATCCAGATAGAGTGACTGAACTGGTCACTAATGTTTCAAGTCCTACAGTCGCACCCTCTGGAAAGGAAGAGAAGAATAAAACAAAGTCCGCCGATTGCAATTTGAGTTTTAAACTACAAAGACTCCACTCCCACCCAGGCCAATCGACAGAACCTGCCAACAAAATTCAAGAGCAGCATCACTCCCCTGCTAAAGATCAACCCATTGATATCGACGCTGTTTCCTGTTACATTCCTAAATACCAGAAGCACAAAGCGCTCTACTTGGCAAAGCGCTCTGTGTCCTGCGTAGAGGATTCTACAGTCAAAACAAACGGGAATTCCTCACAAATGATGGAGAAGCGCAACTGGAAGAAGAGAAAACTGTCAACTCTGGATTTTGACCCTTCATCAACTCTGCTCATTCAGAAGCAAGAAAAACAAAGCCCAGGCGTAGCTCCTAGCGCTTGGGTCACTAAAAATGGTGCTAATTCGGGTATTATTGGTACTGGTGATAACACCAGCTTTATAGCTTGTGACAAATCGAACAAGCCTGACAATCTTGGTGGAAGCCAAGACAGACATCAGTGTAGGACAGAGGTCACTCCATCTTTATTTAACAATAGGAGTTTCAAAGCGGCTAAAGGCATTGTTTGTCAGTCTGAGGAGACACCAGCGAGGCCAAAATCAGTGTTAGAGGTCTCACCGTCAACAGTGTCCTGTCTCCCTATGGTTGGACGTTTAAAGACTGATACCAGAAGCTTTAGCATGGTCAGTAATGAAAATATTTCCGGACTTATTGTGTCTGATAGTTCTTATATTGGTGCGGAGTTAGTGAAAGGTCCAGCTGCAGATCAGACATACAAGAATATGAAGATGTCGTATCCAAGTGATAGTTTAAACAGCAAAACTTGCAAAAAGGATAACAGCAAAATTTCGAGTAGGAGCGGTGATGTGAACAGTACTGACAACCTCAACAACAACAACAATTATAACAGCAACAACAACAACAACAACAGGAGCAACCTCGGAGGCAACACAATGAGCATCAATGATAGAATCAGCAAGGACAGCAACAAGGCGAATGTAGCTGACAATGTTGCTAGTTCTCCTCAAAAGCAGATCTCAGCAAGCAAACATGGAGTCGGACATGGCAACAAATTTCTGTATGGCCCAGCTGTGACACCTCACTCTCAGGACCATCCAGGAAAGCCAGGCCAGGATCGACTGCCGCTACCCAGAGAGAAAAACGATTCGAGCTGCACAAGTGCTAGCCTCAGCACAGGCAGAGGTGCAGAACGCACCACTTGTATCAGTGTGGAGGTACCGAGCAGCTCCCCGTCAGATGGCGCCTCCACTTCCAGTAGCTCCACCTCGCCAGCAGCAGACGTCACATCACCGGGAACAGAGGATCGAGCGGATAATTCAGTCCTGTTGGAGATGCAGGTGACGCCACCTTGCGTGAAGAGTTATCTTTCTTCGCCCTGCTCTGGAACCAAAGGATTACCTTTAGATCTATCCAACCGAAAAAGCAAGTGATATTGGACGCATGTACTGGTTTGTGTCTTTTTATCTCCGTCGATTGATTTAATTTCAATTTGCCTTGCTTTTTTACTCTGATTATCTGTTCGTTTAATTGGTCTGATTTTGCCCTGTTGCAGTTCAGCTTTTACATGGAATGATGTCATCATCATTTACATCATCATCACCGTCATAGTTTATCATCGTTGTTGCTATCCGTTTTGTCTTCTTCCTTTTTTATGTTCCTTTCCTTTTTTTATTTTTATCTTTTTATCTTTATTTATGACAACAGTATTGTGCCAAAGACTGTGTAACAATAGGATACACCGTTGAATTTAATAACCTTTTAGCCAGGAGTTTGAGTCAAGCTTTTATCAGCTTAGGGGCGGGATTTAGAAAGTGCCGGAAGAGATATGTGAGCCAAAGGGCATTTCAATGGACAGGCTAATCAAGCAATCAATTTTTTCTTAAAAATATGTACCCTAACTTATTGTCGTTAAAACCTCCCCCTTATAGAGGTATTCCTGAAAAAAATGCATAAAATCTGTACCTTCCCAGTCTATTTGAAGATCTCAAGTTAAATGGCTATAAATTTCCTTTAAAAAGTACCAAAGAGGTTTGTTACTTTGTGGGACTACATTCTATTTGTATTTACGTTATAATCAGCGTTCAAAGGATCTATAGTTATATAAATCAGATTTGGGATTTTACAAAATGTGTTCCCCATTCTTATTGAGGATAGAGAGGTAAAGTTTTCACTGTTAGTCTAGTTCTTTTTAATTTACCTTTTATAACCTTTAAATTGAGACTAAGTTTATGCGAACTTGAAAACAAAAACCGCATTATTTTTATGCCACCCATATGGGTTGGAAGATATTTATTTCTCGCATAATATAAATATTTTGTTTGCCTCGAAAAGTAGGGCGTCGGTGTTTCGAACATAGGATAATTGACAACTCGAAAATCAAGACGGAAGGAACATGAACTGATTTCCAGTTTCCCTTAATTTTTTTGAGAGTTGAAATATGGTATACGTGTATTAGATTCCTGAAATTCGCATGGAATTAGTGTGTCTTAAAATACTCTTACCTCTGTTCTGTTGAAAAAGAAGGACTTCGATCACATTCTAACATTCTAATTATTACTGGGTAGACCTTAATTTGTTTCGCCCTACTCGCATCCTTTCGGAATCAAATAAAAATAATCAATGATTTAACGACATTACCTTGTTGTGAGCGCCTGTTCACGGGCTTTTGATATTTTTTGGCGTAAACAATGTGGTAAAAGATATACACATCAACGTGTTAATATTAGCACTTATTTTTTTTAAGCGTGCACGGATTTTTAATATCAGAACCTCTTCCATTAAAAGTTGTGTTTAATTGTTCTCTGCCTCATAATTGGCGGGTATTGTCAGAATCGCGGAAGTAAGGCTTGTTTTACTTTTTTATGCAGGGCAGCTACATTTTCCCTTTTATGACTGCAGAAAAAACAAAGAGTACTAAAATAATACTGAATAGTTTTGGGCCACACTAGATTCTGCGCCACGATGGTGAGAATAGTTATGAGAATCGATACTTGTGATACTGTGTGAACGATATTTTCTGAGAGATTTAATCGGGAAATCTGGACTTTACTAACTTGTTATCTGCTTTATTTTTTTTATTATTTTTTTTTAAGTCTTTCGTTAAAACTGAAATCGGTAATATTTTTGTATCATAAACAAATGTGGACAAAGATTAGACCAAAATTTTTACGAAAGAGAAAACTTTTCGATTCATTATTAAACCTGAATCAGTAGCAAAGATGACACTGAGCAAAATGTATAATTTTATCGCCCTCTGGAATTATAGTGATCCTTTAAAGCGTCCGAAACACAGGTATGTTTATCATTAATCGAGAATGGTGTTCATTTATTGATGAACTGAGGGAAGAGTTTTACAAGCTGAGTCCGCCACTACCAGTTATCTCAGGGCTTCCTGCTCTGTGAGTACCGTAATATAGAATTTCAGTATCTGTGTATATTATCCTTCAAAGTAAACACATTTGGGTTAAAAGAAATTAGGGATATCAGATCGTCAAAAATGTGTGTGCGTGTGTGTTTTAAAACTTCTTTTCCTGTTGCAAATGCTCCACCGATTTCATCAAGTGAAGAAAAAGGAGGCCGTTGGGATTTTTATATATAATTTTTTTATGTGACATAACATAATTATACCTAACCCTCGGCCTAAATCCCACTATGTCCTCAACTTCTTGAAAGTAATCTCACTCCTTTCATCTAATTTCGTGGTCTTGTAATTTAATAAATACAATCCGACCCCTAGAGCTAGACCTAATTGTCATACTGAAATAATTCATCGTTGGCAAGCCGCGGTCTTGATTTTAAATTAGATGCCGCGAGATTAATCCAGGTGTGCTGAATAAAGTTAAGTAATATTCATTTTCTTATTTGATAAAGGGATTCATCCTTTTTCCATTTCAACAAATTGATAATGGTGGTGAATTCAAAGCATTTTCTTGGCCTTTTTTCATCTAGGTTTTCTATTCTGTACTGAAAAACTTTTCTTAGAAAAATACTATGTAGGCCTAGTGTTGAAATTCTAAATGACGAAATAGAATGCAATACAAAATGGCAAATCGGCTAATTTTAGACTTTCCAAATCTATCAAGATCTTTATAAACGTTTATCAGAAAGTACCTAAAGGTACCATTGTTTAATTCTCTCCACGGAAAAAAATTCGTGAAAAGAACACATTATACTTGGAATCAGAGAAACATATTAAAACGACTTTTACAATCATGTTAGTGTGTTTTTGTTTTTTTTGGTTTTTTTTTTTAAATCGACTAAGTCCAGACGGATTTCATTTCAAAATGAATTGCGTTACGATTTTGAAAACTCGTGGAAATCGAACCGTACAGTTATTTATTTTCCGATGTGTTTGTGCTTCAAGTTCAGTGTAAAGTACTGAAAGGACAAAATATTCACCTTGTCTTTATCTGTAATGTCCCTGCGGTGTTGCCTTATAATTCTATAACTTAAAGTCGAATTTTATTTTAAATGAGGGTAGAAAGATAAATTATAGCTTTCCATTCCCCTAACCCGCCCTTCTACTGTTCTTGATTTACATTATACCTGGGACATTTTGGTGACATCGTGTACTAATTTTTTTTTTTTTTTTAGAGAGCACCATGTTTTCTTTGGGTTACAATTAAAAGTTACTTGTATATAAAAATGTTCATAATAATTAGTTTTTGCCTACACTCCCGCATAGTACATTACAATCATGATGATTGTACTCAATAAAGGTTTGCAACAATCTAGTTATATACATTAGAACTACCTTTCCTTTTTGAATGACTGTACAGTCATAAAAACAAAATACTCATTGTGAGCTGGCTGGCGCATTTCTTTTCCCGCTTTTCTGTTAGGTAAGTAAAGAAAAGAAAGAAAGAAAGAGGCGGGGCTGTTATAATAATTACTGTAAAGATCATCCAACACCTTGAATGTGCCTGATTGTATGAAAAACTCAGATGTTATTATCATTCTGTTTATTGTTTTCTCTCAAGTCTAACCAGAAAATTAATTCAGCTGTTAATGCAGTAATGGCTTTAGATAAATTGTGACGACTATTTGTAAACAATGCTATCTTTGTATAAGCATTTTGTTGTGTGTGGAAGGCTTAAAGCTGAGACGATTTTTCTGTTTGCCATCACTTTTTTTAGTACTTAATCTAATAACAGTGGACTGCGAATGTGCAGTGAATCAGACAATTAAAAAAAGGATTATTTCTGGCCTTATATATTATAAATATTGGTTTTAAGAAAACTTAAAGAGATCTGATTAATGAGATGCTGATCTCCAAACAAACAACGGAATATGATCTGAATTAACGTAAGCTCTGATAAGAGTGTCCTAGCCATGGGATAGCAAAAATGGTCGAAAAAGACCTAAACTGGCGCCTGAAATGACGCTCCAGGAAAGACAAAGAGAGTTTTAAAATTAGGAATTCAGACCTGAGAGAATTATTATGATGTGAGATGGATTGACGACTTTTGAGATGAGTTTTTTGCTTGTTTGTTTTATTTTTTCATTTTTTTTTTTTAAAGTAAGAATGCGATTTAAGAAATCAACATTGAATTTCTCTATCATATCATAATTATTATGACTGTGACTAAAAGTTAGTTACCAACACGTATAATATGCTTTGTTTATTTAATGATTTATGCACCTCTTAATATTATGCAGCTTTTCTTCCATTAACATTTGTGATGAAGACGTTGTTGTTGTTGTTACTCCACTCTTTGTAAATATTCTTAATTTTTCTGTGGTAAAAACATTATTATACACCGATTGTCTTAAGCCCCTTTTTTGTTTTTAAACAAAGGGCCGAGTTTGTATATTGTTCATTATATTGGAACTATTTATTCTCCCATTTATATCTTATAGTTGTGAACCCCTACACACTTTCGCCTTGTTATTTTTTTCTTTATTTTATTAATACCACACTTGCTGTATATATCAGTCAACGTTAATTAATTGGCTGTGGTAAGGTTTTAGAACATTGTACATATTAATTAACAGACTTTGTACATACACCGTTTGCGACGCCTTTTCCTAAATTTGCTTTCATCATGTACATTGTATTTATTCATAATCTTCCTACACTTTTTTTAATCACTCATATACTTTAGCTTTTACTGAGATGTGATACTACAACAATGGCGTATGTCTGTGATGGCTGTGCCTTCATACGTTGCTAAGTCGTTTTTCATCTGTACATTTTTTTTATTTGTACGAAACTGTTAACTTGATAATTGCTAATAGATAATTTGTAGAAAAGCCTTGCCATTCTAGTGACAAGAGCCGAATCCCTCAAGCCGTCTCCAACACGGAAAATATGCAGGGTTAAAAAACAATTACAAAAACTTGAAGGATGGCGGCTATGTACGAGACGCGGGGATAATAGTCACCAAAGCATGAAACAGTCGAGCGAAATTAAGTCAATGATTCATAATGATGATACCGACACTGCCAGATTCTTCGCCTCCTCATTATTTTTCACTTTACCTCAGCTTTGGAAACCTTTTGATAGGTAAAGATTATAATTCCTTCCGTTATTGACTTGCCTGTTCTGCTTTTCTCCGCGATCTTCCCTTGCACTCACCCCCTTTTTCCACCAACACATATTCACACACGAAGCCATACACTGACCGCTAGCTGTTTGACTCATTACTTGTGCACATGGAATAGGTTTTTTTGGCTAAAAATTGTGCGACCATGTAATGCTTGTTTTGAAAAAGATGTTGTTATTCATGTATTGTCAAACTGTATGAAAGATTTTTGTTCCCCATTTATGAATAGTTTAAGTTTTGAAGTTAAGTTAAATCTGAACTGCGTTGTCGAGGAATTTTTTTTAATACAGTATGTTTTCTCTTGTTATAACGGTATTGTTGTTATTATTACAGTACCTTTTACTATGATTATTGTTATTATCATCGCCATCATCAAATTAATAATACTATTGTTATTGTTATTATTATTATTATTATTATTATTATTATTATTATTATTATTATTATTATTATTATTATTATTATTATTATTATTATTATTATTATTATCATCATCATCATCATCATCATCATCATCATCATCATCATCATCATCATCATCATCATCATCATCATTATTATCATCATCATCATCATCATCATCATCATCATCATCATCATCATCATCATCATCATCATTATTATTATTATTATTATTATTATTATTATCATCATCATTATTATTATTATTATTATTATCATTATTATTATAATTATTTCTTCGTAGGGTCCAAATTGAAACCTTTTTTTCACATCAAGTAAAGTCTACATTTATTAATAACGACTCATAAAAGCACATCACAATTCTGACTTCTGAATCACATGGCTGTTCGATGATTTTTCATTTGTCAGGTGTTAGAAGGGAATTTAAAAAATACAAAATATCTAGCAGATTCGATCCCACGAATGTATTTTTTTTAAACTCCCTTCTAAATTAGCATAAAGATTAGTGACTCGCTATAACAGTTTCAATGCTGCATGGGCAGTTTACTCATCTATATGTCCGAAAAAAGTAGATATTTTTTTATAGTTAATCATTAATTGACTAGTATTGTTTTGTTATGATTATTATCTATACTGTTATTTGTTTTTCAACGTTCATCTTGCTGTCAGGGCAGTGAGAAAAAACTCCTTAAATTTTTTCTTGTTTTGTTTTACATTTACAACACTGTCCAAGAAAACATTTTCCAGGGCAATATAGGCATTAAATTATTATTATTATTATTATTATTATTATTATTATTATTATTATTATTATTATTATTATTATTATTATTATTATTATTATTATTAGTGGTAGTAGTAGTAGTAGTAGTAGTAGTAGTAGGAATAGTAGTAGTAGTAGCAGCAGCAGCAGCAGCAGCAGTAGTAGTAGTAGTAATTTAAATAAGAAGACAATACTCTTCCCTTTGAAGATCTCGAACGAAAATTCAATTGTTGAATTATTTGTTAACTTAGGCACATAAATAATGAGACGATATTAGTAGTGTTAAGCTTTTATTTTTTGTTGAACGCATATATTATACAGACATTATTCTGCGCTGTTTTAACTTTTGTTTGATTATTCTCAATTTCTTTTGTTTCTTGTTTTGTCTTTACTTCGACCGCAATTTCATCAACTTAGTCATGCTATTTCTTTTTTTTTTTTTTTTTTAAGTATGAGCTGAGATTTTTTTTCCTGAAAAATAATGCTGTATGAATTATATCCAGCCCTTCATCGAATCACCGCCCTCATGATAAGAAAAATATAATACATAAGTTCGGTATGTTGGGATAATAGCGTAGGTTTTTTTTTCTATTACCGTCTCTCTCTCTCTCTCTCTCTCTCTCTCTCTCTCTCTCTCTCTCTCTCTCTCTCTCTCTCTCTCTCTCTCTCTCTCTCTCTCCATCTATCTATCTATCTTTTTCAGTTCGATCTTAAATTTATTCTGGCAGAAAAAGTATGACAATCCTCAGTAACAAGCTTATTATTATCGTTTTATGTAACAAAAACTTGGAAGATCAGGCCGAATTGAGATTTGCTTTCCAAATAAGACTTTGAGAGAAGCTTAGGGGAAGTTAAACAAATTAGAAATATAATTATGTAGGACTACTTTTTTTTCTTTCTACCGATATGAACGTAGTTTGAAGTTATCTTCAACATAATGACCCAACTAAATCTCATTGTTCTTTCATATGTGTGGCGGTTCTTCGAGAAGCCGGTTGAACTCGTTCAGTTTTGTGTCATTTTGTTAGTATTTTTTGTTGCTTTCATTACCAGTTTTGTTCAGCTGTGATTTTTACTGATTCTACGACCATTTTGTTCCCTTAATTTTTTTTTAAAACGACGGGCATGCCTATTTTTAGAAATTTCTTAATGATTTCAATATTTTGCCTCTTGGAAGAATTATGTTAAAGAAAACAGACTTCGCGTCTTATTCTTCTTGAAAAAAAACACTATTGTTGATAATTTGCAGCAATTTGTAAGGCCGCATTGCTGATTGCACTTACAGACTGATGTAGAGCCCGAGAGTGTAGAACTTAGCATTCACTGAACGTGTGACTGCGGATGAGATAAATACCACACTCTCTGATAATACTACGAATGGAAGTCACGAATAGACTTTTAGGTTTTGTCTGCATGACGTCTGCACTGAAGAATCTAAATCATTCAAAAAGCGTTGGTTGAAGTTACTACCAGTTTTTCAGAGGTGCGCAAAGTCAAGCCAGAGAAAGACTCGCGGATAAAGAAATCCTACAAAGAACAAAACAAAAACAATTGTTAAAATACGTTTTCTTTCATCGAGCGTTGGACAAAGCTTTTAGTTCCCATCTAATCTACTGATCTAAATAATTTAAAAATGTTTTTTTTTCCTCAAATCCCGCTTCTTATTTTAAAAGACGACGAATTCTCTCCTCCACTACCACATGCTCCGCTTCCTTTATCTCCTTAGTGGATGTTGTTCAAAGTCTAATAATAAATGAAACAAAGATGTCAAGTTAGTGACTTCGGTTTAAATTTTTTTTTTTTTTACGTCTTTTTTATTGTTCTGTTTTACTTCTTCCGCTTCATTCCGTTCCTTTTGTGATGAAATTATCGGTTATTTAAATTTTGTTTATGATTTTACGAATGTCGAGTAAATAATAAGATGATAATAATTTATTACAATGTTTCAATGCTTGTCTGCGTGGGAGAAGACCACGGGGTGTATTTTTAATTACACAGAGAGACAGACAGACAGACAGACAAAAGAACAGAGAGTTAAATTTATAGGTGCGTAAAGATCGACAGGTTGATAGAGAGAGAGAGAGAGGGAGAGAGAGAAAGAGAGAGAGAGAGAGAGAGAGAGAGAGAGAGAGAGAGAGAGAGAGAGAGGGATATTGTGGGGTGTAGATAAATAAGAGAGAGAATATCTTAAGGCAAACAGAGGAATAGGGGGACAGGTTTATTTGGTTGTTTGAATAAAGATAGCAGAAGAGTGATCTTAAAACTTTTTTTTTTTTATATCTAGTGACAAAAGGTTGGAAACATGAGAGTGTGTTTAAATTTGTTTCATTTTAGGACAGAAAGAGCAGTTCACAATTTAAGCTGTGTACTCTTTAGTCCAATTGTTTCTTGATGAGTGTTTGTTTCTTTTAGAAACACCATGATGGAAATAGAAACTTTGATAATATTTTGTAATGTTTTTTTTTTAATAAGTTCCTGATGGTGCTTTTGATTGCATTTATTTCCAAAATGATTGTTTACTGATTATTTTCGTATAAGTTTTTTTTTTCTTTTTTTTTTGTTTGTTTTATTTGTCTTAACGCGCCTGTTACTCGTTGAGCAGCCTATAAATTTATGGAGCATCCTCTTAAAATTACTTTGTACTCTTACATTGTCATTGCGATCATTCTCGTTTTATTGTTAATTTGTTTTTCTGTGTCTTACTACTACTACTACTACTACTACTACTACTACTACTACTACTACTACTACTACTACTACTACTACTACTAGTACTACTGCTGCTACTGCTACTGCTACTGCTACTACTACCGCTACTACTACCAACTACTACTACTACTACTACTACTACTACTACTACTACTACTACTACTACTACTACTACTACTACTACTACTACTACTACTACTACTACTACTACTACTACTACTACTACTACTACTACTACTACTACTACTACTACTACTACTGCTACTGCTACTACTACTACTACTACTACTACTACTACTACTGCTACTGCTACTACTACTACTACTACTACTACTACTACTACTACTACTACTACTACTACTACTACTACTACTACTACTACTACTACTACTACTACTACTACTATTTTTACTACTACTACTACTACTACTACTACTACTACTACTACTACTACTACTACTACTACTACTACTACTACTACTACTACTACTACTACTACTACTACCATTATAACTTTGATTGTTATCATCTCTATAATTAGTGTCATTCTCATTATCTTGATGATTATTATATAATGATGTCTTCTCATTTCATGATTTATAAGAAGTGTGATAGTAGCTAAGTATAGACATTATAAAGTTCAATTTACATTGATGATTTTCCTCAATATTGCTATAGTTTTGTTATATTGTAAAAAAAAATGACGGCTTTTTTTTAAATAATCTTTTCAAATTTCGACAAAAGCTAATGTTCTCACCAGCTTTCTTTAACGCTAATGCAAGGAAAATAATTCTAGAATTTTGGAGATAAACGTCTTCCAAGTTAGTTCACAACCACGCCGTTTTCCTTTTAATATCCTCGGCAATGAAAATGGACACAGTTGTTACAATACTCCCAAAAATAATAACCCACTGTCAACTACAGCTTCTGATATAAGATGAATTTCAAAATGTGCACTTTACACTTATTTTTGTAAGTCCTTATTTCATTCACTCTATGTTAAGATCTTGATATTATTTTCTTGCCACTAAGTGTCTCCCTAAGTTGTGAAAGTAAGTGTCTTGCCTTAGTACAATACGCGTGTGTATAGCATACATTGTTCATAGTTTCTTAATATGTCGGCCTTGTTGAGATTTGTATGTACATAAAGTATGATGACTATATATAAGATGTCGTGGGCTGTCGAATCGTGACGGATTCTATGAATCTTACACTGTGCACGTATCGTATCATTCAAATAAAGTTAATGGCAATTGACAGCATTGGTTATGTTATTTTTTTAGTCTAGGTGGAAAAAATATGAATTAAGATAGTGTGTCTTAGAGGTGAAGGGGAAAGAAAGTGAGAGAGAGAGAGAGAGAGAGAGAGAGAGAGAGAGAGAGAGAGAGAGAGAGAGAGAGAGAGAGAGAGAGAGAGAGAGAGCGGAATTGATAAAGATGGGGAGAAGGAGAGTTGAGTGAAGTAATGTTATCCTTAAGAATTGTTCTATTAAGATATAATCATACATTTTACAAAATTTGTTCCTGTACTACGTTTTTGTTTTTTTCAGTAGTTATTATTTTTAATGTATAATTTATACTTTAGGCCTGGGCTAACTAACAGCTGGTAATTTTATGATGGCCTAGCACGAAGCCTCCCTAAGCAAAGGTCGAGTTAATGCAAGAAAAGAGATAAGTACATGAACTTTTACAGCCAATGCTAGCAAGGATGATTTTCCAAAATTATATTTTCTTGAACACCACTGTTCGTAGCCGGTGGATTTTTAGATGGGGCTTTGGAATGGATTTCCACAGGGAGCAGGGAGTAGAGTTGGTGCTTTTCTTCACAAAGAAGAGCTAGCATGAGGTCCGAGACTAGCAGAGATTAAAAAAAAAATCATGACTGGCCCAAGTCTCTCCAACCCTTCACTGTTTACTAATTAAAAGAAGTCCAGAGCCCAAATATAATTTTGCGTATGTCCCAAGTAAAGAGCTTTAAATTAAATTAAGTCAAACTTTGGCTCGCATAGTATGTGAATGCTGGATGAATGGTTACAAACAAAGGCATTAGATGGAGAGTGTGTTTCGCTCCATGTCTGTAACTGAAACTCTAAATGACCAGCCAAACCTCTAATTACTGTGTTGGAAATTTGAATGGGGAAAATGATTTATTACCCTTGAGCACTTCTGGGGGTAACGTGATAGAATTATCTTCACTCCAAATATTTTACACTCTGTGTATAACAAAACAGCCTAGAGTAGGGTAGAGATAATGCTCAATAGCTGCACTCCAAGCTAACATTCCAGCACAATTCTACCATCTGAAGAATCAGCAATGCTTATACATTGAATCATGAAACAAACCTCCTTCCCCCCCTCGCGCCCCCCCCCCCCCCCCAAAAAAAAAAAATCCAGTTAATTCATATCTAATTAATTATGACGTTTAAAAAAAACATACATTGATAGGTTTTTTGTTTCCCAACATTATTTTGATCTCCTATTACACTTTCTTCTTTTTTTTATGTTGCGGCTAATTGTGGTTTAGATAATCTATTATCGGATACCCATTTAAGTCTCTAGCTTTTAAAGTGCACTTTCTATGATTTTTTTCAAATGTAAATAAATTTTTACAAATTTGTCGAAAATACGCTCAGCAGTGAGGTTTCGCCAGCCACTGCACTTTCATGATTCATTGAACTTTTCCTCTGATATCATATTACTGATGAGGCAGGTAAACTAAGTTGCTCTCTATAAACTGTCGTGTTGTGAGAGAGCGAGAGCGGGGTTGATAAAGATAGGGAGAAGGAGAGTTGGGTGAAGTAATGTTATACTTATATTTAATTATACATTTTACAAAATTTGCTTCTCTAAGCTGCTTCTACGTTTTTAGTATTTTTCCGGAGTTATTGTTTTCAATTATAATATATATTATAGGCATAGGCTTACTTAGACCTTGTAATATGATGGCCTTGTACGAAGCCTCCCTATGCAAAGGCCGAGTGACCGAAGCAAACAGCTTTGCATCAGTAAGTGTCATAGTGACCAACACGTTTTTAGACTTAGCGTAGTTATGTTAAATTAAAAGAAAATTTACTTTTCGTCCTAATTTTGCTAAGAAGTCAAACGAAACAGATCACCGTAATAACCCTTTATATTATGCAAAGGTTTTGTTTGCTTAGGCTGAATACATAACCAAGGCGGTTTTCGTATACGCGCAGATCATTCTGAGCGGTTCGACACCTCGTCTTTCCCAGCTCATCATTTTAGAAAAGGCTTGTTTAGATAACGCAAACGCTTTTTTGCGCGTTTTCTGCCCTCCTGCTCATTAAATTTTGTGTTTAAACAAATAAATTGATCTTCTGAAATCTATATTTTATTTTCGTTATCATCATGTGTTCCGATTTGTCTTTACACGAAGAATTTACTTTATTGGATAGCTTACATATAAAAGTGAAAACAGAAAGAATAGGACTTCATGAAATAAACGTTAAAAGACAATGTCTGGGTGAATATCACCATATCCGTAAACAACTGAAAGAAAACCGCGGTTGCAAGATGATAAAGCGCTGCATAGTGGAGGTATCGGCAGAATGATCTCTAGTCTACATGTAGATCTAGTACGGCCCATAGATTACACCTACTGTGTTGAACACAATTATTTATGAAAGCCGTGCGCAATACTGATGATTTTGACTTGCTTGGAGAATTCATCGTTGTATTATTTTAGAAATCCCGAGACATGTTTTGTTTTTAATCAATTTTTCAGTAAAAAATCAATTTCTTTCTTTGGTCCCTTGATTCAAAAAAGCATTCAGATTTTGAGTGTGGTCAATGCTTACGAAGAATTGTCCTTGGAAAGTAAGTTAAAGCTATGCCCAGTGACGCCACACATCCTGTGTCCGTTACTGGACCCAACTGCCGGTGATGACTCTTCACGACAGCCCAAAAGCGTGAAAAGAATAAGATCTTCATTGTTTCAATGATTATAATGTTCAGCTTGTTACATTAATTTTGAAGATTTTGCAGAGCTCTTTTTTTGGTGGTAGATTATAAGTTGCAAGACCGTAGTCCCTAGACAGGCTAACGTCTATATTGCAGTGTTTAAGTTGCAATAGTAAAAATAGTCCAACCAATTCACACGTTTCTGCTCCGTCAAAACTTCCCATTGTGACGTCAAAGTCGGACGATTTTTTTAGCCCAAAGTGTATTGTTGTTGTAAAGTGAGGAACCTTGTTGTGTGTTTAATGATATGTTTTTCCTCTTCAGTAATGTTAGTAAAGTTGGAGGCAAAAACCATTGCATTCTCAAGTAGTTTTTGTCAGTGATGAAGATATTATGAAGATACTTTTATTCTTTTCTAATACATTTGATACTATTAAACGATAGGATTTCTGCACATAATCTTTGATAATCAAGGTAAAGCATGCCGGGAGCTTGTGGTAATGCAGTAATTTTATTGAAAATAAATTAATGATTGTTACAGTACCTCAAAGTAGGGAAATTTGACTTTTCTGGGTTTTTACAGGTTGCATCACTCTAATGAGAGGGGTTGGTAGCCGAATAAGCTCAGGAGAATCAACCGCCAGACTTCTACTTCTAGGTCGTATAATAGGCTGGTCGTGCGACGCGATTTGTATTTCTCCATGATTGTGTAATGACTGGCCTCACACGCTACTCACAGAAGGTTTACTTCTAGAACTGGGAAAGAAAAAGAGGAAGTCAGGGGCCAGAGAGGAAAAGGTAGGCGGGAAGGGGGGGGGGGGGGGGGGCATTATACCTTTGGCGGACATATTGAGTGTTTGGTTTTAGAATGGGAAGTCATTCTTTATTGTTAACAAAAAAAGGATGACTGTGAGCCTTTTAAACTTCTTAATAATTTGGGACTTTTTGCATCTCCCAAGCCTACGGTTTGGTATATACCAGACAAGCATCACACGGAAATTCAAAAGGTCTTTTCCTAACTTCTTAATTATGTTTAGACGTTTCCCACTAAAGAAAACCGTTATGATTCCAGTTGACACAATACATCGACGAATCAATAGTGACGATCTACAGCCACACAGCTACTCTACCGACTTTATTATTACTGTGCAGTAGCAGCAAGGGTTATCATGTCGACTTCATTTAGCAGTCCACAGACTTACTACACTGACTTGGCATAAAAATCTATAGCCACAAAGACTATTATTATCGACTTTCTATACGAGTCCAATTGCACCAAAGACTATCAAAATCGATTTTATGCAAACAGTCCGGTAGCAGCAAAGATTATTATATTTATCGTCTTTTTGCAACAATCCAGTTATTGTAGCGGCAATGACTATCTTATCGACTTACAATAATCTGATAACAGCTGCTACGAACACTTCTACATTGACTTTGTGTAATAGTCCAATAGGAGCAAAAACTTTTACATTAACTCTTACTAAATAAAGGCAGATACAAAGTTAATACTGCATAACTGTGTAAAACGACTGGTGCAACATGATAAATTGAATAACAATAAGGATCACCATTATAGTCCGCAATCATGCAATACTGGAAAATCGTTGAATCTGTGCTTTCTCAATTCATTATCATTTTTGAAGATTCTTCTGAGCACTCTTTAGTCATTAACCACTCAACGAACGTGGCGGTAGCTGATGTCGTAACTAGACATCCACGATGAAAGTAAGCTAGCAGCAGGGCTTGGCACAATAAACTTTAATTTCAACCACAGACCTCACAATCTTATTTTTTTCTCCGAAGGGAAAAAAAAAACATATGCTATTATATTGTGGAAATTTCTTTGTAAGCCTCAACATTCATAAGTTCCACTTATTAAAGTTATTTCTGTTTTGCTACAAAATCCAGAATGAAGATCTAGATCCAACTTGGAGTACTAGGTACGGCTCTTCACCGCCATCATGGCGAAGGGTCTAGTTACCGGCAGGATGTACAGAAAATGTGACAGAAAACTATCATTGGATGTAGTTAACTGTTACAGATCGATTCAGTTGATAAGGCTAAAAGCTCTCGGAAAAAATGACGTTTTGTTTTTTGACCGGGGGGGGTGCAAGAAAATCGTGTTATTTTACCTAAAGTCATGATAATGAACCTTTAGAGGGATCGGGGATTTTTCAAAATTCCATAATGTTCTTGCAGCCCAAAATGGCAACCACCAAATTACAGCAACACTCGTAATTAAAGATCCTATCCATCATAGAACACTCACTCGAATTGAGAGACTGTTGTGTCCTTTGAGTTCTTCAACGGCTCAAATATCATGGTGTCAAATATAATAGCTCCACCTCTGGCAACAGCGCTGTCATTCAAGCCGAGCCACTTGGCCACGTCCGCCAATTTGGTGGCTTCATTCTCGGTCGCTCCAAGGATCTGTTCTGACACGACGTTTGGGATACTTCCCATCTTCCTGCGCCGGTATCAGAAATAAAGGATTCAATGAGAATTAGTTTTATTTCCTAATTATTATTTTTTTTTAAAAATCAAAGCATGATATTAAATTCATTTATAATGCGCTCAAAACTCGGCAGAATGATGTTCTTGTTTCGATTATATTATTTTTTTACAACAAAAGTTTTTGTAACATTTTTTTTTGTTTTTTTTTTTCGATAAGGACGGGCTCGAGCGTTCAGGATTTGAGCCGAGTTCATCGCGGTTTCGAAATGCGATTGATTTGGTTGGTACTTCTCTAAAAAAAAAAGAGAATATAGCAAAGTATCCGACTTCAGCTTGATTAATATGGCATTGTCTGTGAATACCTATCCTGAAAGTTTAACGATCGTTGTGAAAGAATAATTCTAGTTTTTTTTTTATCATGAAGCACTAGGAATTTAGTGTCATGGGTTTTTTTAAACTATAGAGTTATGAGCCAGCTCATTCAACATCTTTGTCAAAAATTAGATCTTTGTAACTATATACCATAGAAAGGTAATAGCCTAATATACTATCCTCCCTGTACGAGGCAGGTTCTTCTGGTCAGGAGAGCTCAAGATCTCGAAATAATACTTAGAGAGACAATAAAATTGTTTCCACATTCCAGAAAATTATTAACCGCATTTATCGTATCGTTAAGTCTTGCATAGGTGTGTAATACATTTTCGGCTTTTCGGCCTGCCCACAGGCGCACGGAGCACACAGGACACAGTTTCCCAGCAGCCCCCGAATCTTGATGGCGCTGTCCAGGGAGAAGGCGCCGCTGGAGATGGAGCCGTCACTTAGGCCCTCGTTCACGTAGTTTGCAAACTTGAAGTTTGGCGGAAGTTTAGTCTGCAGAGAAACCACGACTGTCTTAGGCTCAGACGACTTCTCTCGGTAAATTGTTTTGATGCAATGCGAGAATCTCAAGAAGGGTTTACAGTTTCAAAGAAAGATTTAGTTAACCTTGTTTGAAAAAAAAAAATAGAAGGTTTGTTCGGGCGTATCCGGCTTAAATACATTACAGTTGACTTGAAAATTCTAGGACTGAAATCAAGCTCCAAATCTATATTAACAAAATATTCAAGCCTCAAGGTCATTGCCTACAACTTAAATAATCATGTTTCCAAATAAAAAAAAAAATGAAATAAAATAAAATAAAAAGTACAAGGGCAACAACAACTAAAACGGCATCGGCACCACTACCAGAAATAATTGTTGCAACATATTACAGCAACAGGAGTAAAAAAAAAAGAAAAAGAAGAAGAAGAAAACATTGCAGTTAAACCAGCAAGGCAATCATAAGCGCAATAATATTCAATTTGATGATCTCCCGATGTAGCTATGTTCAAAAGTGATAATTCTCAGAAGCAAGGGAGTAGTGAGCCTGGCTGGATGGATTGAGATGACTGCGCTACAGTGGCATTAAGAACAATAGTTGACTAATAAGCTCGATAATTTTCAGTGAGCAGGACTTGATTAAAATGGGCTCAGTGTAATTATATTACCGCAGCAACATTGATCCTTTGTTAGTGGGAGCACTTTTTTCAGTCATAGCACAACAATGACCAATGTTGTGTCATTATGATCGGTGCTATTATTACAGCAGGGGAGATAAGTTTCTCCGCCCACTTAGTAAGACTTTGAAGATCTGTTCAACGTGTTTTGCTCTATAAACGGTCGGCTTTAAATGCTCGAACTACAGAATCTCACCAGTATGAGGGCTATGGTCGTAATAACAAAAGGAACGGAGTTAACCAAAGGCGTGCTATGGTCGACGTTTATTACATTATAATTAGTTATGAGACAATAGGAAAAAACTCACCAGTGTGAGGTCTATGGTGGTAACACTAATACTTAGCACAAGGAGCGGAGCTAACTAAATGAGTGCTATTATAGCCGGCGATAAAGTTATGGAACAGTAGAAGCAATCTCACCAGAGTGGGGGCTTTCATGCTCGTAATAACACAATGAGTGGACCTTATAAAGTGATCAACTTTACATATTTTGTCAATCGTGTAACACTATAGAGACTATAATTATGGTTGCCATAACACAAGCTTAGGAGCGGGGCAAACTAAACCGGTGCATGGTCGACCTGATAACTATATGATAGTCGTGCATTAGTAGAACAATCTCACTAGTATAGAGGCTGTCATGGTCGTCATGACACAAGGAGCGGGGCTAACTAAAGCGGTGCTGTGGTCTACCTTATATCGATATGAGAGTCGTTCATTAGTAGAACAATCTCACCAGTATAGAGGCTATAATCAATAATGGTCGTCGTAACACAAGGAGCGGGGCTAACTAAAGTGGTGCTGTAGTCTACCTTATAACTATATTATGGTTGTGCATTAGTAGAACAATCTCACCAGTATAGAGGCTGTAATGGTCGCCATGACACAAGGAGCGGGGCTAAATAAAACGGTGCTGTAGTCTACCTTATAACTATATTATTATGGTCGTGCATTAGTAGAACAATCTCACCAGTATAGAGGCTGTCATGGTCGTCATGACACAAGGAACGGGCTAACTAAAGCGGTGCTGTAGTCCACCTTATAACTATATTATTATGGTCGTGCATTAGAAGAACAATCTCACCAGTATAGAGGCTGTCATGGTCGTCATGACACAAGGAGCGGGGCTAACTAAAGCGGTGCTGTGGTCTACCTTATAACGATATGAGAGTCGTTCATTAGTAGAACAATCTCACCAGTATAGAGGCTATAATCAATAATGGTCGTCGTAACACAAGGAGCGGGGCTAACTAAAGTGGTGCTGTAGTCTACCTTATAACTATATTATTATGGTCCTGCATTAGTAGAACAATCTCACCAGTATAGAGGCTGTAATGGTCGCCATGACACAAGGAACGGGGCTAACTAAAGCGGTGCTGTAGTCCACCTTATAACTATATTATTATGGTCGTGCATTAGAAGAACAATCTCATCAGTATAGAGGCTGTCATGGTCGTCATGACACAAGGAACGGGGCTAACTAAAGCGGTGCTGTAGTCCACCTTATAACTATATTATTATGGTCGTGCATTAGAAGAACAATCTCACCAGTATAGAGGCTATAATCAATAATGGTCGTCGTAATACAAGGAGCGGGGCTAACTAAAAAAGCGGTGCTGTGTTCGACTTTCATACAGTCTGCAACATCATGAGCAAATCTCACTAGTACCGGGATAACGGACGTAGCTTAATATTAATGGACGCCATGTCCAACTTTTGTTATTTTATGACAGTAATGTCCATGACTGTAGAGGCTGTCCTACCAGCATGGGCGCTATGGCCATCGTTCTGTTTGTTGGCGTGCCCATTTCTTGCACCTTTGGCTCGTCCTTGTCGCAGCACATTTCGATAATGAGTGTCCAAACATGTTTGAAAACGAAACCTCCAATGGGCAAGAAGATCAGATAGACCACCACCACCTTGCAGGATCGCGAGACAAAAACGTGTAAGCAAAGTAAAAGGGGAGATAAGTATTTTTGTTTCATATTATATTTAATGTTCTGTTTGTTGTTTTTTTTTTATCTGAATTTTTTAATATTTTTTTTTTTTTCATTCAAGGTGGGAGTGGTCAAGGGGAGGAATGTTAAATGCAGCTTGGGTTATGATGTCGATTTTTTTGTTTCGAAATATTTTCCATTTTCAAATAAATTTGTTTTGTTCGTTGTTTGCTTTTCTTCATCGTTCATTGATTGTTTGATAGGAAATACCACTTATAATATAGACATAAAGATATAAATAAATAAATATATATATATATAAGAGTGCGCGTGTGTGTCAGAGAGAGAGAGAGAGAAAGAGTACGCGTGTGTGTGTGAGAGAGAGAAAGAGTGCGTGTGTGTGTGTGAGAGAGAGAGAGAGAGAAAGGGTGCGCGCGCGTGTGTGTGTGTGAGAGAGAGAGAGAGAGAAAGAGTGCGTGTGTGTGAGAGAGAGAGAAAGAGTGCGCTTGTGTGTATGTGAGAGAGAGAAGAAAGAGAGTGCGTGTGTGTGTATGAGAGAGAGAGAGAAAGAGTGCGCGCGTGTGTGTATGTGTGTGTGTGTGTGAGAGAGAGAGAGAGAGAGAGAGAGAGGGAGTCTGTGTGTGCGGTGGAGATAGAAAGAGGGAGACAGTCAGACAGACAGGACTGTGACAAGAGCAAATCGACGGACTTCGATACTTTACCCAAGTCGACTCGTAGCGCTCTTTGTTGTACCAGTTGTAGCCAAACATTATGGATCAGTTAATATACTCAGTGTGACGGATTGGTAGAGTAGAGCAGCGGCTTTCTCGTATAATCTTGCTCAAGCTTTTCGGACTTCCTCTTCCTCCTCTTTGTAGCGTTTACAAAGGTATTGAATACATGCGAAGTAAAATATGATTTACGAGGAGGAAAACAAGAGAAATATAGTAGTTTTTCAGATTTGTTTTTTTTTTTTTTCTTAGGTAAAATATGGCTGTATAACTTGTATTGTGTTTTAGCTTGTTTTATCATTATTTCTTTATTTACTTTAGGGAGCTCAAGAGAGAGAGAGAGAGAGAGAGAGAGAGAGAGAGAAAGAGAGAGCGGGGGATGGAGAGAGATAGAGAGAGAGAGAGCGGGGGACGGAGAGAGAGAGAGAGAGAGAGAGAGCGGGGGAGGGAGAGAGGGGAGGAAGAGGAGGGAGGGGGAACAAGGAAAGGGAGGGAATTTTAATTTGAATTATTTATATACAACCATAGCTATTTTTCAGCTTGTTGACATTATTTTTACGCTCTTTTTGGTAATTGTATCATTCAAAATGCGAAGTAATATAACTTTTAGCATATTTTTTTTTCCTTTTGTAGTCGAAATGCTTCACAGTCATCAATAATAATATCCATTATCAACACTAATGACTTCCCACATCCCAACCCTGAAATACTTTTTTGTTCGTACATTTATCTTGTTTCTTTCCCAATGGCCTTTATTTCGGGCGCATATTATGTCGATTTTGTTCCAATGCAAACGTTAGGGGGGACAACTCGTAGTTGATTAAAAATGATTTAAACTAAAATGATATTTTCAAAAAATACATCGTAATCGAACTGAAACCCATAAGTTAAACTTTTTTTTTAGAAACCGTCTCGGTGAAAAAAAATAATTACAGTTACACCACAAGAATTTCTGCAGACTTTAGAATTTCAGCGAAACAGACTATTATTGTTTTCCACATTGGTAAAGTCCATCAACATAAGTCTGTACAATTTCTGATTTCGTTACATTCATCTTCAGATACAGTAAGTTCTAGAATCTAGACCTCATGATAGTGTTTAAACAAGTACGGTTTGGCGGTTAAAAAAAATAAAGAAGTAAGGAATCAAACTGTAGCTATAATTAGCTATTTTCTGTTTGTCTTACCTTTGGAAACAGGTAAACACAAAACCGAGTATATTCACGCTGAATCTAAGAGCCTCAAACTTAATGCTCAATTTGAGACTCTTCTTTAATTGTATGAATAATAATAATAACAATATGACTAAAACAGAAAAAAAAAATTAATTCAAATTATTAATTTAGATTTACTGCCCGTCGCAAGTAAAATAAAACCTCTGTCTCATGTAAGTTTAGAAAATCAGAATTTTCATCCCGAACACTTCAGAGAAAAAGCCTTGAATACGAAGCTTTAAGTGCTTTGAAGTGCGCACATTTTTTTTTTAGGGTTAGTTTAATTGTTTTCTAATTTTGTTTTTGTTTGTTTGTCTTCTTTCATTTAAAGACACGTTGTAATTATTTTTTCCAAATTTAAATATTGTGGAGAGAAAAAAGGGGAAAAAATATACTACAGAGTTCCTATGATTAATGAAATAATTGTATACGACTTAAGGGAACCGTCTCTTATTTGCATATTACAGATATTTGTTTGCTTTTATTATTAATATTTAAATCTCCTGAAAAAGGCAATTACGTACATAAAGGGTCGCTCTAGACTTGAACTGAATTAACCGGGAAAGACCAAAACCTCGCATAATATGACGTAATTATTGTGTTTTCTTGTACCTTGCTTTATAAAAATCCGTGCAATGTGAACTTTTCAGAAAGGCCTTAATTAATTCCAAACCTAGACCTAAGATAAACAGTTTTTTTTGTTTTGTTTTTTTTTAACTGAAACTAAAATCGACATCCATACAAAGCTTTGGTGCTTGGATGTTGGAGGTTAAACAGTTGCGAAAATAACCCTGGTGTCATGGAGATTTTTTTCAATGTTGTGTCGGTGGTTTGATTCGCCCAATACAGCAATATAGCGGACGGTCACAGCTGAACCCCACTCCCCCCCCCCCCAAAAAAAAGCAATTTTGTGACTATCTCCCTTTTTACAGAGTGGTTCCCCTTTGAAAGGGGCACAATCCATTTATTATTGCAACATTCAATTAAGACTGCTGATTATGGCAACGCTAAAGAAACTCACTTGATCTATAGTAGGATTGTTTTATATGTAACTTCAAGCTTGTTTCTTTTTCTTTTTCTTTTTTTCTTTTTTTTTTTTTGGGGGGGGGGAGCCGTTGTTTTTTTGTTTTGTTTTTTGTTTTTTATTTCGGATTAAAAAAAAAAGCACTCATACTATTATCGAATAAATGAGACAAAATGTTATTTTGAAGAGAGATTTAATGTCTAGTGAGGTGTTGTAGATTGTTTAAACCTCTTTCAGTTCGTCTAAAAGATTGGCACTTACGGTTAAAAAAAAAAACAAAGAAATTAGTAAAACTGTCTTTACTTCACAAATGGGTTGGCTTGAAGATTAAGCTCTTCTTAGTTAAGCACAAAATGAGATATAAATACTCGGGAGCATTCCACTTGCGAAGGTTTCGTATCCCAAACATACCACTTGCGAAGGTACTAGATTTTGGGTCAAAAATAACATTCCACTTGCGAAGGTACTAGATTTTGGGTAAAAAATAACATTCCACTTGCGAAGGTTACGGTATTCGGTATTCGGTATTAATGAAAATCGAACATCCCCCTCTGCGTTTCAGGCTTGGGACTGTCTCATAGTGAGGCCGCATTAGGATGTTTGATTTTATTTTTCCGACCGTTAAAAACATATGTACATTATTTACATTCTGGGTTAAAGAGTCACTCAGGTCAGTGGAGATTTGTACGTGGGAGCGATGCATTGCAGATGCGCCTTAAAAAGGCATGTGTTGTGAGTGAGCCATCTACGTACTCTGCAATCGACGATTTCATCCAGTCATGTTTCTTCCTGTCAGACAGTTTGGCTGGACGTGAGGGTCCATCTCGGATCTTGAATGAGTTTTCAAAAACGATCTCTTGAAGTCGATCAACTAATTCAAAAACGGATGGGTGACTTGCATAAAAGAGACTATTGAGTTTTCTATGGAAGGCCTCTGAACCGTTCGTTGTTCTTTTGCTGCACACATCTGTGCTAGCCCATAAAGTCGGAGGGAAGCTGGAGTGACTGCATATATATGTTGTCAAATGCATAACTCTCGCAGACATCTAAAGGATCAAGGTAGGGCAAGCCAAAAGTAATTTTGAGGAATTGTCCGATTTCAGAATCCGGATTCTTGAACTCTTCACTCAGACCGACCTTTTGAATTTTCTTCCACCAACTCTGTTTTAGATGAAAGAGGCAGCCTTTCAGTGCCAACCCTGGGAGGCTTAGCTTTGCTGCTGCATGAGCCGCTTGTTCGAAGTCTAGATGAAGAATCTTCCCTTCGAGACATGATCCTGTGACTTCAAAGTGTAGGGAATGCAATTATAGCTTAAACATGTTTTGGTACACTTCTTTGCTACTTCCAGGGAGCAAGAAAAACGCCACTGGGACGTACATTCCATCTGCAAACGTGATGATGGTGTACAGCTGCTCGAAATGCTTCGGACATGATTTTAATCTCGCCTTGCAGTCTTTTTGTGTACATCGCCATGTTCTCGAACTTTTGCTCTCTGACATTAAGCGAAACAAATGGCCATCAAGTAATGCTGCTGGTTTGCCCTTAGAGGTCTCTGTGAATTTTAGATCCATTGTTGAAAATTGGTGTTGGCGTCGTGTAGGACAAAAAATATTACCAAGAGCTACAGGACGTGACAACGGCAGAGTGATATAGTGAAGGAATGCCAAAAAATATAGCAAGACGAAAAATTAAACGTACCAAAATTCAGTGTAGCAATTTGTATTTGTATTAGTGTAACACTGCTCAGTATGCTGAGCTGATCCTGGTTTACTGATTGAGTTTGTACTCATGTAAAACATACTTAGTGTGATATCCTTTCACCGGCTTTAATCGGCCTGGTCCGATAAATAATTATTCAAGTCGAATTGAAGAATCGATTATTTTCTATACCTTCGCAAGTGGCAAGTTTCGGCGCCCTTTAAAGATTTTACCTTCGCAAGTGGCAAGTTTCGGCGCCCTTAGTTTGAAGTCGATACCTTCGCAAGTGGAATACACCCAAATACTCGCGCAGCAATGCAAATGCGAAACTTCAAAGCGTTACATAATAAATGTGTCTTCTTGATGGGTTGGATTTTAATGAGTTTGATGTTAAAAGGCATCTCTTGAGACTTAAAATAGAGCGTCTATCCAGATTTCGTAAACGTCCGTCCTGAAATAAAGTCTTCAGAGCGTTTAAAAGTTTATTTTTTCAATGAATATAACTAAAATTTGATTTTTTTTATATTGTTGTTGTTGTTGTTGTTGTTGTTGTTGTTGTTGTTGTTGTTGTTGTTGTTCTTCTTCTTCTTCTTCTTCTTCTTCTTCTTCTTCTTCTTCTTCTTCTTCTTCTTCTTCTTCTTCTTCTTCTTCTTCTTCTTCTTATTATTATTATTATTATTATTATTATTATTATTATTATCGTCATCATCATCATGATTATGTACTACTACTACTACTACTACTACTACTACTACTACTACTACTACTACTACTACTACTACTACTACTACTACTACTACTACTATTACTACTACTACTACTACTACTTCTACTACTACCAGTACTACTACCACACTTATTACTACTGCTACTACTACTATTACGACTATTACTATCTGTAATAAAGTAATTAAAATAATGTGAAATAACTCTACGAAAGGAACAGACTGCATAAATGCAATTGACGTTGACTCATTTACCATCATCTAAATAATTTGTAACAGAGGAGGCATTCAAGCTATCGTCTCCATGGACCATTTTTAACATTTAATATTTTTTTTAATTGTTTTTCTTTCGGATAAATTGCTGAAAAACCGATTCAGATAGCGTGATTGTTTTATAGGCTCATGATTGTGATGGTATTCCCCAATGGCATGTTCTCTCGAAGCAGAGTCTCCGTCAGGATGGAAACTTAATAAACCTAATAAAATGTGTCTTGGGAGTCAGTGCGTAAAGACTTTTGAACGGTTTGATTTTCGACGATTTAGGTTTAGTGTCGGTAACTTATCTTATCAACTTTACCAATAACAAAAATAAACGTTTTAAATTAAACACAGACTGATCAGACTAGGTGGTTATCATAGCAATCCGCCATTGTTCCAAACAAAGTGACTGCGATAAAATCATGTTTTGATATATTTTTTTTTCAATAGAATGATGGCGTGTCAACCTAAGACTTGAAATTTAAATTTATTGCTGTCTTGAAAAGCCTCGGACAACAGGATGTGGAGCTGATGAAAAAACAAACAAAGGGGGGGAAAAAGTTCTGGGTGGGGGTGAATATTATGTAGATTCTATTTTGATTAATTGATCCCGAAGGAAGAAAAAAAATAATTAGGAATTTAATTGCGGCTGTTAAAAGCTTTATTATTTTTTAATCCAATTTAAGCACAACGTTATTATCTTTTTTCTTTCTTTTTTAAGAAAAAGCGACTTTATTTTTTTCGGAGGATTTTTTCTTTAATTCTCTTTCGAGATCTTTTTTTTTTTTTAAGAATGCCTCATGTTTGATCTGAAAGATTGCAGAACGAAAAAAAAAAAAAAAAGAAAAGAAAGAACGAGACAAAGAAAAAGAAAAGAAAAGCGCCTGCATAGTTTTGTTGTAAATTTGTCTCTGAACTGGCTCTTATGGTTTTTTTTAGCCTCGGGTTGACTGTACCTCTGAAAACGATCGCCACATCAACAAAACTAATGATCAAAAACTGTCAAACGATAAATAATTTTGCAGCGTATAAAATTTCTAAAATTCGCAAATGTGTTGGATTGAAAATAAATAAATGAATAGTAACAAAAGAAAGCGAGAAGAAAGAATGATGTAACGAAATTAACTTGATTTTTTCATAATTTTAAAAGTAACATCCGTTAAAAAAAAAGCAACAAAAAACGTTAAAATGATTTAACTTAGGATTTTGCAACATTATAACAAGTAAGCAAAACAGAAGTTTGTTTGCATTTAGTTTTTCTTTCACTATAATTGTGTGTGTGCGTGAAGGTTAGTGCGTGGATTTATTATACAACCTTCAGCGAACTTTTTAACGTCTTCAGCGGAGGCAATCAATAATAAACACTGCTTTGAAGGCATAATAGATTCATTGCTCTCCATCAATTCAAGCCATATCCCTTATCTTAATTTTGACATGTTCAAAGTTCACGCCACACATCACTTAAAAAAAAAAGGACAGAATTTTTTTAAAAGTATTTATGTTTAAGAAGTTACTTTATAAATCGCATCAGTCTCAAGAACAATCGAATGGTTCTTGTTCTTCTCATTTTTATCATAGTTACAAAATCAAAATTTCTGAATAAAAAAATGTTTTGTATTAATTTTTGTTATTTAAAAATAAAAAAAAAAGCAAAAAACCCGAAAGTCGAACTAGGGAAGCCATATTTGGTCATTTTTATAATCGACTATAATAATTTTGATCCAATCATAGTTAGTTATTCAAGCTCAATGTAAGAAATGAAGCTCGCACCGAACACACAGACACACACGGTTTTTATTTTTTAAACAAGACAAAATATCTTTTAGGCAACCAAGACATTGCTAAAATGTGTTACAATAGTGGTGATTCAATATGATCATTAATTAAAATCTACTCTCAAATTTGACCGGCTTGAAGCGTTCTTTGATCTGTTTTTCCTTTCAGTGAGAATTTAGTAAGGATTGTTCCAAAACAAAATGAAATGTTTTTTTTTTTTTAAAGAATCTTAGATTCCTTTAAAGCTAGAACTAGGATAAGGTGCATATTTTTTTAAACAATATTATTGAACTTAAATGCTTCATATATTTTCTTGAGACTCAACAGGAACACTAAAGATTACAGCATCAAGTGAAGGCAAAAAAAAAAAAAGCAGTGATGGGCTTAGTGAACATTGCTCTCTGTCTTTATGTCTGTGTGTGTGCCTCTCTCTCTCTCTCTCTCTCTCTCTCTCTCTCTCTCTCTCTCTCTCTCTCTCTCTCTCTCTCTCTCTCTCTCTCTCTCTCTCTTACTCCTCTCTCTCTGCGAAACAGACTATAGGTGAAACTAGGTCAAACGTCGAAAACTGCATCTTGCCCCGCCTACCACGGTAGTAATTGGATCAATCATCGCTTCCGAGGCCTTCGCAATGAATCATGGCAGCACAAACCCAGTTCTTAGTCCCGCCTTCATGTCATGACGTTTCCCCTCCACTTCACCGGAGCCCTTCGCGAGGGGTGGATTCCAGCGTTAAAATTTGCTAATCTCATTCGTTTATATTGAAAAATCGCAGCAGTTCTGGCAAATAAGTGTCATTTTCATAAATATGCACTACTGTGTACTTTATTTGCATCACTACATTGTGCATAAATCGACTAAAACCAAAGGATAATTTATTCCAACACAAACAACCGGTCTCATTACGAAGTGAATCCAGATCGAGGCTGCTGCACGCCCGCTGTGTGTTGCATTGTCGATCCCAGCCAGCCAGGCGGCAGGCGGTTGAGCTCAAGTGCAAATAGGCTGCCCAGCCGGCTGGTTCGCTCTTTGCGCCTCTCACTGTCGTTTGCCGAAAGACGAGAGCCGGCCAAGTTTGAGCTAAATCTAGGCCCATGTAGAGCAATTAACTCTAGAAAGTCGTATTTCTGGTCATAAAGGAAGGAAATATGGCGGGCAATAAATTGCTGTGTAGTTAGGCAGTTGATTTCGATAACCAGGGCCGGCCGCACTGATAAGCAACAGCAATCTCCCACGGTATAAAACCCAGGCCAGATCTACATGATTCTCTCTGTAAATTTATACCGTGACTAGAGGCCTTAGGGGCAGATAGCAAAGGAAAATTCCGAAGAATAAACATTAGAGTGTCCATCTCCTGATAAGGGCAATTCGAAAATTAAAGATTCTAGATCTGGCCATGATCTGTACCGTTAAGTCTAAGCTTTCAAGCTAAGGGCAAGATTTACAACTAAGCAACAAGCGCAACCTAATTAAAATAATACATATAGGGGTAGTGGTATAAGGAAAGAGCTAAGAAATATTCTCATTCATGATTTTTTTCCCTGCAACCGTTTGCTCTAAAATATTGGAACAATTTTGTAAATGTTTACTTCAAACAGGGAGGAAAGTAAACATTAAAAATAAAAGGATTTGGTATCTTCCTAGTGTGTAAATTATTATAATAGCGGGAGCACAACCAACTTAAGCCTTGAGTATCTCGAGACAAGCGAGAAAAGAAATCAAAATCATAACCTGAATTACTTGGGGACCAACGGACGTTCCAGTTTCTCTTATCTATTCAACTTCAGTGAAAATTTCATTAGTCAAAAATCGCATGCTTCTATTAAGAGGATGATTTCAACATCACAGTGTGCATTTTGTGCATGTCGACAAAGTGCACTTTTGTACAGGGAATATCAAAAGCGTTCAGTATGATAAGCTTTGTAAACGTAACAACAGTCTGTCCATTTCAGGATCTTTTCAGTGAGCAGCTGTTTTGCACAAGCTATTATAATTATGATCAACTACAGTTACTATTTGCTGTTCTGTGCGAGATATAATTGTTTAGTAATATCAAAGCAAATCTCTTAGCTTTTTTGCACGGTAATATGGAGTTCTGTTTTTGTTTTTTTTTCTATTTAAAAGACTGTATAATCTAAGTTTAGCGCGAAAACAAATTTTTAATAGATGGTATTATCAAAACCAGTCTTGTTAGCTGAATTTTACACATCGCAAAACAGTTCTGTTTGCAGTTTTGTATCGTAACATCAACATAGTTACAGTTACTAATCAGAGCAGTCCGATAGAATGATGTTTTGAACAGTCCTGCAATGTGAACAGTCCTGCAGTTCTGTATACTATTTTGTACACGTAATAATCAAATACAGGCCTGAGTAACTGTTATATGTATACGTGATATCAATAAGAATTCTATAAGCTGTTTTGTACACTTAATATCTATACTGTTCAGAGAATATACTATGTAGTTACAGGTCCTGTTTTGCATGCGTAGCATTATAATTAGCACCAGTCCTATATAATGTTCTTAACAACAACAGCTGCCCAACCTATTATTAAGCTGCTCTGTAGAGGCTTTATTCGCCACTTTCGCCAAGTCAGTTGCGTCATCAGCGAATTTATAATCCTTCTATTTTTCTTCGCCTCTAGCTCTCACCCATCTCCCCACACTCGGCCCTTTTTTAACAAGGATGTCTCTCTCTCTCTCTCTCTCTCTCTCTCTCTCTCTCTCTCTCTCTCTCTCTCTCTCTCTCTCTCTCTCAGTGAAAATTAATTTTGGAAATCGCAAGGAGAAAAATGAATTGTGGAAACTAATTGCTATTATGGCTGCTATAGAGGGAGATGGAGAGAGAGAGAGAGAGAGAGAGAGAGAGAGAGAGAGAGAGAGAGAGGAGGAGGAGGAGGAGGAGGAAGAAGAGGGTAGTGTTTATCTATATTTATCACAGTTTCAATTATTATCAGAACAACAGTTATTGTAATATTGATATTTTTAAAGATAAAACCAAATGATTTTTAAACAAATGTTTCCACTGTAACAGTAACCTGTTTCAGTTCCTGTAAAGTTATTGTCAGGATCCCACAAAATAATGTAAATTTTGCATGTATCTTGGATGGAATCGAACCTCATCTCTGATGCACGTATACGAGACAGTGATCTAACCCGAATCTTCCTACCTATCAACTCAACGCTTCACCAACTGAGCAGCACTGCTATCCTGCGCTGTTACTTGTGTAAGATTTCATTATTGTCCTCCATATGCGGTTACTGCAATGATTGTGGAAGTGAACAAATGTCTAGTTCCGCTATATTTGATCATCATTACGCGTTATTATCATCTACGGTACGTTAGCTGTTATACCCGGCGTCGCCGGATGAAATCCGTATTGGGATGAAATCCGTATTGCATTACAATTGAATAATAAAATTACAAGCATATAACGTTTTGTATTTTGTCTTCCTGCTGCTCTATGGATCATGTTCGTATTTTTTTTTTTAGATTTGACAGGTTTTGTGCCTAGAATGATTATAGATCTAACTCATTTAAAAAATTTGTTAATATCATGTAAATGTGTATCTGTCTGCGTCTATATTTAGGTCGATTTGCTACTAATTGGATCTAGAATAATGTTTTTTCTGTACATTTTAGTAGGTCTCAATTCGAAATATAAATGTAGCAGCAGCTATTCGTATTTTTTTATTATTAATATTATTATCTAGATATGTGTTTGTCTCAGTTTTAAATGTTAAATGTAATAATAAATGTAAGAAAAACCGATATAGATATAGATTGATCGGATGAAATCGATTTAAGCGATGTACTGATTTCAAAAAAGGCGAAACTCTAAAGGCAAGAGGTTTTTTTTTTTGTTTTTTTTTGACAAATCTATCATATTGACTAATTTTGTGAAAATAATTATAGTTTACGTTTGAAAAACAATAGGCGTATGTAGAAGAAGAAAAAAAATAGAGGGGCATAAGGAAAAATAAGAAAGGGATAAAAAAATTTGGGGTGATCTTGGTGGCATGCAAAGTAGCGCGACTCCATAGTTTACAAGAGTTCTCGGTAGCATTTACATTAAAATAATAATAATAATAATAATAATAATAATAATAATAATAATAATAATAATAATAATAATAATAATAATAATAATAATAATGATAATGATAAGAAGAAGAAGAAGAAGAAGAAGAAGAACAAGAAGAAGAAGAAGAAGAAGAAGAAGAAGAAGAAGAAGAAGAAGAAGAAGAAGAAGAAGAAGAAGAAGAAGAAGAAGAAGAAGAAGAAGAAGAAGAAGAAGAAGAAGAAGAAGAAGAAGAAGAAGAAGAAGAAGAAGAAGAAGAAGAAGAAGAAGAAGAAGAAGAAGAAGAAGAAGAAGAAGAAGTTCAACAACAGCAAAAAAATAAGGGAATTTTTTTTAATTTAACTTCGATAATTGAAAGAAAGCAGATGGTGAATATTATCAGCACCTGGAGCAAAGGCAATATATTTGACACTAACAATAATAATTCGATAAAAAAAAGTGAAAGAAATGGAGAAGGGGAAAAACCCTCATTAAACATAAATACTTGGGAACTTGACACAGAAAAGACTGAAGACATTAAACGTTATAATAATAATAAACAAATAAATAATATGAACAAAAATAATTCAAAGGACTGATTCTATTCATTAATGTTAAGGCCAGAAAGATGTCGTAAACTGAAACATGAGCTTCTACGAGAAGAAAATGTCACCATAGCGGTGTTTAAGTGTCACACGGGCTTTGATCTGCGGAGCGTTCTGGTGTGTGGTGACATTCGGTTAGCGCGCCCACCCCGCATGCCTCATTGCCTGGCTTAACAAGGGCTAAGACCAAAGATGAATAATTATCATAATGTTAGTTTCGTTTTGGCTGAAGTGTTTATTTCCGTGGCAATGTTCACAAAGGTGGTCTATAAAACTGCCTGTATCAACCTACATTTATGCAGGGTGACTTGGGGAATGCTCTCAATATCCTTAAGCTGTTTTTTTTTTTTTGCTTTTGGCTTGTTGCTTTTTTTATTTTTTTTCTTTGTATTCTCCTATCCCTTCCTCCTCCTCTTCCTATCTCTCTCTCTCTCCTTCTCTCTCTCTCTCTCTCTCTCTCTCTCTCTCTCTCTCTCTCTCTTACCCTCCTCTCTTCCTCTTTTCTTTCTATCTCTTAATATTATTCATTCTCTCTCCTTCCCTCTCTCTCTCTCATTTCTCTCTATCTCTTATTCATTCTCTCCCGCTTCTCTCTCTCTCTCTCTCTCTCTCTCTCTCTCTCTCTCTCTCTCTCTCTCTCTCTCTCTCTCTCGTTTTCTCTTCTTGTTTATTCCGTGTGTCTTTGTCTGTGTCACTCTGTCCCTTTTTCCATCTATCTCACTTTTTCTCTTTTCTGTCTTACTCTACCGTCTGTCTGCCTGTCGGTCTGTCTGTCTGTCTCTTTTGAAATCTGTCTGTTTGTCTGTCTAGCACTTTTTTTTTTTATTCTTTGTTCCTCTTTGCTTGCCATTGCCTGTGCATATATAATTTCTCTGTCTCTGCACCTTCTATCAATCTACCTTTTTTTAACTATGTACTACCTTGAAATACGGTATCTATTTACACAATCATAACTAATAACTGATCTCTTCTCTCCCTTCCTTCTCTCTCCTTTCTTAAGCTCCTCCTTTTTTATACTCCTCTCTCTCTCTCTCTCTCTCTCTCTCTCTCTCTCTCTCTCTCTCTCTCTCTCTCTCTCTCTCTCTCTCTCTCTCTCTCTCTGCCATTATTTATTTTGATGGCGTTTTTTTTTTTGTTTTAAATGGAACGGTGATGGGCATTCATTTTTTTTTACCAAGAAGAATGTCAAAGTTATAGGTTATAGTTTGGAACAAAGCAATCATCTTTTTTTTTAAAATATCGAATAACCATTCTTTCTCACAGAGTAATTCTCATTTCACGTGACTACCGACTGCTTTCGTTGACATTACTTATACAGAAGAAAAAAAAATGGCAATAAAAGATTCCCTATCAATCATGGTATTTTTCATGAGGAAAAATCCTACCCTATTTTAGCTATTTCAGAACGTAAAACTGCAGCAGTGCAGCTGTTCTCGATCTGATCTATATGGAAGACCAGACACGACGCCCCTCGTAGCATCTTGGAGGGTGATGCTAGATTCTGAGAGAGTTATGATCGTTAATTAAGGCTAGACGACACAAACGGATCACTGAAATTTATGCCAGGTATCAGAACATTCAGTTATATTTACTTCATAAAGGGTTAGTAGTAGTATATTTTGAGTTTTCAAGGAATCAGGAGATACGAGGTAGGTATGGATTTAGATGAAGAAAATATTTATATTGCAACGAAATAATAAATGGAGACTTGAACAAAATTCCTCAAAATTGAAGTGCTTTTTTTTTTTTAATGTCATATAGGTATGCTATTAAGAATATTTAAAATTTGCTTGCATTTTTTATGTTGCTCTTTTGAAAATCTAGATTGAACAGAACTTCTTGGAAAATTCGAAACAAAACATCGAAAACAAGGCGAAATGGTTGACTTGACCTGTCGGTCGATGGATATACCTCAAGTACATGTATCTAAAGTTACGTCTTGCCAGCCACCCATCTTAACTGTCCATGATCGAAACTGTCATTCATATGCCTTGGTGTTGGGTTAGCGTAATACAAGAGGTGGGATGGGGAGAGAGAATACCTAAAAAAGGCCATTTCTCAAAAAGTGGCTAACTAAACGGTACTCACAAAAACAGTCTACTTTTCAGCATAGTCGCCATGAACACTGCGTGATCTTTGTCATCGATGCAGAAGCTAATAGACGATACCACTAGGGAAATTCTCGTCAATTGAGTGAAGCCATTATTTTTGTCACATCTCAAATGAGATCTACATCATCGATAAAACGCTGTCCGGCGCAATGTATTTTCGGATGTCCAAACAAGTGATATTCTGGAGCAAGATCTGGACTGTTTGTTCAATGTGGAAGAACATCTCAACGGTATCCCTTCAGGAGCGTCGCCTTCACGATGACCGTTCTTCAGTGGTCTCAGTCCACAGCCATGATTCCGCTCTTTGAGGTCTGTCTCCAAATCCAGCTCTCGATGTCATAACCCCATCTTTTTTTTAAATTTGGTCTGCCTTTACTAATATTTTTTTTGCATTTTCCCTTCCAGAATGATCTTTTCCAGACTTATTGGTGCCATTGGATGTGTAGTATTTCATTTCAGGTTAAAAATATTCTCCGCATTGTTGATTATGGTCCAGGTTTCTGAGCCATGTGTGGCACTAGCGAATATACAAGTTTTTAATTGTTTGATTCGGGTAGATTTGGATGAACCTTGCCCAAACTTGTTCATGTTTTTTTTTTAGGTTTTGAAGATTAATAGCACAATGCGTTGTTTGTTTGTTTGTTTGTTTTATTTTGCTTTTGATATTTCCATTGTGTGTTAACATTATTCCAAGCCACTGGAATTCATCGACAACTTTTATCGTTTCATTATTGATTTTTATTTTGGGGGGCTGTTCCGATTTAGCTGTTTTCATGATCTTTGTCTTCCTAGCATTAAAAAAGAGATTTTGTGCTTCACTGATTCTTGTAGCGTTAATCAATTGTTCTAGGCCTGTTGGACTGGTGGACTGAAAAACGGCTTCATCGTCCTGGCCACCAGTGTTGAGGCTCTGGAACTTGCTTGGATTTAGATCAAGGTATAATTGCATCATAATAATTCTACATACATAATAAAGAGGAATGTTGAAATTACACACCCCTGGCACATCCCATATCTAACTTTGAACCATGCTGATGTTTCTCTATTGACTCTCACAGCTGCCTGTTGTGTGGTGTAGAGGCTTTTTATGAGTTTTATGATGTGGACAGGTAACCTCAATCCAATCACCACCCTCCAAAGGGCTTCATGGTAAACACAATCAAAGGCTTTAGAGTCGTCTATGAAGCAGATATGCAGATAGATGTTGTATTCCCTGTAGTTTTCAATGGCATTCCTAACATGGAAAATGAGTGCCTCTGCCCAGTTGAAAACCAGCTTGAGCAATGTCGATTTCTTCATTTATTTCATTAATTTTTTAAGTCTTTTCAGAAAAATTATTTTTACCATGATTTTACTGACATGGCTAATGGTTGTTATGGTTCCGTAGTTGGTTTTTGGTTTAAGGGAAAGGACCATAAACAGTTAACGGATCTCTTCCAAGGTGACTGTGGCCTTGATCCCGATCTCCTTACTATGATACATAGAGCATGCTAAATTCTCACACTTGCCTCGCCACCTCAAAATTAATTCAGTTGATAAATCATCATGTCGCGGTGCCTTTCTTCTTTCCAAAAAATGGATTGCCCATCGTGCCTAATGTAGCAGTGGCTATGTCTTACCATCGGCAAAGATATTTTCTATGTTAAATTTGTAGATAATATCTTTGGCAAAATGCTTTTCATCTGTTCAGAATCTCTTCGCTTTCTGTCAAAGTTTTTTTTTTTTTTTTTTTTGTTTCACTTTGTCATAGATACCATTGAGATTGGATGTGAATTCTTTTGTTCCACTTTGTCATAGATACCATTGAGATTGGATGTGAATTCTTTTGTCAACAGTTTTGTTTGTTTATGTGCCAGCTCATCATTCATTTTATAGAATGCTTCCTATCTTTTGGCATTACTTTCTTATCTGTTTTTTTTTTTCTTATTTATTTGGACTTTTCTTTATATTCTTGGCTTTATTGTGTTCGCCATTCGGTTCAAATTCACCATCTATATTCTGCAGATTTGAGTGTTTCCAGGGCTGTTTCTTGGTCTTTTTTTCTCGGAAATATAGTTGTATTGAGGATTCTAAATATAGGCATCAATCTCAAGTCCATATATCCAAGAGGTATCGCCTTCAGGTCGATTATCATTCGTCTGACATGAGCAGCAGCTGTCTTTATTTCCCTTAGTTTGAGACAAAATATTGCTATCTGTAACAGTTATTGGTGATCTGTATTTCAGTCTGCCCTTGGGAGAATTTTACAATTCGCACGCTTCATTTTCATCTACTCTGAATAAGGATGTAACTTGATTTGAGTCATTCTCTGGACAGGTCCATGTATATAATCGTCTTTTATGTTGCTTGAACTGATTATATTTATATCTATTTACAAGATTGTTCTATGTGCAGAATTCTACCAGTCTTTCTCTTTGCTCATTTCCCCAAACAATACTGACCTTTCATCCATTTCTCTTCTTTCCCCATATCCCTGCCAATTCGGGAATGCAAGGGCACATTGTTATTATTATGACTTGTTTGATGGTGTCCGTAGAATCTGTAAGAAGAAATTTTTTAATGGGCTCTTCTTCAGCATCAGATTGAATAGATTTGAATGACCGTTTTTTTTTTTTTTTTTTTAATTAAAAAAAACAAAACAAAACAAAAAAACTTTTGCCTATCAGTTGGACAGACAACATACAGTCGTTTACAGAATTGTAACCTAAAAGAATTTTAGATGGGTCTTTATTTAGATAGAAGCCAAGTCTTAATTATTTTCCCTCGTTCGTTTCCGGAATGTATGAACATCCCGCCATTTCGAGATATAAAATGCCTTTCGATCAGTGCTTTCATGTTCCTAGTATGTTGATATTGGTTCTTATCATTTTATCTTTCCACGATTTGATATTTTCCACAGTAAAGACTGCGGACATTCCATGATCCGAGTTTCAAGTTGCTAAGACCTTAAGGGACAGAACTGGTTTCTCTTTCACACCGTCTGGCTGATCTTCGTCTTCACAATGAAAATAATTATACATTTTATTGTCTCTTTCAGTCCCTTCCCCAACACACATGGTTAATTTGCATAGCTCAGGGGTCGATCATGCTATCAGATCTTTGATTTCCTGCTCTTTGTCCTCACCGTCAAGAGTTTCTAGAAAATTATACAACCGACAATTAAGAGGTCCCTCTGAGTCAGCCAATTCAGCCTATTGCCAGCTATAGTCCACAAGAGTTACAAGGATACTGGAAGTCTAAATTATAATATCATTTTATTGACAAAGCAAAATAATAGTGTTGGTTATTTAACAGAAAAATGACGACCTATACCATTAATGTTGGTGCTCTAAGTGTGATTATTATAACTGATTTCTTCATCTCTAGCAACATGCAATAATTCTTATTATTTATGTTTGCTTAATCCAAAGTTAAAAGGTGAAGATTAGCTTTTCAAATATTGCCTTGCTTTAGAAGATGGGTCACTCAGTTTGTTTCTTAATCTCCTAATGTTAAACTTACACCAAATATCCATTTCTTCTCTATATTGATTTTGCAACTTAAACATAATTAACTAAAATTGTCTTATATTAGCAGGCTGTGTTAACAAGTTTGTTTTCCATGCGTGAACCACCAACATGTTGCTGGATATAAAAAAAATGAACACTCATAACCTTTCAGACAGAGCAGACATCTCGATGACGTAAAAAAAAAAAAATAAATTCGTTGTTACAGTGCATTCGCTTCAAGATTATTATAAGGATGGGCATAGCTTCATAAACGCGAACTCTTAACATACTTGACTGTGTATTTTAATGCAGGATCTTATCTGTAAGTATAGGTTCAATTCATCCCCACCCTCTAGCTCACCACTTTTATTATGGATAAGCACCTTTTTGTGTCGTATATAAACAACAACAATGGTTGCGTGAACATTATCTCTTATACCGATAACACGCCATTTCGGACATAATGGCTGCAGGTTTTTTTTTTTTGGTTTTTTTTTTAATTGTCGTGTTTTCGTAAATAATTTCATACAGTTATTATAATTAATATGCGTCACTAATCGCGATCCATTCTTACAATGATTTAGCTTCAAAAACACACGAAGATACTTTGGTTTCATTCTTTGTAGCAAATTACGTGACCAAAATGAAGTAATACTTATTTGAACAGTACATAAAGACTCTTATTCCAGCGGCAAAGCTGTACACAAAACACCCCATTAATCACACAATTTATGCCAAGATTTCAGTAAATTTGAACATCGCCAAGACCTGAATTTGAAAATATTAGCATCTGCCCTATGGACAGTAAGGTTTTGCCGGGATTTTTGCGTTGCTCTTAAATTTCAGTAGTTGTATCATATTTTGTAGCGTTTTTTTTCTGTCCGTAACTTACAGTTAAGTTGATAATCTGAGAAACATGAAAAAAAAAATTTAGTGAGTATATTCTATGGAAAGACAAAGTAATTTCCTACTGTTAAATTTGTGGAGGTATTCAAATAAATTACGGAGGGTATAATAATTTATTTTCTGCCTCTACTACACGGGATTTATGTATCCGATCTTAATGTGGAAGCCTCAAAATCCAGTTATAGCACGCTACTTTATCTATCACAGTTTACGCAATCGGTTTGTTATTAGGATGCTAACTGTGTTTGAAAATGCATTCTTGAACTTGAAGCGAAACTTGTTTTCTCAAACAATCAATATTGATTTCCTTTTCACTCTAACTCCGATCAACTGTGCTCTACATATTTAAAGATTATTATTTTTTGGCGACATCCATGTTTCCTCATGGTACTAGCTATGATTGTGTTTTGAAATTATGTAACAATTTATGAATCATATTAATTTGTCTTCTGAAGTGATTATTTTTTTTTTTTTTTGACTTTCCAGACTTCTTCATCTTCCTTTCGCGAGTACTGCTATTATCTATGTTTCTACTTCAATACTGCAGGACTCATTTACTTCTTGTGGGCATTTTTTAAAACTTTTACTAACTTGTTTTTTGGGTTTTTTTTTTTTTTGGTATAATTATCTTAAATATTTATGTTTTATCGTTGACAGTTGTAGATATTATTATGATTATCGATTCGGGTCTTTTTCCTATTGCTCTTGAACCCCTCTAGGCCGCTCTTACGATTCACAGCCTTTGTAATGTTTTGAACGTATTATGTTGAAGGCTTTCGGCGTGAAAGTCTGACCAGCACACAGACTGTTCAAAAATGAATGTTTGATGATTGATCTACCCCTTATATTAAACCACAATGATTGGCAATGATGCTATTTTCAAATAAAAAAAAAGTTATAAAATGCATTTAGAATAGCTTTTAGGACTCTGCTATCAGCCCTGTGAGCCTGTTCTATCAAGTGCAAATTCATGTTCTGTAAGTACTATTACATTCACAACCTGCCGATCATTTTTTTTAGAAATTCTTTTTTTTTTTCTTTATCAACGGAGGAGGTAACAAATTCAAAGCGACGAAAAATAAAAAAGAAGTTGATAGTTGATGCTTTAGTATGGAGAGCCACCACACAGAATAGGATGAACGTTAAAGGGATTGGCAGTCACGGAAAGCAGTGCCCGACCCATCGCTGTATTTGGAGGATGCAGTTTGGTCTCAGATTACGTGTCCCATTATTATTATGGCCACCATAGCATTACATCGTTCGGGATCTTACAAAGAGAAGATGCGTTTTTTTTTTATTTTTTGTTCCCTCGTCAAACACTCCCTTTAATCCTTCCGATTAATTCAGTTTTTTAGTTAAAAATAGACTGCGATGTACTACCCAATATGATTAAAAAAAAATACATAAATAGAGCAATTAAAGACGGAATTGACTTTCTCTGACTTTCTGAAAACATAAAAGAGGTTTGTATAATAAAGATAAATAGAAGACTGAGAAGAGAGAGAGAAGAGAGAGAGAGAGAGAGAGAGAGAGAGAGAGAGAGAGAGAGAGAGAGAGAGAGAGAGAGAGAGAGAGAGAGAGAGACAGACAGACAGACAGACAGACAGACAGACAGACCGACCGACCGACAGACAGACAGACAGAGACAGAGACAGAGACAGACAGACAGACAGAGGAAAATAGCAAAAGACAGATAGACACAGGCGAAGAGAGACTGACATAGTAATCATGTCTTACGGTAGGTGAGTGAGTGTGTGTGTGTGTGGCTGATGAGTTCAAAGCAACTTTTTCAACCATTGTTACACCAGGCCAAACAGGCGATGGCCTCAGGCGTGGAAAAACAGGCAGCAGGCAAACAAACCCAACACACCGCCTTTCCGTGACAGAACTGCCGCTCGAAGAAGTGGGATAATCAATTCAAACCCTTGACCATTGGTCAGACTGTTGGCCTGCATCTGGTACTGCAAGCCTTTTCAAAGGCCGAAGCCCTAGTCTCGCTTATGCCACATGATTATAGTCCGTTTCTTGAGCGGTCTATTCCTCTCTATAGTTAGTCCTATTCTACATAGGCAAGAGATAAAGATCGGTAACCCGTTGTCTGATTTACTGATAAGAAAACAGAGAATCATAACTAGTTGTAGAAATTGACAGTAAGAGAGAGAGAGAGAGAGAGAGAGAGAGAGAGAGAGAGAGAGAGAGAGAGAGAGAGAGAGAGAGAGAGAGAGAGAGACAGACAGACAGACAGACAGACAGAGAGTCAGACAGACAAACAAACATACAGAGAGGCAGAGAGACAGAGACAGAACAGAGAGAAGGAGAGAATGAATTGACCCATAGCCTCATTTTTTTAACCTGAACATCCTCATTTTCCACAACCTGTCAAAACATCTCTGGTTCGACTCTGAAGTCGCTTCAAGAAAGTGTAAAAAAGTGTTAAAAGATTTAGATGATCAATGAGGTTTAGTGTGCGAATGTCATAATAAGAAAAATAGAATGTGTGCAAATATAGGTAGAAGTAAAACTAAAATGGGCATTGTGATCTAATTGGTGGCATGGCGAGAAGGGCGTCAAAGTAATGTTAATATTTATTTTTTTTCTTTTTACTTCCAAAATGTTAAGACACATCAATTTCAAGCTATTGAAGCTGTGAAAGATATGACAGAATAGAAATGAAAAAAAAAAAAAAAATAGAAAGGCGTTGATACTGTTTAGTAATTTACGCAAGTTTGAACAAAAATATTCATATGAAGATTTTAAATGAAATAAATCGATGCAAGTATCAATTTCATTAGATCTATGTTTATCCTTTTTTCTTCTGGTCAGGATTTTTTAAATTCTGAACTTGCCGATAATTTCAAACTCTGAATCAATCACCGAAATTGAATGAACACTGCAAAATGTTTCTCAAGTACCGAACCTGGGTATAAATAATACGGTGAAATGCATTAGTTTTAACGCAGTGTTGAGGTTTTAGGCCTACTTCAAAGTAGGGAATCTAACGCGCTTTCACTAGGTTATGAGGCCATTTCCATATTATTGATTCAAGAACAATAGCATTTTTATAAGCATCATTTTTGCCATAACATGGATCTGGTTTGGGCCTCTCATGACTGAAATTCATACATGCAGATCAATACCTAAAATAATATATCTAGATAGATGGTACTGATGCAGATGGATACAGGGCTGAAAGAGAGAGAGAGAGAGAGAGAGAGAGAGAGAGAGAGAGAGAGAGAGAGAGAGAGAGAGAGAGAGAGAGAGAGAGAGGGAGGGAGGGCGGGTCTAGACAGACAAATGAAGCGAGCGAACTAGTCTAAAGAAAAAGAGGGAGAGGATATATAGGAGAGAGAAGCAGAAAGATAGACGAAGCGAAAGAGACAGAATGAGAAAAAGAGAAAGACGGAGAAGAGAGAGAGAGAGAGAGAGAGAGAGAGAGAGAGAGAGAGAGAGAGAGAGAGAGAGAGAGAGAGAGAGAGAGAGAGAGAGAGAGAGAGAGAGAGAGAGAGAGAGAGAGAGAGAGGCTTTACGGTTGCCTACAACCTTGAACATCATTCAGAAAGTATAACTTACATCTTGAACTAATTTTAGACAGGCTCCTTGCCTGGTGGTTTGCAAAGGATTCGATTTTTTCCCCCTTCAGGCTCAGAAGACATGCAAGAACGAAGATGTACAATATTGGAGCAATGGGCTGGTTTGATATGGGCGGGAGCCCATAGCCAAAAAAAAAAAAAAAAAAAAAAATTAAATTAAAAATAAGGCTCAAGCAAACATTTGAATCTAATACTATGGCAAAGTGTATTCCTCTAGTGTAAATACATATTAGGCAAAAAACGTCGTCAGTGTTAGCTGGAGGCTAGTGGAAATACATTGCTTCTATATTTTTAATTTATTCCTACAATGGATTTCTCCTCCTCTAATGAAATGCAGCGGTATCTGGTTCTAGCGTTTTCATTGGTTAGCAGAGGCACACAAAGAACCCCCATCCAATTTCCCTGTTTTATACCTTGCATTTGGTGCATTTCCATCAATATTTTCCACCTAATCTTTATAAATTGGTTTTCATCTTCTAATATATGGTTTCCGTGATTATTGGGAAAAAAAAGCGAATGGTAAACAATTCAAATAAAAACATTTCCGATCCTAAAGCTTGAATAGACAGAGCTGAACTGTGGTTATTTTCCATGTACTTGGCGAGCTCTTTTTATTGAAAGCAGATTCTACAGAAACTAAGTCGGCTTTGCTGGGACAACACTGTTTTTCCCTGCACAGCAGTCGTAGTGGCTGGCGGGTAGGCTACAGCAAACATTTTAGTTCTAGGCCGAGCACAACATGAAAAAAAAATGTTATGGAAAGGGGAGAGAGGGAGGGAGGGAGATTTGTTGTTCCTACTGCCTCAGTACTGAACCTTTTGCTAGGCCTCCCCTGCTGACTCGAAGGGCGGATGGTGAAGCGACAACATCTGGGAGCCAATCAGGCGCCACTCGCGATTCGGGGTCACAGGACAGGGCGCGCTGTGATTGGCCCTTGCCTCAGCAGCTAAAAATACAAACCGAAGGAAAATAACGCAGACGGCTTGTTCTGTGCCCACGTGATCTGTCCGCTTTGCTCTGGCTTTGTGTATGCATGCGGTATAATTTTTCTTCTCCCTGACTTGGTCTGTGTGTTGCTGCCACTGATTTCGTGTCTGTTTTTTTGTCTGGATTACGTTTCGGCCTGGTCCTCTTCAACGGTGAGTAGTTCATATTCGATCAATTAAGCTATATTTTAAATTTTGTAAAAATTAAGCCTAATAGTATTTATGTTCTTGTCGAAGTAACTTGTAAAACGTTGTTTGCTAGTCCCGGCCAAGATGGCGTCATTGGACCATCGGCCAGTGGTACCGAGTCAGCAGGCGAGAAGTTTTGATTCGCACGCTCTGACGTGGGCACGGAAGGCGAAGCTAGGCCTACACAGTTGCTAGCTTCTCACACAGATTAGATAGGCCTAGGCATCTTTGCTTGGTGTCTTCCTCACTCTTCATTTTCTTGCCCTTCACCCTCGCCCTAGCCTCCATGTCTGGTAGTAACACATATGCCGATAAAGGCGGGAGCGAGTGAGTCGAAACTTAAAAGCTTACCCTCTTGAAATATCACGAGATGTATACTTATGTATGGTTGGATCTTAAAGAAAACTAATGATATGGAGAAAAAAAAATGTGAAAATATTAGCCTTTTTAAAGATCAATATTTGAGATATAGCTAGGACATTCGGCTCTAGGTTTAGACTAAAACAGACAATAGCTTGAAATATTTAGGCTAATCACGCATCTTTTTTTAAAATTATGTTTTATGTTGTCTGGACACTAAAACGTTATCTAGATTTAGGCTTTTGATACGAACTGACTCTAGAATTATACACAAGAATGGCTAGATCTAATTAAAGCTTTCTCACGGTGAAATAATTGCAAAGTAACTTGTAACGTAATTTCTAGACTTACTCACAATTGCATAAGGCACCATATCGCTTTTAATTTTTTTAATCAGTTGTTTGTCATTGATTTTTTTAGCTTTTCATCCTGATTTAAAGGTTTTATCTTCTTTAAAAGGATCTAATATGTCATTTTGACCGTGAAATGAGAACCCTGGTATGTTTTTGTTTTTTTAAATCACAATCAAAATCCTAATGAAACGTTACAAAAAAGATCAATCGAATTGGCGTGCATGCGAATTGCGCTGATTTGAAAACAGAATTAAGATTTCGCGAAACATGTCCAGGTAATCTACTCTATGCAAGTAAATAAATTCATATAGATCTAGACGACAATAACCACATAGCGGCTTTAACTTGAAGTGGCAATTTTATCATTTGAAGATTCTGATGTCATAATGAATTACACTATCTTTCGTCAGAGGGGCATAGCAATCCTTTACTAATGTTAACTTCTAGAGTGGAGAACAACCTGCTTACTCATTTGACCCTATGAAACATTATTGAATTCTAATATCTCTCTCTCTCTCCCCCTCTCTCTCTCTCTCTCTCTCTCTCTCTCTCTCTCTCTCTCTCCCTCTCTCTCTCTCTCCCTCTCTCTCTCCCTCTCTCTCTCTCTCTATCTATCTATCTATCCCTCTCTCCTCTCTCTCTCTCTCTCTCTCTCTCTCTCTCTCTCTCTCTCACTTCTTCACTTCATTCACTCACTCTCTGCGTTTCACCCTTTCAGCCGCTCAAATGTTACTGAAATTGAACAGTTAATTATCGGTCTCATTGCCTACATCGTATTGCATTATCATAATAAACTGTATTCCTAGTGAGTGTTAACAATGAAGCACGGTTCTAGACAGCGGAAAACAATTGTAACTAAGATAGAGATCACGGAGTCATTTAATCATTGTCTTATACTACCATTATATTTGTTAATTTCTTCAAATATTAATTTTAAATGCTTTAATCAAAACGGCTTTTAAGACATCTTTCGTTGGTTGAAATATGAAGCCAAGGTTACGCTATGTTTGCTGACCACCCTTTTTCGTAACAAGCCATGAATCAACCGTCAATTCAAAGTGCTTCGGGAAAAGTTTCCGCAAAGATTTATGTACACGTGTAAAGGATATCAAAACTATGTAGTGAAATACTGTGCAACAAAGTTTAACAGGAATTTGTGGGGCTGCAATTATCTTCTTATTAAAATTAATTTGATAACAAAATCATAATGATTTAGCCGTGTTTGGACCAAGCGTTTAACAGTATTTAATGCTAAATATTTATGGAGATCCAAAGAAACTATACACCTCGTGATTTAAAGACGCATGGAAAATTTCATGCCTTTAAGTATGATCTTTTAAAATACGAATCTTTTAATTGAAATGGACCTAACAGTATACCGGTAGTCAAAACTTTGAAGTCTAGGTAAGTCACAAGGATTTTTCCTGGGCAGAGGGAAAGAAAAGAAAGCAATTCTAAATTAGAGAAAGTTTTATTTTTATTTATTTATTTATGTCTTTATTTTTTTTTTTTTTTGGTACTTTCCTTATCTTTGTATCAAAATAGTCTTACCGATTTAATCCCTCCATCTCAACTTCTCTCTCTTTCTCTCTCGCTCTCAGAACCCCCCCCCCCCCCCCCCCAAAAAAAAAAAAAAAAAAAAAAAATCCCATTGTTTGTGATATTATTTTGAAAGCAATTTTTTTAAAACCAGATTCTAAGGATTTTTAATATTTTCATTTATCTTCATTCCCCATATGTAGGTGATAAACTTTAGTGACACTGATGTTGTAAGAGTCTTAATTAACGTTTTACATTGTATCATTATCTTAAATAGAATATTAGACTAGAAAATGCTTAGCCCAGTTTATTTTCTATGGGTTCGGGAACAATAGAGGGGGTGGGCAGTCCTTTTTGGTAGTTTAAAAAAATGTAAATATTTGAATTAAAAAATGTTCATTGGCCTTCATTTGTACAAAATGTAATGTTTAGAAAGCAAGTAGCTTTATCTTCTTCTTCTTCTCTTTCTTCTTCTTCTTCTTCTTCTTCTTCTTCTTCTTCTTCTTCTTCTTCTTCTTCTTCTTCTTCTTCTTCTTCTTCTTCTTCTTCTTCTTCTTATTATTATTATTATTATTATTATTATTATTATTATTATTATTATCATTCAGGTCATTAAGCAAGAGTGATAATAGAGATTCATAGTCATTAGTTTCCACGTAATGGCCTCGACTCTAATCGATGGGCAGAGCTTTCTTTCATCGTGATTCGTATCCGAGCCTCTATTCCATGAACCCTATGGCTCACTGTTTGACCAGTTGGAAATTGCGAAGACTGTTTTGTAAACTTAGAATTTTTTACTATTTGGAAAATAGACCGTCATGTCAAGAAACCTTAAAGACATTACATAACAGTATAGTCCATTCCATTTCACACCAGGTTTTTTTTTTTCCCCTGTCAGTGTTAGTCCCTGTTAAGTGTTATATCGAGGATTCGAGACCCATGGATTGTGCGGATAAGTCTGCGGTTCTTAGGGGCCACATAATTAAAAACAAGTATCATGCAGCAAAATGTCTGATATTATTATTAACTTGCAGTCTGACTTCCCCAAAAGCGGTAGGAAAGCCTAAGAGCTCAGGCGGTAGAAAGGTGGACTGACAATAAGGAGGTACGAGTTCGATCTCTGGTTCGATTATCGTCTGATATCGGTAGTGAGGTTGGATCCCAGCTAACCATCCAATAAGATTGCACGGGTTAAGTATTCAGGGTAACTGTAGATAAATGATACTGATTGAGACACATGTGTATGGATATAACTTTTTTTTTAATACACTGTACCGGCTCAAGCTGTGGGTCTTTATTACTATTTGTATTATTATTATTATTATTATTATTATTATTATTATTATTATTATTATTATTATTATTATTATTATGAGACTATCTGTCATAACTTTGGTATTGCAATAACAGAAAATAACAATGACTAAAAACACAAAACAATAACAATAAGCCTTCTAGTCAAAGGTTTTCCCACTCATCTGGTGACGCGGCAACAAGGTCAAAAGTGAACAATTGTATGTGTGTGTGTGTGTGTGTATGGAGAGGTAAAGAACAGGCTGGGGAGGGGGAGGGAGAGCCTCTAGATCGAAGGTCAACAGTGGTCAGTAGGCCAGAAGCGGGTCGCGATGTCTAGTCCAGCTGTCGGCATGCTGCGATATGCAGCGCATTCATAATTTTATAAACAGGCTCTAGATCTAGTCTGCCCTAGGAACAAGCACTACTATAGCGTTGTGTACACTACTATAACGTTGTGTGAGGCGTAGACAACAAAAAATGTGCACTGGTCAAAGCCGTTGGTCAAAATCTGAGCAGAGACGCACAGTGCACTTCAGTAAGTCCTGTGCATTGTGCGCTATATCATCATTCACAGATAGCCGCTGTGGCAGTTGGTTAGGATTTCGCGTGACTTCCAGCGCAGTCAAGCCCTATAGCATACGTATCACTCTCCCCCCCCACACCCTCTCTCTCTCTCTCTCTCTCTCTCTCTCTCTCTCTCCCTCCCTCCTTTTTTTCGATCTCCTCTACGTCTCTCTCTGTCTTTCCCTCCGTCTCTGTCTGTTTGTCTATATTTCTCTCTCTCTCTCTCTCTCTCTCTCTCTCTCTCTCTCTCTCTCTCTCTCTCTCTCTCTCTCTCTCTCTCTCTCAAATGCAAATGTAGTTGTAGTTAAGGCATAAAGATCTACATTAGGAAGGTAGGGTGGATGTTTTGTTTTTGGAAATAGTCACAGAGACAAGTACAAACAAGCAAAAATCCCCTCTCGGTTTTATACAAAGTTAATGAAAATGTAGTGCATTTTATCAAATCTCAACCTGCAAGATAATTATGTAAGATCTGATCTATTCATGATAACAGTACACCAAGTGATTTTATTTCATTTTGTTCTCTGCTCTTTTACATTGTTGGTCGTAGACGTAGCATTTAAGAAGCATTTATATTTACATCTTTTCCTCAGATTGGATTTAATAACTTAACCAAAATAGTCATGGCTAGGCTGTGTCCTCGCCTCGGACGACTCTAATGATAATAATATATATATAAAAATACGCTTTGAACTGGGATATTATGGTGGGAAGGAGTAGCGCTTTGCTTACGAGAAATTTACAGGCTCCACCGGTTTTTTTTTTTGTTTTTTGTTTTTTTTTTGGGGGGGGGGAGTTAAAATATTTAAATTCTGAGATGTTTATCTAATGAAGCTTGTCAAAATGTTAAATTTCCAATTGTTGAATCGAAGGCATGAAAAGCAGAAGAATGATCTTGCTGATGGCCAATAGGTACAGAATGAAAGAGATAAGTTTATCTTAAATATTGATGAAAAAAATCTTGTTTTGTATCTTTTCAATTTCATTCTATTTAAGGCTCCGTTTAAACGCTCATTGTAAGGCAATGTGAATACAAGTCTCCAGAAAGGTTCTGCCTTGCGAGAATTGTCTATTTATTTGTACCCACATGATAATGAGTATTCACAATATTTATAAATAGATTGGGATTTTATGAATTTATCTAACTATTCTTTTTTTTTTTTTATTTTATTTCTTGAATATATTGCTCATTATGGAAATTGGAATATTTTAACTGATGAGGTTGGCATTGGTATGAAAGAACTCATTTAAAGTTCTATGTTCTTACAAAAAAAAGTGTACAAACCGTGAAGAGGGTTTCGTAATATTAAGTCGTTGAATTACTCCACTCTCACTCATCTATATTAATCAGTTCCGTTGTTGTTGTTGTTTTTATTTATTTTATTTATTTCTCTGTACCAAGAGAGCTTCTGGTTGTTATTTTTGCCCTGGTTGAAGTTCAGGTGTACCTTGAAGTACGTGTTTTTTTTTAATTTTATTTTTTTGTTGCCTTTTATCGTTACTTCGTCTTCCACTATAATTTACATCACTTTAAACCACATACCCATGAAACGGCCTAGATCTATAATATTATCATTATTATTGCATTTAAGCTGCAGTCTTCCCTCTTCCAATGAAAAATGAACTTTTATCTCTGGTGATTAAATCTCTGTCGAGTTTTGTCATCTATTTAACCACAAAAACATATAGATTAGATCTAGGCCGGTTTTATTCCTACTTAAAGCATCTCTTTAAGAGTTGAAGAAAAATGAATGAAAGCTTCACAGCGACGGGCTTAAAATAGGGCTTTCTTTCCATCGTCTCTATTGTATCGCTGTTGATGGATTGAGGAAACAGGCGTGTGTGTGGCTGTGTGCGGTAAGGAGGAGGGGTGTCTGGGCCGGTTTGTTTGAACGTTAAGAAGAAAAAAAAAAGCTTCATGCATAGATTGTTGACAATGGCGTCTCGGTTGGTCTGAATGTGATGCTGGAAGAGGTAGAGAGAAGCATTAATTTTAGTCAGAGAGGAAAGAGAATTCTGTGGAGGCTGGTGAGAGGGGGGCTGATCCTCCCTAAAGAAGCCAGAGGAGGGTTCAGAGAGCCTGTGATCGTGCACAATGGAGGCTAGGCCTGTGACTGAGCCTTTGTCACGGGCATCCTGAACAGTGGGGGCAGGCGTTTTACGTCTGCTCGGGATGACTGACAACAGTAACTTGAAGGAGCCTGGCTCATGTGAGGCAGATCTTATTCGCGCAGAATTATAAGCCCGCGTTTTTTTGTTGTTGTTATTGTTTTTTGTTTTTTTTTTGTTTCAAAGATATAATTATAAAACAAGAAATCCTTCAACTCTTTTTCAATAACCGAACCCTTTCTCTCTCCCATACTCACACACTCATTCACTCTTTGTGTGTCTCTCTCTGCCTGCTTCTCTCTCTCTCTCTCTCTCTCTCTCTCTCTCTCTCTCTCTCTCTCTCTCTCTCTCTCTCTCTCTGTCTTTCTCTACCTCTCCCTCCGTCTGTCTCTTCTTCATTACTCAGACTGTCTGTTCTCTCCATTTCTCTCAGTGTTTCAGCCAATCTTGTCAGCATTCAATTTTTTGTCGCGGATGCAGCCTGCTAAATTGTTAATGTTACTTTTGTAGAAGTGGTAGTGTTATTAGTTGTAGCAACAGGAGCAGCAGCAGCAGCAGTAGTAGTATTAGTAGTAGTAGTAGTAGTAGTAGTAGTAGTAGTAGTAGTAGTAGTAGTAGTAGTAGTAGTAGTAGTAGTAGTAGTAGTAGTAGTAGTAGTAGTAGTAGTAGTAGTAGTAGTAGTAGTAGTAGTAGTAGTAGTAGTAGTAGTAGTAGTAGTGGCAATTAGTAGTAATTAGTAGCAGTAGTAGTAGGAATGGCAGGGAGAGCAGACGCACGGAAACAGCAACAGTTTAGTTTTAATGGAGTTATATAAAACAGGTTCTGTGTCCAATAATGATATCCTACATTATTTTGGTGTTTCTTCTTTATGTGAGAAAAATTACTCCTTCCAGATCTAAAATTGCTGTTGTGCTTTATTCTTTCTTGTCCCCATCTATCTTCCAGCTTCTTTTACTGTCTAACACTTAAGAAGCTAAATTCTCCCACTTCTCATCGTGAAGACTCGAGATTCCCCTCCGACAAACTCAACATCTCACTACTACATCTATGTATATTGGCCGACTGGCTGCCTTGCCGTTTATTCTGACTTGTCTCTTGTCCTACATGCCCTGACGAGCTTCACTAGCGTTGCTCCTCCTCCTCCTCCTCTCTCTCTCTCTCTCTCTCTCTCTCTCTCTCTCTCTCTCTCTCTCTCTCTCTGCATAGTTGTATTTTTACTTTTCTTCTTCTTCTTCTTCTTCTTCTTCTTCTTCTTCTTCTTCTTCTTCTTCTTCTTCTTCTTCTTCTTCTTCTTCTTCTTCTTCTTCCTCCTCCTCCTCCTCTCTCTCTCTCTCTCTCTCTCTCTCTCTCTCTCTCTCTCTCTCTCTCTTTATATGTCTTTGGGTCTCTATAACGCTCCCTCTCTTCGTAATTTCACTCAGTCTCTTATCACTCTTATTTCATGTATTAAATATACCAAGCCTGGAGAAGCTTTTGAATTTTTCTCTGCTTCATAATATTATCTGCAATAGTACTACTACTACTACAACAACAACAACAACAACAACAACAACTATAATAGTAATAATACACAGTGTTATAATAATAATAATAATAATAATAATAATAATAATAATAATAATAATAATAATAATAATAATAATAATAATAATATTATGATTATTATTAATAATAATAATAATAATAATAATAATAATAATAATAATAATAATAATAATAATAATAATAATAATAATAAAGAAACCAAGTCAGTCTGACTGAACATTTCAGAGGTTGAGAAACCAATATTGAAGCGGCCCAAAAACGCTGTTGAGCTGGGCTTTCATGTTGTAGCAGCTGCTCTTGTGTGCATTCATTTGGACTTTGTAAGTTGGCATTATACACAGGAAGCCAATCATTTTTCTTCCCCCCCCCACATACACACACACACACACACACACCAAATTTTAGTATTGCACCGATCTTTGTTGGGACAAACCATTCGCATGTTCAAAAATGGAATTCTAATTCAAAACACTTCCATCGCCGGAATAGTTTAGATCTGAATTAAAAAAAAAAAAAAAAAAAAATTATCTTCGCTATCCTTGATAGTTATGGATTGTGTTGTATGCGAAAGAAAAAAAAAATAAAAGTAATTCAATTTCGATTATCCATGTGTCTCTCGCTGTTCGTCTTAGCAGCAGAAATTACTATATAAAAAAGGTAAATTTTGATATTTTTTCTTTTTGTTGTTAAATAGTTTGAAAATTTTGACTTGAATGAAAGTCGGGCTTTCAAATTAATGTATCCATATACAACGACTCAATGTTTTCAGTTTGGCTGGGCTCAACAGCAGTGTCCACAATTGCCTTTTTCCATTCAAAATTTATATCCATGATACATATCAATTTTGCTTTCCATTATAAATAACAATGCTATTGCATTCTGATTTTTTTTTTATTTTATTTTAGATTTCATTATTATTAGATTGAAAGCATTTACAAGGCAGCCCTTTAAAACAGTCAAAGTTATCAACGACCGCCCTGTGCAACTTCAATGATTACAGTATACAGCTCGTCTACCTCAAAGTCTTAGTGTTATCTCTCTCTCTCTCTCTCTCTCTCTCTCTCTCTCTCTCTCTCTCTCTCTCTCTCTCTCTCTCTCTCTCTCTCTAGAACCCAATACTTGTCAGACAGTATTACTGTTGAAAGGATTACGCTTGCCAATACAGAAGTTGCACTAAAAGAAATCTTGGACGTCAACACTCAATGATCTTGCTTTTTTTTCTGCTTTTTCGCCATTAGAATGATTTGCTGATGAAAACTTTTATTTAAAAAAAAAAAAACAAAAAAAAAAAAACAAGCCTGATAATATCATAAAACAAGGGCCAATCCCAAACACCAAGCTGCATGATTATCATTTATCAGTAGAGCACTGCAATAAGCAACTTTTTTTTCTGCCTTTTTTTGCGGCTGGTGTTTTCGACCTGGTTAGAAAAGGCTCCAAACTGGGTCACCTCCTCCTCCTCCTCCTCACTCATCTTCAACTCAAGCTGATGCGTTCAGTACCGCTGCCTGTTGAGATTCGTCAAAATTATGTCAGGCGAGGGAGGGAGAGAGAGAGAGAGTTCACACCAAGTTTTACCACTTTCTTCCTTTTTTCGTGTAAAAGGTCGAGATCTAATAGTTACTTTGAGGCCATGACTCAATTGGTACACACAAGAAAGTTATAATTATTAAATGCTATTTCTTTAAAAAAAAAAAAAAAAGAATGATCGTCTGGTGGTGGCAACGCATCGGATTCAGGCTGGAATGGTACTGCGTTCGGATTCTTACCAGAGACTCATTAATAGTCAGTATGATTGTAAGTGTGTGTTTATTTATTATTATCTTTTTTCTTAAGTTAAACGCGTAATGAAATGTATCTTATAAGACATCAGCATATTTAATATGGTTGTATCTGAAGACTTTTATTTTTAATGAAAGTAAAATCTGAAAGTTAGTACAGATCTGATTGTAACCACAATACTTTTATTAGCCGCCATCTTTTGCCTTGGACAAGCCGGTTAAATCTTTGCAGTAACAACGAAATGTGGCTTCAGACTCTCTCTCTCTCTCTCTCTCTCTCTCTCTCTCTCTCTCTCTCTCTCTCTCTCTCTCTCTCTCTCTCTCTCTCTTTCTCTCTCTCTCTCTGACTCTGTGTCCCTCGCTCGCTCTCTTTCCCTCATCTCTCTCGCTCTCTTTTCTCTCTCTCTCTCTCTCTCTCTCTCTCGCTTTATCTCTCTCTCTCTCTCTGTTTCAAGTTTTCTGCCACATCCACATCGTATATCTGTCACTCCCCCACTTGATTTTGTTTCTTTTGTTCAAGGAGTTGTAGAGATTAACGAATTTTGTGAATGGAAAATATAAATTATAATCACGCCCCGCAACAAAACTGACATCGATCTTAATTCCAGAACGTCTTGTTAGGTTATAAGGCTGCTGGAGCTTTCCGCTTTCAAGCTCATCCATGCTGCTACAGGGACTTTGTAAACCACGTGAAATTGCTGAATTTCTGTTTTTCTCTATTAATGTGAGTCGATGAAAGCAGCTGGAGTAGTAAAGGTTTGTTAGAGAAGTTCATCTCTCTCTCTCTCCCTCTCTCTGTCTCTCTCTCTCTCCCTCTGTCTGTCTGTCTGTCTGTCTGTCTCTCTCTCTCTCTCTCTCTCTCTCTCTCTCTCTCTCTCTCTCTCTCTCTCTCTCTCTCCCCCTCTCCCTTTTTCTCATTACCCTTACTGTACTGTCTCTCTCTGACCAACCTCTCCCCCTCTCAAAAAAAAAAAAAAAAAAATTCATAAGTTAATCAAAAACTGAAAAAAAATTAAAAAATCAAACGAAGACAAAACCTTAAGGACAGAAAAAGATTATGGACATAATAGGAAACATCGATGATAATTTTGAACTACTAATACTCGAAGTCGTACATGGCCGTATCGTGTTAACTTCAGCGCACACCGGTTGTGTGACAAACAGCCCACTGGCAGACTCAACTCTGCGACTTATCTCCATAGGCCACTGACACAATGTCCTAGGCTTGACCCATTTCTTCGCTGTGTCAACAAGGCCTGGCAGTCAGTATGGGCCTTGAGCATCCCTACCTCGCCCCCTCCCCCCTGCCCCTTTTTTCTGTTTTCTGTGAATGTATAGGTTTGTGTGTGTGTGTGTGTGTCTCTCTCTCTCTCTCTCTCTCTCTCTCTCTCTCTCTCTCTCTCTCTCTCTCTCTCTCACTCCGTCTGCTGTTTGCCTCTTTCTCTCTTTCTACCCCCCTGTCTCTGACTGTCTCTCTAGCCAGACTCACCCTTCTTTTTTTCCTCTTCTGGGTCTCTTTCCCCTCCCCCCCCCCCCTCTCTCTCTCTCTCTCTCTCCTACTTCCCTTCATTTTTTCCCTACTCTGGGAGTACGTTTGTGTTTCTAACTCCTTCTCTCTCTCTCTCTCTCTCTCTCTCTCTCTCTCTCTCTCTCTCTCTCTCTCTCTCTCTCTCTCTCTCTCTCTCTCTCTCTCTCTCCCCCTGTCAAATGTCTGTGAAAAGCTGTTACAGAATGCACTCCTCATGCAGGTTTTTTTTTTTTTTTGGTGTGTTTATGAAGTCTTTCGAAAAAGGAGAGAACTGAATACGAGAATGAGTAACAGTTAACACTAAAAAAAAAAAAAACATCAAAAAGGAAGATTTTACAACAAAACCCTTTCTAAAGGAAGCGGTTTACTTTAATTCTAATATAATAAAGATCGTATCGAAGATTAAGTTAGAGCAACGCCGCTAATGATGGTGAAATGAATGTGTCCTCCTAACACCAACCCAAGCGAATCCAAGATACGAAGGAATTGAAAAACAGAAAGAAGAGCAGGAGTAAATTATTCCGCCTTTAGATCGTCCCAGGAATGGGCTGCTGCCTTCTTAGTAATTAATTACATTTTATTGCAAAATAAAACGATATTGAAAATTTTGGTTGTGGTTTACTTTTAGAAGTTTTTTTTTTTGGTTCCACGGTATTGCAATCTTGTCTCTAGATAGTATGTTATTCAATTGTAGACTTCTTTCAAAGATTTTCATAACGTGTTATCAGGCATATTTTGTAGTGAATAATTATATATTCATGGAAACAATAATTTATCATATTGTACTCTAATGAAAACTAGCATAGCCGTGATAACCCTGTGTTAGAAGTCGTGGTTAAGATGTACAGTAGTTATTAAAAAAAAAGGCGGTAACGGAAAATCAAGCTACAATCTTTAGGACTCTTTTAAAATCTGTGCAAACATAGAATAGTATAAATAGTATGTAAGGCAACGTGAATAAGCAATCTGCTCGGAAAGTCCAGTTCATGTTTTGGATTTGTTTGCGATATTATTGTTACTGAAGCTTACACAACAAAAGACCACGATATTAAATTAGTTACACGTTAATCAAATGCAGTTAGAGAAAGCCACCACGTTAATCCAGCTTCACACTTTTTCGGATACAAGATACTTGATTTTTCAAGTGGTTGCGCGAGCTGAGCTAGGCGAAAATAACACTAAGCAAGTACTGTACAATAGTTGTTATTTTTGTCTCCAGTGTAAGGGCGTAAGGCTTCGTTTTTCTTAAGTAAAAATAGACAGCGAATTATTGTAAAAAAACCCGTATGAATATATTTTTTAGATTCTATTTTTACTGGGTTTCACGTGAATACGAAAAGCAAGAATTCCCGCAAGGCAATGCAGCACTTCGCACTTTTTTTTTAATAGGGAATTTCAAGCTTTTCAAGGAGCGTTTTCAAGTATCTTGTAATAGATTTGGAAAATACAGAACTTAATTAGCAATTTTCTTCCAGTATTTCTCACAGGTTGAGCCTGCCTTCCTGTTTCTTCGTAAATATAACGAGATGCAGTGTTGTGTGTCATTTATTTATCTTCTACCAGTGTAACGATGTCTTAGGAATGTTCCACGGAAAAAATCTGTAATTTTCCATCCTTTTTTTTTTTTAAACCTTCCTTGCTTTTCTTGATATTTCCCAGATGGAGGGGACGAGCCGCTTGAAGATTGGAGAGATAAACAAGAATCTCATTTGTACATTGTGTGGGGGATACTTTGTGGACGCCACAACTATCATAGAATGTCTGCACTCCTGTAAGTAGCATTCTGTGGTGCCCTAATCTGCTACGATTTAAGACATTTGCGTGTGTGTATGTTTGTTTTCTTTTTTTCTTCATTTATTTTCATAGTGGCCGGTTGTTTATTGTCCTTTTTTACATAATTTTTGCATTTTTTTTTGTTTGTTTTGTTTTCCTTGTTAACTGCATTAATTTAGCTCTGGTGTGCGAACAAAAGCTTTCTGCTCCTCCTCCTGCTGCTGGTGCTGTTGTTGTTGTTGTTGTCGTCGTCGTCGTCGTCGTTGTTGTTGTTGTTGTTGTTGTTGTTATTGGTGTTGCTTTTATTAATATTATCATTACTATCATCTACTTCTACAAGAACAATAACTACTACTACTACTACTACTACTACTACTACTACTACTACTACTACTACTACTACTACTACTACTACTACTACTACTACTACTACTACTACTACTGCTGTTGCTGCTGCTGCTGCTACTGCTACTTTTACTACTACTACCACCACTACAACTACTTTATTACCACTTCTGATGCTGATGTTCCTACTTTCTACTTCAAATAACTAGAGCTGCCACTGAGACTGTCACAACGACGACGACCATCACCACTGTTATTTTTTTTTTCTAAGTAAAGATAAAAACTTGGGCCCTTGGGTTAATATTTGTGTAGGAACGAGTTTCAAAGACTTATTTTATGATTTTTTTTTTTTTACAGAAAAATATTTAAATCACATTGATACAAAGTAATTAAACCTCTGTCTTTGTGATATATTTACTCACAGATTGCCGCACGTGCATCGTGACCTATCTGAAAACGAGCAAGACCTGCCCAACCTGTGACACAGTGGTTCACAAGACACGGCCGCACCAGAACATACGGTGACTATGCCCTGTGCAGCTTTTGGGTTCTTTGTTTGATAAGCTGCATGTAATATATTTACTATATTTTCAAGTGATGACATTTTTCACAATAAGCATTGGGTGCTCCTTTTATCCTCTATTCCTACATTCCCCGCCTCTCTATACTCTCTCTTTTTATTTCTCTCCCTTTCTCTCTCCCCCTCTCTTTTCTCTCTCTCTCTCTCTCTCTCTCTCTCTCTCTCTCTCTCTCTCTCTCTCTATCTTTCTTTTCCCCTCCCCGCCTTAATACGAGGTTAGAGCCGCTTCATTCTTCCAGTTCGGTCCTGCTAGACGGAGGCTTCACTTGCTAGTAGGACTGTGAGAACCGTGCTGAGGGCGGACTCTATTAAACTTTACTAACCCACAAACTTCCTCTCTATTTAATATATCCGTATAAATGTCTTCTAGTTTTTATTTTATATAATTTCTTGTATAACCAAGCACAAATAAATGGAGCATTATTAGGATTGTGTTGAAAATGTACAAAAATAATTATTAGTCCGCAATCAGTGTCAAACTTATTGCACTGCGTGAACTTTGGGATTTTTCCCTCATTACAGGTCTGACCTACTTCTGCAAGACTTGGTCTATAAACTCGTGCCTGGTCTTTACAAAGGTGAGCGTTGATGAAAGAATGTTGTACTTGTGAGAGTGGGTGCATACAGAATGATTATATGTGAAGGCATAGGGTAGACTGAATAGTATTGGGTGCGCCAGACTATCCATAGCTTCCTTATTGTATGTATGCAGACTTACTCGCACTACTTTTTTGTGGATGACGTTTGATCCGCCTCAAGGTGATCGTGGGCCCGTCAAAGAATATTCGGCAAGATCCAAAGCAATTTGATTGGCAAGTGAAGACTTGTAATAGACGTAGCCGTATCAGTCTTTTTTTTTTCTTTCAATTTCAACCCAGAGGCCTCATTTGAGACCTTACCAGTATTACCGAGTTTTCAATTTCACTTTCACGTCAGGAGAGTACAATTCTAAAGTGAGACCTTACTATCGTTTCCGATTTCCTATTTCACTTTCACCCCACTAGAACAGAAGTTTAAAGTGATACCCTACCATCATTACCGAGTTTCTATAAACCTAAAGAAATTAATGGCACCCGAACGGATTTATCCGACTTTGCATATATATATATATATCTCACCGAATCCAAGGAAGACGCTCTTTATATTATTCTTTCACCTCCTTGGTCTCTTGTTTTCTTCATAGGAAATTTTTCGAGCGGCGTTAGGGAGGCAAAACTTACCATTGATTGGCGGTTCTTAGACTAGAGAAGTCGAGGGGATATAAATTTGCTCAAATTATCTCTTTGCGCTAGTATACCTGAAGGAAATCTGAGATCAACGTGTGAAATGTAAAATAACTTTGAAAATGATAAGGCTCTCATTGCCCGGGATGGATGCTAAGTGTGGAAGCGTAATCGTCATTATTATTATTATTATTATTATTATTATTATTATTATTATTATTATTATTATTATTATCATCATCATCATCATCATCATCATCATCATCATCATCATCATCATCATCATCATCATCATCATCATGATTATTATTATTATTATTATTATTATTATTATTATTATTATTATTATTATTATTATTATTATTATTATTATTATTATTATTATTATTATTATCATCATCATCATCATCATGATTACTATTATTATTATTATTATTATTATTATTATTATTATTATTATTATTATTATTATTATTATTATTATTATTATTATTATTATTATTATTATTATTATTATTATTATTATTATTATTATTATTGCTTTGCCTGAGCAGTCTTTTTAACGTGTGGAAATATTTAAATAACCATAACGTGTTTGAAAATGTGCTCGGTATACTCATCATGTCGTTACTTTTTTTTGTCTTTAGACGAAATGAGGCGTCGCCGGGAGTTCTACACGAACCATTACCATGGTGAGTACCTCCTACTCCTCCTCCTCCCTTCACCTTTCTCCCTTCCTCGTTGTTTCTTTCATCTCTGGACCTCTGTGGATGGTGTTGAGTAAATGCCGCACGATCTTAACTTTACATAATGGGTTAAAATATTACCCTCATTTAAAACGTTCAAAAACGTAATGTGGATTGTCTGTATATATTTAGTTATATAGACCTATATTACGCGAAGTTTAGCTTGATACCTCCTTGTTAAAAGAGGATTGATGTTGGCCATAGCTACCGCTTTGGCCAGGCTTGGCATAATTATTATAACCACTGTCTTGTGGGATTTTTCCCTTTTTTTCGCCTTTTGTTAATATTTTTTTTATACATTAAAAAAATTCTGCATTTTTCTTACGTTCGTTATTTTCATTATGCAATTAACTTATCCTTGAAAAAAAAAATACTACTACTGATGTGTATTAATATTAATGCTCTCAATTTTATATTAAAACCTTCATGGTTACCGATCAAGATTTTTATTTTTATTTATATCCCATATAAAATCAAGTATAAGGGGCATTTCCCCCCCCTCATTTTTATTTTAAATCTTTTGATTTATACGTTTGCATATCAAAGTTAATTTGACCAACCATTATGTTAATTTTTCTATAAAGGAAGCCAGTAACTAGTAATAATCCCAATCTGTAAATTATTATATGTTCTGAATGTGCGTCTCACCCAACCAGCCGCTCCGAAGCGTGCCGGAGAGGAGCGAGGTGACGAGATGAGTGACAGATTCGCCTACACAGAGGAGGAGAACATCAGCCTGGCTCTCTATCTCCTGCCTGAGTAAGTCGCACCCAGTTCTATGTTGTGAGGGGCTGAAGTAACGGACCTCGTAGTTTTGGTGTAAAAAAAAAAACCTGCAGTAACTTACTGATGGCACCCAATTCTTTATTGTTCATGGGCTAAAGTAAAGGGCCTCGTAATTTTGGTGTAACTTGTTCTGTGTTGTAGGAGCTGAAGTAAGGGTCTCGTAATCTTGGTGTAAAAAAACTGCAATAATAGGTTGGCACGCAACGAAGAAAAATGTGACTTCAGGTAATAAACTCGATGACGAAAATACTTCAGGGACTATGATTGTGTTGATCAACTTCTGCTGTTACATCAAGTAGTAGGATTTTCTCATAGCGCAATGAGAGCAAGATTGTCCTAAGTCATTCATATTTTTAATGCGCTCGTGGCAATTTGGAGTAAATGATATTATGACACTTTTTTTAAGCAACCACTGACGCTTTGTTGTTGGTTCTAAACAATCGGGAAAAAATCATACCTTTAGAGTCCCAAGTACATTAAGGGATCTTAGGACTTGGCATAATTTTACTCAGAATGGATGTCATAATGTCATAATGCTGTGAGTATTAATTTGTAGCGTGTTAGAAATGATAAAGCTTGGATTGTTTTGTTCTCAAGTTTTTTTCAGAAACGAAAGTGACATCACACTTTTTCTCCTTATTTTGCTGTTCGAGAACCGTTTTGCATGTTACTTATACGATCCATTAAAAAATAAAAAGCTGTCAACCTCTTGTTAAATAAGTCTTAAAATAGAAAGGGACGAGAGAGAGAGTGAGAGAGAGAGAGAGTGAGAGAGAGAGAGAGAGAGAGAGAGAGAGAGAGAGAGAGAGAGAGAGAGAGAGAGAGAGAGAGAGAGAGAGAGAGAGACTGACTGACTGACTGACTGACACGTAGAAAGACAGACTGAGAGAGTTTTTGAGGATACATAAAGACAGCTTGATTAACAGATAATATAGACCCTGAAAGGCAAGGGCGATTAAGTTAATGGAGTAGCAAATAAGAACTAACTAATCTGTGATTATTCACTCTGACTGCTCGGAGGAATTCATTTCAAATGAGGCCGATTCTTCCGCTATCTTCACCGAGGCGCTTCTAAAGCTGATGAGGTAGGGCCTACGCCTAGGATCTAGTCTGTGAAACGTGATGTTCCAAAGCTAGATACAGAAGGTTGCTGATTCAAGTTTCAGGATGGAAGAAAAATATGTGAAAGCTTATGAAATTTTTATGATCATTACAAAAAAAAGGACCTGTCTATATGAGAATAATGGCGAGAAATTAAAGAAGAATTTTATTTTTTTATGCATTATTGCTCTGGGTGCTGTTGATTGTTGATTACTATGGTGAAACGTCAAACTGAGATCTGTAGAGTTCGTGTGTTGAGAAATGGGAAAAGAAAAACATTGCAAGCATTTTTATCTCGCAGATTGGTTTGGGACCACAACATTTCATTACTATGATCCATTTGACATTTTGTTTTCTTTTGAGATTAAAAAAAAACAACATGTAAGACTGGGTAGCATATAAATTGATTCATAAGGCATGTTCCTTACTTCAGACAAGACTTGCATGTCAAATATGCCAGAGAATAATTATTCACAGAACCGAACTTTGCGAGCTTTCATAATCTCCTCTTTTTCTGATTCAGGACGACCTAAAACCTTTTCTTTTTAATCTTTTGTGGCGAATCGGCTCTGGCTTCAAGTCTTATTGATTTACAGCGGCTTTAATAATTATGTAGTCTGTGAGATATGATGCCACGCTCCCACACATCGATTTTGTGGGACATAATATATCTTAGTTGGTGTCATCATACTATTGAATATGATCTGCGATTTACACGACGATGTCGTTTGACGTAATCGCGCCCCTAAGAACAATGGTTTTCTAACTTATATCCGGGTCATTTTTAACTCCCTAACAGACGCTGGTCACTCAGAGGCCCCGTTAGTCTAGAAAAGAGCCATGCTTTGGAGAAACCGGTACAGGGTCTCCCCTCTCCTTAGATCTTTTTTTTTTCTCTATGAGCCCCGACGAAGCAAATTTCCTTATGACTTATTTAGAGCGCTATCTAATATTGGTTGGAATATCTTCATTTTGTCTTCTTCTTCTTTCCATCCATCCAGTGGAGGCGCAGAGAGTCTCAGCTTCCGACGGGTTTTCTCTACCAAGGAGGAGCTGCAGTCCAGGATAGAGCGCAGGATTAAGGTAGAGTCTAACCCGCTGAAACGAAAATTAGAGGAAAACTTAGCTTTCAGCAGTATGGATCAGGGAAATAAATAATTATGAATGATGGATTTGATTATTATAATAATACGTAAAAATGAAGTTTAATATCTTGTAATCTAGTAACTGGGACACATTCAGTACAATAAAAGCAAAAGTAAGTATCCTCTTATTAAATCTGCGGTAAAGAAATTTAGAGTTAGAAAAGATTTTTTTTTTCTTATAAACCTTTATCCTGTTCTTTCCTTCCCAATTTAGAGACTTCATTACAACACTTCTTTCATTCGCACAACACTCACTCCTTTTCTCATTCCTTGCTCTTCTCTCTATCTTCGTTACATCCTCCTCGCTGTCAGTGTCCATTCAACATTGCAGCCAGCCCGCTCCCAACTCTTCTGTCAGCTGCGTTGCTCTTTGTCCTCTTTGTCTACACTTCTATGGAAGTGGTATCCATCATTCTCTCTAGCCCTTGCCTGTTGTCCGTGTCCGCAGGAGGCTGTAGATATCCGTTACCTGCAGTGTAAAGCCGGAGTCACAATCGCTCTCCTCAAGAAGTTCATCCGCCTCAAGTACGGCCTGCCCGCTCACTTCGAGGTAAGTCAGTCTGGCCTCTGCTTCTTGGAGACAGAGAGAGAGAGGGAGAGGAAGAGAGAGAGAGAGAGAGAGAGAGAGAGAGAGAGAGAGAGAGAGAGAGAGAGATCTACAAATAGCTAGATAAATGATATATAGATCGAAAAAAGATATAAAGAATGAGAGAGAGAGAGTGTGTCAAACGGAGGGAGAAACGAAGAGGAAGAGATAAAGGATTTGAGGGCTGAAGAGAGAGGTAGAGAGACTAAAAAAAAGTGTGTGTGTGTGTGGGGGGGGGGAGGAGGAGAGAGTGAGAAAGAGACGAGGGATACATTTCAGCAATTGTTGCGAGTAGATGCCTGGGTCGTGATGTTTTTGAAACTCGTGTAACGCTATGATCACCAGAACTAAATCTACTTTTCTTTAACCGTTAATATATATTTTTTTAATTCGCATCATTCCCTCTTCTCCCCCCGCTTTTTTTTTTTTTCGCCTGTGGGACAATGCACGATTTGCTCAGGTTTTCTTCGATATACCAGAAATGATAATTATTA
>JAWDGP010003199.1:230000-307500 GCA_033675545.1 Elysia crispata | reverse complement strand
AATTACCCCAATTGTGTTGATATTGTCTATCCGCAGGTGGAGATGTTCCACAGTGACGAGCCTTTGAAGGACAGCAACACGCTTTGTGACGTTGCCTATATCTACAACTGGCGCAGGGTGAGTACACCAGCAGTTGCTATACGTCCATTTGAATGTCGACACGCAGAGAACTGTATCACTTGTCAGACATGATTGATCGATTGATTGCTTGTTTAATAGACCTTGTCCCATAACACTTTCAGGATCATTAAGACTCCTGATTAATAAGCCCTGCATTAGTCAGGATGGAGCTAAATAAAGACTGGGATTTCCTAAACATATTCATTGCCGATGTGCCCCAAACCAGCGAGAAAAAGGTCTCTGTAGATATCCTTGAATAATCTTGTGGACGAAATATGCACAAAATTAATGAATTAAGGCGCTATTCAAATGTTGAGAAAAGACCAAAACACTAACCGATAAGGTCAATCCTTAACTAATGCAGCGGCTAGAGAACTTACACTCAAAGGTTAATGTCTGTGCGTTTGTTTCGAATTCTGAATTGGAATTTAATACACCAAAATTCTAAACTCAGTAAGTTTGATGAAAGTATGAACATTATTTTTTGTTCAACTTATGCTTTTAATGAAATCTCCTACATTGCAACTCGTTGTTTTGTTATCGATTTTTACTTAGTCGATTTACCATCTCCACTTTCTAAAAGGAACTATTAAATCATTTCATGCAATCAAAGTGTTGGACAGTCTTAACAGTTATTTCCTTTATTTTTGCTTGCAGCGCTCCCCTCTAGCCCTGGCCTTCTGCGTGTGTGAGACTCCGTCCACTAAACCTAGACCACCGCAGTTGTTGAGCCAACTAAATCCTGTCAGAGACAAAAAAGATGACGTCCAGATCACCAAAGAAAACCGAAAAATAGACGCAGAGGTGACAACTACGACAGACACTGACGTAAAGAAAGAAATAACGCAGATAGAGGCGTTCGATTCGTCAGAAATAACAAAGAAGTCAGAAGATACGGAAGATTTTGTGAAGAAAGAGAAGGAATCTCCGCTGAAAAAGGAGTCGGAAACGAAGGATCTTACTTCTATTTCTGCCCCTTCCGTGCTCAGAAACTCTGCTATCAACAACACTGACCCACCAGCTTCCAAGAAATGTCACAAGGAGATGGAGGAGGGAGACATTAAGATCTCCAAACAAAGACAGTGTAGCAAAGCTCCGAAGTCGAAGGCTAAATGTGACAGTAATAAATGTAACAGACCTCCAGAAAATTCGGTCTCTACGGCGACTAAGAAAGTAAAGGTTGAAATTAACAGTGAAGAGATCAAGTCACAGCCTTCCCTAAACTCCTCTTCGGTCACTCCAACCAGCGCCACTGCTATCAAAAGTGATCTCATCAACGTAACAACAACCTCCTCCCAAGACCACAACACATGCAACTCATCCACAACTGCTGCTACTACTTCTATTAAAATAACAGAAAGCTACAAAGTTTCAGAGTCTGGCTGCAAACCTACTTACACGTGTCAGGCCATCCCTAACTGCAAGACCTCTACAGTGACTTCGAGCTCAAGAAGCCAGTGTACTGCCGTAAACAGCAGTAATATCCAGCAAGAGTCTGCTACCAAAGCAAAGCCCTCAAAGACCGGTAAAGTAGTTCTGGGTAAACGGCTTGCCAGCAACCCAGTTCTCATCGCTCCAGCCCCTGCCAAACTGCCCTCCATGTCTCCAGCGGTTGTAGACATATCTCAAGTGATTCAAGTCGAGAAGAATCAACAGCCGCTCATCAACCCCAGCAGCAATTGTAACGTTAGCAACAACTGCAGCAGCAACTATACCACACCTACTATCAACCTCGTCTCCATGCTGCCAGTGGGATTGCCCACGCCGTCCCCATCACCGAGGAAACTATCCATACCAAAGTTGTCCAAGCCTCCTAAAAGCTCCAAGAAACTTTCTACGTTCACAGTAGCGAACCTGCTTGGCTCAACTACGCCAAAAAGAACCCGAATACGTAGAGGGCCTTCTGTGGCACACATCAAACCTCCTGTTCTTAATTTCATAAACACAAGCTCGACCAGCACATCCACGCCTTTTTCGAGAGAGAACAGTCCTGCCGGCTCTTTGACGCCAACTCTTCAAACACCATACGTTCCCTCCGTCTCGGGGTTTATCTCACCGCTGATGTTGCCCCAGACACAGCTATACCTTTCATCAAATGGCATTACATCTTCTGGGCTCCGCCTACCCCCAACAGCCTCAATGCAGGCCACAGCCCAGTCCCTTGGTGTAAATCCATCAACTTTGCGTGCGCAGGCAATGAACTCTACACAATCACTCGTCACTCCAGCATCAAAGGCGTCAGCCTCATCTCTTACAATTTCTTTTCCATCTATGAGCGTACCAACTACTTTACCATCTTTGACAAACCTGCCTGCTTCACAGTCTGCCTTCTTCTCATCTTCTTTACCCTCTGGTCCTGCATCACAGTTATTTTCATCGATCCAAACAACCTTGCCATCATCCTTCTGTCTTCCTGTTGTGTCATCCGTGTCCTCTTCAAAATCCTCTTGTTCTGTTTCCTCCTCTCTGTCATCAGCTTCATCCTCCACCACATCTTCATTCACATCACAGACCAAGTCTTCATCAATTTTTACCTCGGCTGTGTCATCCGCTTCAGTAATCGCTCAAGTGAACTCATTCCCAGCTGCCAAGGGAGGGTTGCCAACTCCTCCCTCCTCAATGTCTTCCCCTCCTCCAGCAGCCTCAGCATCCCCAACCCCAGCTGCGGTACCAGTACAGCAGTCTCAGACTCAGGGGGCAGACTCGGGCTTTGCTCAAAATCCCCATGTGTCAGTAAGCACTGAAGACAATGATCTCACCAGCAAGGCATCTGCTGCGGGGCATAAGGCTAAAGCCAGGGCTAGCTCTGGCACTATTCAGACTTTAAAGGGTGGCTCAAATTCAAAAAGTGCTCAAAATTCTCAGACAATTGGTGTTATAGAAAAACAAACACAGAAGAGTACAAGTGTTTTCAAACCAGGACCTGCATTTGCTCAATGCCGTGGTAAAGCTAATGGTTGCTCTAACTCTTCCCTTGCTGGCAAGAGAAATGCAGCAATTGCTTTTCAGTCTGACAAAAAGGAAGACGGTGCAAACACTGCAAACGCAAAGAGGGCAAAGGTGAAAGAGACATCTGTTTCCGCAGGCCTTTCCTGTCTATCTTCTGCGTCTATGTCCTCACCAGGACCTCTTCCATCCACATCAGCCAGTAAATCAAGTGTGTCTCCAGCATCTGCCTTGGCACAGCTGTGCATAACGTCGCCAACATCCCAGAACACTTCATCCTCTTCCTCAAGTAGAGTTACATCCTTTGTATTTCCTGCAACGCCCACCCATACTTGTGATAAATCAGAACCTAACTCTAAAGGTACTAAACCTCTGACTAATGGAACTTCAAACAATCATCAAAATTCTCTTCAGGCATCAAATATAACACCTGAAGCTGCAAAAAAAGTCTCGAATGGATCCAGCGCCCAGTCAGAACCAGCCAGCCAAGTGTTAGAGAAAAATCTCAAGCCTTGCACAACTTCTGGTCCTATTTCCCCACCAGGCAGATCCTGCAAACCCAAGAAGAAAATTGCAGACATTGCCAACACACTCCACAAGCGTGTCAGTGAATCCTTGCAAGCCCAGTCCTCAAATAGCTTGCCTCAAAACAAGACAACGCATTCTTCTGAAACCATCTCCTCAAGTTACAAAAATCCGGCCAAGACATTCAGTGCAATGAATACTGTGGATCTTCAGAGAAGTAGAAGTATTGGTGGTTGTGGTGTTGGTGGAATGCAACTCCCAGTGGTGAAACCTGAGACCCCACCTCCACCATTGACGGTGTCAGACATCTGTAAGAAAGGATCCACTACCACCATCACTTGTGCCCGCCACGAGCTTCCTGGCAGACCACTAAGTCTTCACAACACATCACTGGCCAAAGGGCTTTCTACCTGCTTGGCTTCTAGGGTAGAACCTAAAAGAATTCCCAAGAATCCAGCTTTAGTGAGATCCTCCACTCCAAGCTCGACCCTTAGCAATGGACATAATGGATATGTCCAGGTGGAAGAGCAACCGCTGAACTTGGTTAAGAGAGATTCAAGCTTCTCTCGTGTTGCCAGTGGTCTCTTGCTTGCAGACATGAAACATGCTGTTAAGTAAAGGAGTAAATAGATGTACAAAATATTCGCTTGCGATTTATCATTTTCATTTTCTTTAGGAATAGGTGCATACAAAATTTATACTAATAAAAATGGGAAGAATAACAGAACTGGTGTCTTATCCAATGGGAGACTTTTTATCCTCGTCTGATAGAAGTCACAAAAAAAAATCATCTTTGGAATTGACAAACATGCTCTTCTTTAACTAGTTACAATTATTCTGTGCATAAGGTTCTATGGGAAAATTCAGAGAACTTCCGTCAAAATAAATGATAAATATTAAGCACCGTATAAGTATGTCAATGAACAACAGTTTTTGATTATATTTTTCCTCAGCGATAAATCTTTTTTCCCTTACATGTTGACATGAACAGCTATGATTAGTATAAATCGTTTAACTTACAAAAGCAAAATGTGATTTGATATTTGACCAGGAAGTTTCAGCTTATTCATGTATTTGCAAAATATGAACATGAGTTTCATTGGTCCAAACAAAGGTCACAATAATTTGACTCCTTCATGAATTTTTTATGAAGAAAGAGACTAACAAACATTAAACAAGAAGAATAAATTCAATAGACAGAGTTATTTGTTACATAGTGCCTGTAAATTCTTTTACCTCATAATGGACTTTATACAGCAGCTGATTATGTTTTTGGCCTATGGTGTGCCTCTTCTACAACATTTATTATGTGCAATTCAATTTGAAATCAAAATGCTTTTTTATTTTTTTTTTAAATACTGCATTTATGTCCATAACTATGTGCATGTGCTTGCTCTTTGATATGCAATTTAATTTACCCTTGAAAAATTTCAAGCGCATAAAGCCTTGCTTGTGTCTTTGCTTTAGCAAATCCTCCCAGTCTTTGTCTGTTTGTCCCCTAGACCTCTTGTTTACATTTTGTTATTCAAATCTCAAAAGACTAGGTAAACTTTACTTTGTTAAAGCTAAGTTAAGATTTTCATTTGTTGAATTACAGAAAATTAAAAAATTACTTGTTTTTGTTCAATAAAGCTGTGTTACTAGTTAGTTAATGAAGTTTATCCTTAATGTGAAAGTAATGGCCTGAAGCTTGTCTCAGGGGTGGGAAGGCACACAATTTTAATGATACTGTAGAAATGTAATAAAATAATTTTTTTTTTGCGTTTGAGAAGCCTATTGTCTTAGACTTACAGAGCATTATTTTAAGACTGTATCAATATTACTTTTATAAAAAAAAAAAAAATAGAATGGCGCAGCTCTGTGGTGGCATTATAGGCTTGATAGTCACACCATGTTATGTTTTACTGTTTCAGCCTTTTTTTTTCTTTCATTTTTTTTCTGTTTGATTGGAGAGGTAGATTTTTATAGCTTTCCATTATGCCCCATGAATGTATTTTATTTCAACCTAATGGTGTTATTCTGATTTCAAGATTTCAATTTTAATTTTTTTTCTGCACCGAATTATTTTTTGATCTTGCAATTCTGAGAGAATTAGACTGCTATGTATCAATTGTGCAGTTTTGTGTGATTCAAATTAATAACATTAAGAACATTGAAAAAAAATGAATTTCATTTCAGCAGCTGTACAGAAACATGTATTTTCTATTGTATTTTTTTTCCTTTCTCATTTATTAAAAAAACAATGGCTGAAATGGTTAAAGTACTAAAACATAATGTTTTGTGACCAATACAATTTAATCTGTATTTACTCCAAACGAGCTTAATGAGCCTAAAGTGGAATTGTAATGTTGAAAATTTCATTGAAGCGGAGACTCTTAATTGCATGAATAGTTTTAAGTTTGCATTTTGCATTTAAGGGCTTTTTGAGACTTAACTTTAAGTTCATAATGAGATTTCTGTCAAACTAGATTGTTTACTCAATTTGTTTAAAAACATATAGCTAATCATCATATAGTTCTTGTGTTTTTCCAGGAAATGTGGCGAACTATTGCATGATATCTGCTGATTCTCTTTGTGTTTTGATAAAATGTGTTTCTATGCCAAAAAGGTTGATCGGCCACCAGCATCATTTTTTTTGCCTGTCTCTTTCAGTCTCTAAAGCTTGCGGTCTTACTCTGCCTGTCTGTCTGTCTGTCTGTCTGTCTCTCTCTCTCTTTCTATTTCTATCTCTCTCTCTTTTTTCTTCTCTATGCTCCGTCTTTGGCTTTTACAATTTGTTTCATTCTGTTTATTTAAAGGATTCATTACATGTTCATGTTTTCACTATCTTTCTTTATATCATCATTCTATAACGATTCACAAGAAATGTGTCCATGGGCAATCTACTCAATGTTCTTTGTATCTATGTTCCTTACTATCTGGCTGTATATATTATATACCTGTATGTCTTTCTATCTATCTATCTATCTATCTATCTATCTATCTATCTATCTATCTATCTATCTATCTATCTATCTATCTATCTATCTATCTATCCATCCATCAACCATGTATCTCTGTCAAAGACCTAGCTTTTGACTGAACGTGTAACCTTCACTAAGTTATCGAAACCTTAATTTTAGGTTCAGAAGGCCAAAGTTAAGCAGCTTTTATACAACCTCTCTATTGATTGTTACCATCATAAATAAATGGAGCATGACTGATCTATCCACCAGCTGTTGGTGAGTAGTAATGGTTGACTTACCATTATCTATACACCCAAGGTCTCAAAACTCACTCTTTTTGTTTAATTCCTTTGCGTCTACTGGTACTAAAACTCTGCCTGCCACCCGCCCCCTCCCTCTCCAGCAAATTTCGTACTTTCCTAATCTAAATCTATTTAAATACCATTTTAAACGTTCATTAAAAGAAAATAAAAGTAATACCCGCAAAAAGTTCAAAGAGGTGCTCAGTCTTTCGATAAATCACAGCTGCCCATTTACTTGTACGTTCACGTTTTATAGAGATAGTAAAAAAATTTGCTCATTATTATAAGCGGTTTATAGAGATTTTACTAACTAAACTGTTATGATTGACTTGTTACGTTTTGTAAACTTGATTATCTTATTTCATTCCTCTTCATTGTTATTATTGTTATTATTATTGTTGAAATAAACGCAGACTAGGAATCAGTTCTAAATATTAATTTTGTTTCCTTTATTTTATTTATTTATTATTTTTTTTAATTTAGGAATAAAGAACTTTACATTTTTTTTGTCTGTATTATATCAGTGACACAGCTGTTAGTCTCTGTAAAGTCTTTTAAAATGTTTTGTACAATGAATTATGTCTCTTTTCATCATTGTTTTGTTTTACACAAAATAAAACGGCATTTAAAAATATTTCCTTTTTCTTCTGTTTATTCAACCCCTAATTTTTGGGTCTGTCTTTTTCTTTTTACTATATTTTTCTTAAAGTCTGTTCGAAGATTGGACGGAGAAAAAGGAGGGAGGGAGAGAGAGAGAGAGAGAGAGAGAGAGAGAGAGAGAGAGAGAGAGAGAGAGAGAGAGAGAGAGAGAGAGAGAGAGAGAGAGAGAGAATTATGCATATATATTCTTGACTTTTTATGCATACACAAGTCATATTCAGATAAGCATACAGAAAGGAATCATACAAAGAGAGAAGAAAGCAGAAAAATCATCAATTCTATTACACAATGAGATAAGGCACATGGATTGCGCAATCCTAGCCATTCAAATTTTAGTGATAAATCATTATGGGACAGAGCACAACAACAAAGATAAGATTGAGAACATAATCCATATCGATTTGAGGTTCCTTTTTTTTTTTTAAACTTTGATTTGAATAAATTTTATCCTAGTTTTGCTCGTATTAGTCTATAGAAAAACAGAAACCGAGATAGTTTTATTTTAATTTCACTCCATGAATCAAAAGAATAATTATTTACCCGAATGTGCACCAACAAAATTGGCAGCTTTGAATTTCCGATCTTGAAATATGTGAATGGTCGCTCCTCTTTTGCGCCGACGGGGGCTTTTTACTATGCTGGAAGCGGAAAGACGGGTTATTTTGTATTTTAGTGTAAAAATGGAATTTTCGAAGCTTCAAAGCGTTCAGTCGGTAGAGCAATCGATGCTAAATGTTAATTTTTAGAACTGTAAGATATAAGGCCTTATCCTGGCATGTGCCACCATCTGCCTGTGAATGAAGTGATCTCTTACACTGTTACAGTCATATACTCATTACCAGCTCTATAAGAATTCTTTCTGGACAAGAGTCTATCACTAGTTCAGTTCTGGTGGTGACTTTAAAGGCAAAAAAGAGAAATCACATTGTGATTGCCTCATCATAAAAGAATTAGAGCAAAATTTAATTTTTGTTTATTAAATCTAAAAAACATAAAAGAAACAAATATAATAATTCAATGTCTCTTTATTTTTAAAAAAAATGTTAACAGATAAAAAATGCTCAGGAACTTAACGATGCATCGTAGACCGTGCCAAAAGAATTAACTCACTACCGATGGAAAGGCATTTTCCATTCGTTAAAACGACTTAAAGTTGTTCATGTCTACTAGACAACCGAAATCATCCTTAAAGAGAGAGAGAGAGAGAGAGAGAGAGAGAGAGAGAGAGAGAGAGAGAGAGAGAGAGAGAGAGACTAATTTTGTTTATTTCTTACTAATAAAACGGTTTTTGTTTTCGTTTTGTAGCTGACTGATAGCTATGTAAATTTATGCTCATTTTTTTCTGGATTTTAATATTTCCACCAACGACGAATTCAATCGGAAATTCCATTGAACATAAATATCAAGGAACCCAATAATTATTATTTTTATTGAAGTTGTCTTGGAATTCAGATATTTAGATATTAAGATATTTGGCGATGACGTGCCGTCATTTTCATTGTAAACTTGATTTACACAATTTGAGGTTACAATCATATATGATGCAGCACACTAATTAAATTATAATTATCATGGCTGTACTATATCATTGTTCTCTTTTACGCATGAAATTATCATTTTGATTAAAGTATAATAGTTATGCTGCTGTGCAGTATTACCTTTATTACAATTCCAAAAAACACCGTCTTATAACGGCGGGACGAGCGGGTGATTCACCCCTTCCCCCCCCCCCCTTCTTTTCACCCCTTCTCCCTCTTCCATTAAATAGGAAAATCTTCATTACATTCATTACATCTTACATAGATCTACTGTCTGTTACAAACCCGTTATCATAGGAAAATTCGGACCTCACGAAGAACATCCTGAAATATGTTTTACATAAAGCTACATCTTTCTTGAAAACTTTCCAAGACCCAACAGAAAAGGTACTTTGTTTTCGCAAAATATTCAACCTCCATTTTTTCACCTTATTTGGCTAATGTTTTTTTTTACTATATTTTGGCAAATTATAATAATATACAAAGGGTCCCAAGATGACAACATAAAAATATAAACTGATTAAAAGAAAAAAAAAATTGAAAATTGCAAAAGAAGAAAATAATGTTAAAACAATAAAAAATCATAGCAAAGGAAACTAATCATGCCAAAAACTTTGCAGCATAACTGTTGAAACCTAGATCTTTATTTAGAAAAGAAAATAATTATTGACGACCAACAAAATTAAAGGAACATGAATATGTTGCTCCTAAGCAAAGTTAAATCATAACATTCATCTAGGAAGAGACAAAACTATTATTAGGCCTACTTCAAAATAATGTTAACCGTTTCAAAGACTAAATAAAAATAGGGAAAATTTAGTCATGATTTAAGTTTTATAATAATTTTGAAATTGTCTTGTATTCGCTCATGGTTATAACAAAAAGAAAAATTTAAAAAAAAAAAAATAGAGAGAGAGAGAGAGAGAGAGAGAGAGAGAGAGAGAGAGAGAGAGAGAGAGAGAGAGAGAGAGAGAGAGAGAGGAAGAACGAGAACTGTTCATTTACCGAACAGCACCAATTCTTTCTTTATTTTTAATTTAAGTCTTCCCAGGGATTCTTTATTATTTAAGAGCATAATCAAATTAGAAGATGATAATAATTAATAATAATAAAATAATAATAATAATAATAATAATAATAATAATAATAATAATAATAATAATAATAATAATAATAATAATAATAATAATAATAATAATAATAATAATAATAATAATAACTATAAGCGTGAATATTTGGGGGGTAACTTACAGAGGATCTATAATTATTTAATTTGATTCCTCACGAAATTCATTCATTAAATTTTATTCATCTCATTATTATTTAAAACGACATCATCATTGTCTTCCATTGTCAACTTTGGGGCCTGGACATGATTGTGTGGCTAAATCACATGCAAGCAACCATAGTTACAAAATACTAAGTCTTGATTTCCTCTTTTTTTCTTGGACTTTACAGGCATGGAGATAAACAAAACAAAACAAAAAAAAAAGAATAACATTACACCTCAAGGCTGTTACAGTATTATTAAGATACTCTGATATCCATTACTTTCAAAGCTAAAGGGATAATTATGATTTCTGTGCGGAGTCAAAACTGTTGATTGTAAACCAGTACCATGGTATCAACCCTCGAGGTTGCAGAAAGTGAAGAGCCGCCACAAGACTAAGTCTTAGTGAAATTGAGTTGAGCAGATTGAGTCACGTTAATTTTAGGTGATGTGAATATTAAAACTTTATTGTCCTTCAAACAATTTACAGGAGTCGGCAGTAGCCTTCACAGACCTTGCACGTAGAGTGGAAATCAGCACCGGAGAATACAGAAGAGTGGAAATCAGCACCGGAGAATACAGAAAGTGGAAATCAGCACCGGAGAATACAGAAGAGTGGAAATCAGCACCGGAGAATACAGAAAGTGGAAATCAGCACCGAAGAACAAAAAAGAGTAGAAATCAGCACCGGAGAATACAGAAGAGTGGAAATCAGCACCGAAGAACACAGAAGAGTGGAAATCAGCACCGAAGAACACAGTAGAGTGGAAATCAGCACCGAAGAACACAGAAGAGTGGAAATCAGCACCGAAGAACACAGAAGAGTGGAAATCAGCACCGGAAAACAAAAAAGAGTGGAAATCAGCACTGGAGAACAAAGAAGAATAATTCAGAAAAAGATTTACGTTTTGTTTGTTTCACTTTCAATAAGCCTCACAAGCAATTATTACCTCACACTAAAGGAAAATGGCGACTTTCGAAACTAAGAAAATAGCTCTAAAGAACGTTGGGATCCGGCATCGCCTCCATGGTAAAGATCCAACTCAGGGATAGAAGCCAAGACGTCTTTATTATTTGTCAGTCCAACGCTCTATTTGCATGTATTCTTGCACCCCTGACCAATTCCCTTCGTTGAATTTCAAGACACAAAAATTTATGAACCTTGTTATATGTGCATTTAATTTTAGTCATTATTAATATTTAACATCTCCTCAATCTAAATACAGTGAAACTTACATAAAACTGTCAATGATTCGCTCAATAAAGATGAAACAAAAAAAAAATCTTTTGTTATTTAAAAAATGTTGGTAGCCCTCTAAAGTGCAAGAAAAGGTTTTTATTGGGCTTGTTTTTATTTTATTCTTTTTTAAACTTTTTTTTTACTTGACAATGATAATAGGTTATAAATATACATTCATGAAGTATTAATGTATTGATGTTGCAATACTACTACATTTTTATAGGTGTTATGTAGTGGCTTTAATACCGTTGCTGTTGCTGTTGCTGTTGCTGTTGTTGTTGTTGTTGTTGTTGTTGTTGTTGTTGTTGTTGTTGTTGTTGTTGCAGTTGTTGTTGTTGTTGTTGTTGCTGTTGTTGTTGTTGCTGTTGTTGTTGTTGTTGTTGTTGTTGTTGTTGGTTTGTTGCCTTATGAATAATTTAACTTGAAAAAGAAAAGTAACGAAAATACAACCATACGAATAGAATTACTTTGTAAATTGCAGTACAATAATCATTTTAAATCTGTCAAGATTTGGATATAATCGTTCTGTTGCATATCACATTGACATGACGTGTTCTATAATTATAATAATTATCAAGTTCTTGAAGATATTACCACTTTAGGCTTCTTACTGTTGATCCAATAAGAAGAGACTGCGGCATTTGGTTGTAAAAAGCCTTTATATAAGTTGATATTAAGAATATAATTATCGTGTAAGACAAAGTTTAAAACTAAGTTCTATGAAAAGTTCAAGGTTGCACTAGGAAAAAAAATGAGGGTGCATTTTTAGCAATGAAACTATGACCATAACTGTTACAACTGTTGCCTTCAAAGAAATCGATACAAAAGATACTTTATATATTTCAATGTAGAAAGTACGATCGAATCTTTTACATACACACATACATACACTCTCTCTCTCTCTCTCTCTCTCTCTCTCTCTCTCTCTCTCTCTCTCTCTCTCTCTCTCTCTCTCTCTCTCTCTCTCTCTCTCTCTCTCTCTCTTTCTCTACTTCGAAACGTGCTTAAAATGCTAAAATAAAAGAAAAGAACAACCAGACTCTGAACACTTTTTTTTTTCAGTTACTATCAACATTTATTTACCAGTGGAAACAAAGGCAAATAATTTCAAAATTTTTATAAAAAAAAATTAATCGCACACAAAATTATGACACTCTTCTACCTTCTGTGCGACAGACGTGCATAATAAGTGTTCAATGCTTCTGCGTTTCAGTTGATCATTAAAAATTTTAGTGCTTGGCTTTATGGTCAATTTATTTGTTTTTGCACCGATTACAAATTACAATCATTTTTTTTTTCTTTGCTCAACTTGCTAAAATTTCACGCCTCTCACTTTTAATTCCGTGTATGTATGAGTTTCACTGGTGCTCGTTATTGAAGCAGATTAGACGCAAATAATCATTAGCGTTTATTCTTATCATTATTATTATTATTATTATTATTATTATTATTATTATTATTATTATTATTATTATTATTATTATTATTATTATTATTATTATTATTATTATTATTATTATTATTATTATTATTATTATTATTATTATTATCATTATTATTAATATTACTATTATTATTAATTATTATAATTATTTTTAATTTCTGTTAATGTTGTTGTTGCTGCTCTCCATGCATTATATTTTATTTTTTTGTTTAATCGCCTTAACTTTATCTTCCTCTAACAATTTCTGCTTGTAACTTGTGTCTCTTGCCAAATCAACGAAAAGTTATTCGTAACATACAATCAGACTTAATATTTGGGATATGTTTTGATAACATTTCAATTATAATAACAACTAGACGAGTTGTTTATAAGGCGGGAAACCTACCAAATATTCCAACTGAATGAATGTTTATTTGAGCCTCTCTCTAAACACGTTATGAAATTTTGACTGTAATATCAGGGCGATAACAGTGTATCTAAACTCTCTGATAGCCTGCTTTTAGTTTCTTGTTTCTTGAGCCTCAAATGTGGTAAAAAGTTTTGCTTTTTTTTCTTAATTAAAAAGAATTAATGTTATAGTAGTTTGTTTCATGCGAGAACAGTTTTATTTTATTAATCTAAATGAAATTTCTTTCTGAAATTTCAAGAAATTAATTGTTAATATATGAAAAACTTTTGAAAGGGTATTTAAGGGACAAAGACATAATTTTATACCACCTATGTATTTTCTTCTTTATAGGCTTCTTAATATAATTAATGTATTCGAAATGTTGAACTCCATTTTAACTATCATTCTCCATTATTTCATGCATTTTTTACACAGGCGTAGGAATCACTTATTGTGTCCGTTTATACATTATATTCATGCAAAGGATCAATGGAAATGTCGCAGATCAGAGTTCCATATTTAAATTAATCTTGTGAAGCCAAAGCACCGGGTTTCTTGTTTACTCACCTTCTCTTCAAACTATTTTAGCTTCTCTAATTACATGAAATTTTTAATCTTAAAAAAAAAAATTCACTTTGAATAGCATTTTACTTTTTCTGTCACAATGCAATGGTCAGAGTATCCTAGCTCTTTTTTTCTTTATTAACATTATTTCATCTTTGATTGTCATCATCCCCCCCCCTCTCTCTCTCTCTCTCTGTCTGTCTGTCTGTCTCTCTCTCTGTCTCTCTCTCTCTCTCTCTCTTCCATTCAAATCCTCGATAATTCCATTTGATGTGCTCACATAATGGCTCCTTACATAGAGTGAAAACACGCGAGATGCGTTGGAAAATTCCTTCCATGCCTGCAAGTCTTGAAGATTTTTTTCAGCTCTCACTCACTTTTCCTGAGTCTGTCCCATCAGGCTTGCAAAATTGCTGCACCGTCCTCCTCTTTTTCTTCTCCCCTTGCAGCGCTGCGCCTACCCCTTTTCAACCAACAGTTTTACTTCCTATTATTTTCCTCTGAGCCAAAATACCAATAATAAGCTTTGGAGCCCACCTCGAACAATTCTGGCTTCTCTTCGATCGCCACATTATTATTATTATTCCAAGGCTTGCACCAGATGCTCCCCCCTTGCTCTTTTCTTTCTAATGAAACAAGGGCAATAACTCTTTCTCTGAACAACCGAGTGCTAGAGGCGTTATAGCACAGAGGGCAGGACTTGAATAGACTTACGCAACCGAGACGGTGGGGAAGAATGCTAAACCTGCCAAATGAATGCCTAATGGGCTAGAGAGGGATTTAGAATTAATTGTTTCAATGAGGTGTGGGGTCGTCCATCTTTCACTTTCATTATCCCCTTCCCCTGCGTCTCACGTGTCTTAAAACAATTGTGATTCATTTTAGCAATGCAGTGTCATTCGTCCATACAATGTTGAATTATTTATTTCTTTGGCCCCTTACTGTTTTAAGACAAATATAATTAAAAATTCTTCATTCGCAAATACATCATTCACCAGCTTCATTAATATGACACAATTGTATGTTTGATATATATATATATATATATATATATATATATATATATATATATATATATATATATATAAAATGTCTAGTTTAGCTTATGTCCCTGGATTTTTTAAGAGGAAATAAAGATATTCTACAAGAAAATTATCATCATTATCATAATCATCATCATCATCATCATCATCATCATCATCATCATCATCATCATCATCATTATTATTATTATTATTATTATTATTATTATTATTATTATTATTATTATTATTATTATTATTATTATGATTATGATTATTATTATAATTACTACAATACTATTAAGTTTTATCAATTCCTGCTGCTACTGCGACCATTACTGCGTTTATCACCGGTACTATTATTAGAACTTCTACAGAAACAACAGTTGTCATCACTAAAATTACAGCAACTACTACTACTACTACTACTACTACTACTACTACTACTACTACTACTACTACTACTACTACTACTACTACTACTACTACTACTACTACTACTACTGCTGCTGCTGCTGCTACTACTACTACTACTACTACTACTACTACTACTTCTACTACTACTACTACTACTACTACTACTACTACTACTACTACTACTACTACTACTACTACTACTACTACTACTACTACTACTACTACTACTACTACTACTACTACTACTGCAGCTGCTTCTGCTGCTGCTTTTTTCCCTTTTTGCCATGCACAGCTATTTTCATCTGAAAATATGGAAAAGTTACGAGGATATTGACAATCTTCTAATCCTTTATTTTTTTAGGCTAGATAACTGAACTGCCTTAATTCAGTCATACCATCTTGCCATTTAGGTACGCTGGAAAAGGTTCCAAAATAAAAGTGCATATGATGAGTTTTAACATTGAAGGAAAATCGAAAATATTGTTGATTAAGTTACTATTTCAGAATAGATTTAATTTTATATTAGTTTTAAGACATTTTCTTTTTATAAAAATTTCATTACGCACCTCAAACCTCCAAGTCTTTAAGGCTTTCTGAAACAATCTTTTTTAAACTTCAATAGCGTTGAGCTTATTCTCCATTTAGAGCAGTCTACCAAATAAACAAAATAATACTTGTAAAACATTGTATTGATTGAAAAAATGTTTAAAAACAATATGTTTTTAAAACAGCTTTTCACAGATTTTGCTACAAGTTTGTAGCAAATTATCATTCTTCAAAGAAAAATGATAAATTATGTATACATACATTTATTTACAAGTAGATATACAAAATCATCATTTTTTCCATGACATATTTGACTTGATTTCACTTGTAGGTAATTTATATATATTTTGAAATTTATTTAATTTTAATTCTTGCTGTACAATCGGCCTCATTCTATGGGTTAGTGTTTTCAGTGAAAACATATTCTAATTCCGTCAAAACATTCCTCAGCACTGGCACCCGCGGATCTTATTTATATTATTATTATTATCATTATTATTATTATTATTATTATTATTATTATTATTATTATTATTATTATTATTATTATTATTATTATTATTATTATTATTATTATTATTATTATTATTATTATTATTATTATTATTATTATTATTATTATAATTATTATTATTATTATTATTATTATTATTATTATTATTATTATTATTATTATTATTATTATTATTATTATTATTATAATTATTATTATTATTATTATTATTGTTTTTGGCGGTGGTGATGATGTCCGATTTCCTTTTTCTACATATTTGAGGCACTCGTAATATTTCCTCTTCCTCCTCACAAAAGCGCACACAATATTTAGGGAATAACTCAAATAATATTGATTAATTTGTAAAAAGCTCGACAACTGAATGTTCTCCAGTATAAAAAAAAATATTTGCGGAAAATAAGAACTGGGCAGGTATATTCTTGCATACAAAAGCATAATTTGATGTGGGATACATAATTAATGATTTACTCTCTATCCCACCCACGCACCTATTTATTGAGCTATTTTTCCTTGACAGCTGCCACATGCACTAAATAACCCTGCATTGTATGTCAATAGTCCCCAAGCTGTTCCTTTGCAAATTGAAATGGCTCTAGATATTGGCATTATAAAAGTACAATCATGCATAATGCAATATAAACTGTCACCGATGGAAGTTCAATTTCTTTTTGAACTATGAAAGCTCTCAGGATATATTTCTCTTCGCCTCCCTTTGAGAAGTAGCTTAGACAAGATGAAACCGCATTTAAGAGTGCGGTTCTTTTTTTTCTCGTCCGAAAAAAATGTCCTTCAAATGCTAAAGGCATTATGCAGAATGATGCAGTAGTTAGAATCAGGAGTAAACAAAATACAGTTTACAGAGTAAAGAGATCATAGCAAGGCTGGTCTCCATACATTAACGTATCACTAAAATGGGTTTCAAGAACATATCTAAAAAGAATACAGTATTTCAATTGCTTCAATCTATCTTCAGAAACTATTGAAGCAGCAATTGAAAATACGAACGTTTGTGGTTTTAATTCCCAATCATCTCAATGAAAATTATGTCTTTGGCTCTTTAAATCTTAATTCAAATTTTAAAAATGAAATCAAATTAACTGTCTAGAAATATCAATTATTAAAAACACATTAATCTTAAAATAATATCGCTTACACTCCTAATCAAAATCCAGCTGGAGCTCAAATTTTGTGCCATGAGAGATAGATAGAGAGAGAGAATGAGAGAGAGATAGATAAATAGATAGAGAGAGAGAGAGAGAGAGAGAGAGAGAGAGAGAGAGAGAGAGAGAGAGAGAGAGAGAGAGAGAGAGAGAGAGAGAGAGAGAGAGACGGGCTGGCATTCAAACAAAAAAAAAAAGAATGACAGCATTAAGATATTAATATTCAACATATCATACCAGAAGGCTAGAAAATGAAACATTGGAATGAGTGCACGCTCTCTCTCTCTCTCTCTCTCTCTCTCCCTCTCTTCCACTCGCCAGCATCCTCTGCTATTGCCCTGGCCGGTCTAAGCTAGCAGGTTTCAGCTCACAACTCGCAAGCTGCAGCTAGCCTAGCAATCATGTTTTTCCCCCTCTGCCTGACATCGACAGCGTGTGCTGTGCTTGCTCTCGCCGTGCTGCGTAGCGCTAAAACCACAGGGACCACCTGAGTATGTGTGTGTGTGTGTGCTCAGACAGTAAACACACGTTCACTGTGTTACACAGCCAGTGCTGAGCCAGAGAGTGTGCTGTCGTGCCAGGCCGCTATTTCTGCGCAGGCGCGCTTAGGGGTCACGATGCTCAAGTGGAGAGAGAGAGAGAGAGAGAGAGAGAGAGAGAGAGAGAGAGAGAGAGAGAGAGAGAGCAAGCAAGCATGTTTCACTGGTGTTCAGTCTCTATGTTTCAATGACAATTTTTGGAATAAATATTTTAATCAGAGTTTCTGTTTATCTGCCCGGCACAGTTTTGATGGTAAAATTAAAAAAAAAAAAAATAAATAAATGCCTGTATCTCTTCTGATGTTCTGTTTATAACGAACATAACTGAACATGATTATGATTTACTATGATTTTGACACCGCTACAGCTAACAGCTAGCTTTTACTGTAACGCCTGGATTTATATCAGTGAATTAAAGTGTAGCAGTATTGGTCGCTTCCATTAGATCTGCCTTATCTTTCGATTATAAATTTATCTCGTGTGATATACGTACACATTCGCTTTAACACACTTGGCCAGAGAGAAACGGAAAGGTAAAGGGGGGGAATGCAAGATTGCACTGACTTAGGTGACAAAGAGATAAAAAATAAAATTGCCCAAGGCTTAAAAAAGGGGGGGTGCAAGATTGCACTGACTTAGGTGACAAAGAGATAAAAAAAATTGCCCAAGGCTTAAAACGAAAGGGGAGAGAGAAAGACAAGGAATAAAGGAAAGAGCGGACTTGGATCGCTAGGGAGTTTCCCAGAGGACTATGCGGGGGGAACAGAGCGGATATTGGTATCGTGAATAAATAAGAGGCCTTCTGGTTGGCTGCGCGGTCTCACCGTGGGGTGTGTAGCCTCATAAAACATGCAAATTTGACAGCTCTGTCAAGCGGTTGGGCCTGCCCTTTCTTTTCCTCTCTCCTCCCCCTACTTCTCTTTTTGTCAGTCACGCTTCCAACCTTTTTCGTTTTCCCCTCCCTGCGACCTAGATCTACATCGCTCTTCCACTCCCAGCTCCACCAATCTTTACTGAAATCCTTCCCCGCTCGCTCCGTGCGAAATTAGATTCTGGATTCAGCTAAAAAAAATTACATTTTTTGAATAGAATTAGTAATTTCCTTGATGGTAGAAATAATCCATCTGCCCCGGCTTGGGTAATACAATTTTTTTCCAATTTTCCTTCGGCAAAGATTCAAAATGGTGTAGTTTAAATATCATCGTGCACATTATGCCGAAAATGAGAGAGGATAAATTTGGAACCTTACATTCTTTCCCATTCTCATATTATATTTATAATCGTTACATACAACGATAAACAATCTTATCCATCTAAAGACAACGAGACAGAATAAACCTTAATGTGCGTTATTTAATGAAGAAAATGGGTTGGTTTGAATTAAATCCTTATAACTAAGAAAAATAAATTATGGGGGACTCCTTTTTTTTTTTAAAGAGTACCCGGTTAAGGTTGTGTGCGGTCGCGGATAAAATAAATTTTCGTTGAAATCAAAATAATCTCAAGTGTATCCTCTTCCATTTCGACCTTTTTGTCATCTAAAACTTCAAATCAACAGCGTGCTTCCTATGGTATCCAGTGATTCCACCATCCTCTCTCTCTCTCTCTCTCTCTCTCTCTCTCTCTCTCTCTCTCTCTCTCTCTCTCTCTCTCTCTCTCTCTCTCTCTCTGTCTCCTCTCTCTCTCTCTTTAAATTTTTCATCAAATTGTATGGTTGACGCCCCTATCTCTAGTGCTCTTATCTTTCTTTCTCTCTCTTCTCTTTCCCCTGAACCTCATCACTGCCCTTTCTAGGCATGTCACACACCCTGTCAAAGGTGCAAATCTGAAAATCGTCTTACACCAAGGTCGTAAAGTGTCAGCTCGTCGAGGGAAGGATACTTTGCTGAGGGTTGACTGCTGTGCGGGAGGCAGGGAGCTAGATGGAGCAAAAGGGAAAAGGGAAGAGAGAGAGAGAGAGAGAGAGAGAGAGAGAGAGAGAGAGAGAGAGAGAGAGAGAGAGAGCAGTGGGGTGAAAGAGGGAGATAGAAAGAGAGTGAGAAAAAGAGAGAAGGGAGAAAGAGAGAGAGACACAGACAGACAGACAGACAGACAGACAGACAAACAGAGACAGACAGACAGAGACAGACAGAAAAAGACAAGTGCGAGGAAAACAGGAATAGGAGGGAAAATGGGAGGGGAGCGGGGGGAGGGGGAGTAATGCAGAGGATATAAGGGATATGAAGCAAGGATGGCGAAGAGTACAGTAGGAGAATAAAATGACCGATGGAGGCAAAGAAGGCAAGGCAACGGGTGACGGTATAGGGGTGTTGTGTGGTCTACAAGAAAATGAGGCCTCAAATGGAGGAGGAAGAGGAGGAGGAGGGAGGAGGAGTCTAAGCACTGGGAATTAGACGAGATTAGACACGACACCAGGCTGTGCATAAACGAATCTACAGGCCTTGCACAAAGCATCCGCACACTTTATGTTGAAAGACGCACTTCTGGTTTGTCGTTAATGTTAGCCATAGCGTAGCGACTGTGTTAGATATAAGATTTTTTTTTTTTTTTTTTTTTTTTGGGGGGGACATAGAAGAAGTTAAACAATGCAGTAGCAGACATAAAGGTATCCGTCTGCATTTATTGATGCGAAATAACTTTACAATTTACTTTCATCTACTTATTCCATGCGAAAAGTATTTTACATTGTTGTCGAAGAAAGATACTATTATTTTTATGTCTATTTATGCGGGTATTAATAAAATTAATGTTTTGGGACTTTACGATACATCGTTAGTAGCCCATGCTAAAGGCAGCATAGCTTACCATCTCCGGAAAGATATTTTAAGTTTATCACTATGGTCTTTGTCTGCACTTGTAGATCCTACCTTAAAAGCTTGGATGAAGTAAGTTCAAAATAAATAATCGTTATCAAGGTTTATCTAAATCTATAGCCAGCATAGCAGTTTCTCTGCATCTCAACACATTATAAATAAACTATGAGCACCCACTGTTGCAAATATCAATTTATCGGCTATTGAGACTAGCAAAATCTGTATGGAGAATAAATAAGGCCGAAAGCTATCAGAAAGGTAATTATTTAAGCAAGAGTAGTGCGGTGTCTGAGTGGTAGTAGTGTATACATAACAAGACATACTACTGAGACAAATCAAAGTGCGCCAGATGGCTCAGTTGGTAGAGTCTTTAACTGACAAAAAGAAGGTCCTGCTTCTGATGTCTTGGTGATTCTTCCGGTGATGAGAGTTGTGTCCAGTCTTACGAGCCCTATATTGTTTGCTTGATGCTACGCCACCGTTCGTGCAATCAGCTTTATTTCGTGGAACTTAGGAGACGTAAAACTAACAACAGAATTGATACGTTCCTCTTTATCTAAATTTCCAAAATGCATAGATGACAGTGAACCTGAAAAGGAGGTGTAAAGAATGGCAAAATTAATCCAAATGTTCAGCGAGGACACTATAATGTATCCTGCACTTAAAATGTCCTATTTTATGGTATTACCAACATGAAAGATGCCAAGATTTAAAAAAAGTAAATAACAAACAAACAAAACACGTATTAAAAATGGACAGCATTGCAATAAGAACATGTGAAATGAGCTAATTCTGTACTTTTATTAGATCTGTTTCAAGATATTATGAAAGATTATTAATTAAAAGCATATGAGTTTCCGCAAAAAGTGCCTAAAAGAGAATTCGTAGCAACGCACATTTACCCTACATGATAATGAATATTCAACGGATTTTAATTTTTTCGAAATTAGTTCTCATTCTTATTAAAGAATAATATTAAGGGTATTTTGGGTAAACTGCTCAATGGACAGAGGTTACCCTATAAAATATTGTTTTTGGATGGGTTTTGTATTTTTTTTCAGATATCGAAGCGATGTCGGGGAGAGGAAACGAGAGCTTATTAATATAAAGCCCGTTCGTGGCTTAACTTTGGCAAATTTCACAACGTCAAAACTTCCCAAACATAAATCCTGAGAAAGGGAGAGAGAGAGAGAAAGAAAGAAAGAGAGAGAGAGAGAGAGAGAGAGAGAGAGAGAGAGAGAGAGAGAGAGAGAGAGAGAGAGAGAGAGAGAGAGAGAGAGAGAGAGAGAGAGAGAGAGAGAGAGAGAGAGAGAGAGAGAGAGAGAGAGAGAGAGAGAGAGAGAGAGAGAGAGAGAGAGAAACTATTTAGAAGAAAACACTATATTTTTCCTTTCAGTTCACTATTGTGCTTCATTTTAATTCGTATGAAAAGTGCCAAGACTGCCCCAGGAACGAAAACCTCTTTCTGGTTGAAGTTGAAAAACTCACCAGGTTCTCAACAGCTGCGAGCCGTTCTGAAGGTGTTTGTACTCATGAGCAATGAAGCAGGGACAGATAATATGGTATCCCATTGGGTAAATCTGGTAAAATTTTATCTAGAAATCCTTCATTTCTCTTCAAAAATAATGAATAGAATGTTAGGAGCAAGAATATTGAGTTCACAATATCGTTCTTTTGCCAATGTTTTGTTGTGTAACTCTTTTTTGTGTTAAGTTTCTTTTTTAATTGCGCAAAACATGTTTCAAGCAAACGAAAGATAATTCTTTGAAAACGAGAAAACGAGGAAGGAATGAGGAAAGTGTGTGTGTGCTGGGGAGGGGGGGGGGGGGGGAAGGGGGCTAAGCTTGAGACAGGGACAGATAAACATAGATATATGGAAGTGAGGCAGAGAGAGTGAGAAACAGAGATAGAGAGAAAAGAGAGAGACAGCGAGAAAGAGAGCAATAGAACGAGAGACAGATAGAGAGAGACACACACACACACAGAGACAGAGACAGAGAGAGAGAGACAGACAGACAGACAGAGAGAGAGAGAGAGAGAGAGAGACACACACACACACACAGAGAGAGAGAGAGAGAGAGAGAGAGAGAGAGAGAGAGAGAGAGAGAGAGAGAGAGAGAGAGAGAGAGAGAGAGAGAGAGAGAGAGAGAGAGAGAGAAAAGCCCAGAGAACGCAGCTGTTGGCATTTTGCAGATCTTCCAAGGTAGCAGTTGTGAAATTTGATCCAGTGATCTGTCTATAAAGCTTGCAACCGGAAGTAAGAAATCACCAGATTACGGCTTCTGGTGCGCGTTTTCACGGGATTTGAGAGTTTGCAGTAAAAAAGGAATTAGATAGAAGAGAGGCAAGAGGGTAGGGGAATGGGATGTGTTATTATTATTATTATTATTATTATTATTATTATTATTATTATTATTATTATTATTATTATTATTATTATTATTATTATTATTATTATTATTATTATTATTATTATTATTATTATTATTATTATTATTATTATTATTATTATTATTATTATTATTATTATTATGATTATGATTATTATTATTATTATTATTATTATTACTATTATTATTATTATCATTATTATTATTATTATTATTATTATTATTATTATTATTATTATTATTATTATTATTATTATTATCTTCACTACTACAATACTACTACTACTACTACTACTACTACTACTACTACTACTACTACTACTACTACTACTACTACTACTACTACTACTACTACTACTACTACTACTACTACTACTACTACTACTACTACTACTATTACTACTAATACCACTACTACTACTACTACTACTGTTATAATTATTATTATTTTTTTTTTCGTTATTTGTTATCTGATCATTTTCTCCTCCTTTATTGTACCCCCCCTCCTCCCACCTTCCTTGTAATTAAATAATAATGATTACAGGCTTTTCATTTTCCACGCCATATACACCACAAAAAAATAGATGGAGACAGTTCATATTGTCGTTTACACCTCTTGATGGCGCAAAGCACGAGAAATTCCTTAACGTAACTGCCACATGTCAGTTACTTCCGGGTAGTTCACTGGAATTTGAATGCTCTGTCTGCTTATTCCGGTCCTAAAAAAAAAACCAAAAAAAAAACAAAACAGATAAATTAAAAGGCATTTATCTGAACCGCAAGCTATAACATTGATAACACTCATAAAAAATTGGAGGAATGAAACCTCATAAAAATACACGACTCTGAGAATAAAGCTTGTAATAAAGTATTGTAAGGAAGCAAATAAAATGATAGTGGTATCAGTTCGGATGTTGCCGCTGATGTAGATAACACATATGTTGCTGGTGATGATGATGATGATGATGAGGATGATGACAAGAAAGAGGAAGATCATGCGCATGGATATGATAAAGATCGTAATGGTAACGAATTGATGACAAAGTTATGTGTCTTGAAAATTCTATCTCTATCGCTTTTAATACTTAGAATAAGTGTTTGTTTAGGACAGCAAATGAACAACTTTGAAAAAGTGGCTATATTTGTTGCTTTTGGAACGAAAAATATACAGTTAAGATTATAACAGCATTACCAAGAGAGCTAGATAGAAGTGCAATAAATGGCCAGACTTGTTACAGGCCTCTGTTATGATAACAGAATCTTATGTAAAGGATGAGTTAAACGAGCCTTCGAAAAGAGATTGCTTTATTTAAACTTGAGAACACAGTTACATCAGGTTAACTGAAATGAAATTATGTAAAAAGGGGGAAAAAAATAAATAATAATAATAATAATAATAATAATAATAATAATAATAATAATAATAATAATAATAATAATAATAATAATAATAATAATAATAATAATAATAATAATAAGAAGAAGAAGAAGAAGAAGAAGAAGAAGAAGAAGAAGAAGAAGAAGAAGAAGAAGAAGAAGAAGAAGAAGAAGAAGAAGAAGAAGAAGAAGAAGAAGAAGAAGAAGAAGAGTTAGGTTGGTGGTCTATTCATTATATGATCTGTTGAAACTAGAATGATGTAGACATTGCTGAAAAGTCTTATTTCTTTCAAAGAGTGGCTGACCCAATTATGATCTGATCGTTTCTAATTCAATATTTATTTGAAAGACAGTTTCGAACTAAACCATTCATGCCTGTTCATAATAGTCAGGTTGGTGGTCTATTCATTATAATTATGATCTAACGTTAATTGTGTCTAATTCATTGATTCCTCGCGAATCTCTCCTCGAATGACAACGACCTTTTTTTTTTTTTTTAACTGTAAACAGTAACTGTTGATCATTTCAGGATTCAGAAAGTTATTCTATTTTACAGCCATTTTTTTATTTTTTTTTTCAATTTTTAATCCCAAAACAATGGGGTAAAATGAAAAGAATAAAAAGGGGTGACTTTCCACTCATTCAATAAACAGGCCGGTATTATATTCATATGCTATTAGCAATGTTGATTTATCGGCGGGCGTGGATCGTGAAGCGGTCAAATATTACAATGTTAATTTGCGGTCAGCCATGTTAACATTAGGGGAAAAGGGAATTTGGCGGGAGGGGAGGGTTTGTATCTGCCGCCCTGAACTTTGCAAATAGCGTCTTTGCTTTTGGAGATTAAGATTTTTATGAGTGCACACGCTATTACATCACATGCTGGTAGAAACTCTTGGTAAAATCCAATTTTCTTTTGACGAAAAGATCTCACCATGAGACGAAAAGATCTCATCATGAGACGAAAAGATCTCACCATGAGACGAAAAGATCTCATCATGAGACGAAAAGATCTCATCATGAGACGAAAAGATCTCATCATGAGACGAAAAGATATCATCATGAGACGAAAAGATATCATCATGAGACGAAAAGATCTCAACATGAGACGAAAAGATCTCATCATGAGATGTCTACACATGAATCGCATATCAATTTTACAAAAGCCATTTTGACAGCTCTGCAAAAATTTGAAACAATCGTTAATAATTTTTTTAAAAGGATTTGTGATTTATATTTTCAATATTTCCCTTTCATTGTATAAGATTATTTGAGATAGAGCTAAGCATTCTTTTTCATTAGAAAAAAAAAAAATGAATATTGGCAGCTAGTAGAATTCCTGTTTAAAAAAAAATCAATATGAAAGAAAGAAACCGAAATAAAGCTCTGATTTTTAAAGAATTATTTTCGACCACGTAACGTGTCACTGTCTCATCGGTAAACTTATATGCGAGCCCCGAAAAGACGTAAGGGTTCTCAAGCAATTTTGAAAAATTTGTTGCTTTTTTATTTATTTTTTTTTAGTATTCTTCCAGATGCCAATGCTACAAAATTAAACTGCAGCTCTGGGGATCTTAGACTTTAGAGAATAATACTTGCGTGCTTTAAAAAAAATGCTTCGTCCTTGTGAAAAGTCCTGATGACTGTCCTCATATTTAAAACTATTATCTTCCGCTCAAAATTAAAAAAAAAATTCAAGAGGCTCTGATCAGTGCATTAAAGTCTTAAGACAAACAGACATCACAATGGATGGCTGTGAAGATCACTATGGTAGCAAAGCTCCTCTGGCAAGAAGCAGTGAGCATCTTCATTTTTTCAGAGAGCTATGGGAGGGTGAAAGTTTGTTGCCACACCGAGGCTCAGTTTGATCTAAAACAACAGAAAGTTCCCTCCCTTGGCGCTGGCCCGACTTTGGCTTTGCAAACTGCGCCTGAGTGCGGGCAAATAGAAGTGGAATCCAGGTCTGACAAAATACCGCCCGATTTGAAAATTTTATGCGAACTTTCTTAGCAGCAATTTTCGTCCGGTATTGAACTCGAAGAATGGCACAGAAAAAGATAGAGTAAGCCAAGTAAAGAGGGAAAAAATGGGATGAAAAAAAAGGCAAAGCACACATAATATACCTATAGTGAGGGTAACAGGAAGGTACAATTTGGGAACAGAGTGAGTAACTGAGAGAGACAGAGAGAGAAGGAGAGAGAGAGAGAGAGAGAGAGAGAGAGAGAGAGAGAGAGAGAGAGAGAGAGAGAGAGCGAGAGAGACAGTCAAACAGACAGACAGACAGACAGCGAGAGACAGAGAGAGAGAGACAGTCAGACACAGAGAGAGAGAGAGAGAGAGAGAGAGAGAGAGAGAGAGAGAGAGAGAGAGAGAGAGAGAGAGACAGAGAGACAGACAGAGAGAGAGAGACAGACAGACAGACAGACAGCGAGAGACAGAGAGAGAGAGAGAGAGAGAGAGAGAGAGAGAGAGAGAGAGAGAGAGGAGAGGAGAGGAGAAAGTGTGTAAAATCTTTTTTTTTTATTATTTTCTGTTCAGTCTCATGATAGTGGTGTCTTAAGTCAAAAGAAACGTTTGTTGTTGTTGTTGTTTTGATACAGCCCGCCTATATCGCAGAGATCTTAGACCTTTTTGCATGTCAAACTCAAGTCCCCGTCAGGCAGGGCGGAGCCGAAAATATAATTTCCTATTTTTTTAAAGTCTATTATTAAATGCGAAACTCGTCCTACCTACCCTTACCTACATAATTATTTCAATCATTTTTTTTTCCGATCATGCACACGTACATTACAAGATCATCAGTCTGTCACACAGCAAAGGAAATGCATAGACTTTCAACTCTATACTGCGAAATCTTCCCAATAAACATTAATTTCATTTTTGGATTCGGAGGTATATCAGCTAAATCGGAGACGACTGATAACACCCGAATATTAATTCTCTCGAATGTTGATCATGTTCTAAATGGAAATGGTACCATTTAATTGCAGGATTGAGCAATTATAAAATTTAGAATAATGAGAAAATATGAGAAGCATGGTACTATGCTGTAGTCGAAACATCATATCAAGTCCTGAAGGTCTATTATTGTCCTGACCAATAGTTTCTCTGAGACTTATCAAGCAGCAACAACCTTTATGAGATTCTGATCCTTTTTTCCTAACTTGAAGATTTGTGTTTTAGGGCCTCAACTGATGGGTATGCAGGAGAATACAATGCTTATTTTTAACTTCAGAGGCAACCGTTTGGTGCGATGTCGATGCAGCCTCTGTAATCACTGACCAATAAGGATCCCTCAAGGCTAGTTAGATGGGAATTTGGGACTTTGCCACCAGCTGGCCCAAGCCAGGATTCGAATTCTAGGTGTCCATACCTGGCACACCACGACTAAGCTATCTGGCGCCTCACCTTTAAGGCCCGGAAATACAGCAGCTGATATCTATCTCAGCGTCTGTGCCATGCCATGTCATGTTTAGATGCAACGCAAATCCACACATGGCCTGATGGCAGTCTGTTAAGGCTCATATTTGTTAACATGACTGTCATGTAGTAGTGCCATATGTCATAATTATTGTCCATTTGAATTTTGAAAATCGAATATCTACTTCTAGAACGTTCAAACCAGGATCACTTGAATGTTCCACCAGATCAGTGGACAATCATGGTAATGATTGAAACACGTCTTTATAGTTAATTACCGTCAACGGTAAAACTTTCGAAGGCGTGGTAAAACTTCTAAAACTTGAAATTAATCTAGGATGCGACTTTTGATTTTTTTTTTTTTTTAATTATGCTCAGACTAAATGGAAAAACGAAACAAAAAAAAAAAAAAAAAAAACCAAATGGAAATCTGAGCCTTCAGACTAACAAAACTCATTAGAAATGCGGAGCTTCGTTCAAAATATTGTATTGCTGGACAATTTTAAATTATCGCATGTAATTTTGAATTTTTTTTTTTTATTTTATAATTCCCATAACCTGGAATATTTTCTTTGAGTTGTGATTGTCTCAGAGGTTTATCTCTCACTCGTTCAAATAACTTTAGGCCCAAAGTTGAGCAATTTCCTGAACAGCAAAGGAATGATGCGCCAAAACACGACGTTCTATCCATTTTTTTTAAGTATCTTAAGTTGGATTTGTTGTTTTCGTCACTAAAAACAAAATTGCACAGTGCAATTTCACTAACCGGGTTGGTCATTTTTATGCTTTGCTTATGATAAAGTAGATTTGAGATTAACAAAAATATAATTGTATGTCTTACTTTAAAAAAGGCATATATATATATATATATATATATATATATATATATATATATATATATATATATATATATATATATATCTAAATCAAATCTCAAAAGATACTAGCATTTATTATAATCTTTTTGGGGAAGTTATTGAGTGAATTATTTTAACTCATTTTATTCTTTTTTTATATATATACTGTCATGGCTATATCTGTATAAATAAAATAACCATCTCCTGTTCTATTGATATTTAAATAAAAAGAAATGCGACAAATTCCCTTTTGTCACTAACTCTGTTCCTACTTTACTTTTTAAACTATATTTTCTTTAGCCTTTTTGTCGCGTGAGCCGCTGCTCAAGGTTGCGTGGGGCTGTGAAGGAATCGCCTTCAATTTTCTACACAAAGACAACTGCGACAATGATAATGTACAGAAACTTTTAGAATTTAAAAAAAAATGTACTCGACTAGGCATACGGCACTTCAGTCGATGACCAGAATACGGTGGAGCGTGCTAGCTACATATAGTAAACTGACTGACCGAAGGTCAAGGCAACACAGTGCGGCCCTGGGCTCTGAGTGGCTCCCTGTTCAGATACCACCTGTCGCTTGGGGGCTCTTTCTCTTGAACCTCCCGTATCCACCTTTCTCTCTTCATCCCTCTATGCTCTGCGGTGTTATCCGTCGCCTAAGCTCTCTCCGGGGAGACTATTTTATTCACCTCAAAATACCAGCCCTGTCCAGAACTTGGTTTTCACACAGTCCAATCCCAGGCTCGGCCCAGAGATGTGGTTGTGATTTTGATGAATGAAATTCTTCTCTGAAGGACGCTACCTGAGAAGCTTGGCGTTTCCGGACGGTTTTCTTTGTTGTGGTTTGCTTCGTGTTTTTCTGTTTGTTGCCCTGCGTTTGATAACAATGTTCTTTCTTCCTACCATATCTCGCTTTGAAACGAGGGCTCTTTTTTCAAAATTTAGTCTCCGCCCTATATAATTATGGCTTTAAAAAAACGCGGGTGACAGACATACGGGGACTTCTCACGAGAGTCTTGAGTTCACGAAATTAAAAAAAGATTGATTTTTTTTCTCAGAAGGATAGACAGGGGAAGAGGGTCAAAGAGAAAGATATTCAGAGCACTTCAGGTATATTAGTATTGTAAAAATACACGGGTAGAGTGTGTGCAGATCTTGATTGGCCGCAACAGAATAGAACATGATCAATGGGCGCACAGATAGACAGAGAACAGATGCATAGGATAGAGGGAGAAATTGCATACAGGTTGGCAGATAAATTATAGATCGTTAGACAGAAACACGCGTAGACAAAGAGTTAGGGAGATAGAATTATAGTGGTGCAAGCGTTCATACGCAAAATTTTTTTTCAAGACAAATGAGGTAAGAAGAGAAATGGAAAGGCCGTGAACACAACTGATAAAGATGATTATTATACAGATAAAATTTTGACAAAGAAGTAACAGGGTTTTAGAAACTCATAACATGGGCGTAGAGAGATATGCTGATACATTCAAATCTAAAATACGTGTATAAGATAAAAGCCCAAGAATATAGTCCGTAAGATTGTAAGAGCACAGAGCTTGTGATAGTAGTAAACTGGTACTGTACATACATAGTGTATCCTCAACGAAAAGAAACAAGCTTCATATTACATGCACGGCCAACGTAGGCCATAAAAAGGAAAACCAGATGATTCTTTACTTTCCAAATCTATTTACAGAGACTAACTACACCGTACAACAGAAATGGAACTGCAAAAGTGGCTATTAAGAGGAGAAAGCAAAAACAAATGCGATATATCAAGAAGTGCAACAGCTTGCCTATTTTCTAATCGTAAAACATATCATAATCATAACCCCACGCAACAAAGTTACTTAAAAATACAAAAGGTAATTCAAACAAGGAGTTTAACAGCATTTTACAGAGCTTGAAAAATGTAAGTCAGAATACGTGTAGCAAAGGAAATAAACATATTCAATAAAAATCAAATTCAAAGAGTAAACTAAAGCCTACCATAAGCTTGTAATTCTTTGAATTGAAGATAATGCGTGGGGAAACACTCGTTTCATAGAGCTTAACCCTGATAATCCATGTGGAAACATGATCTGGATTCTAATCATGACATCAAAGAGGAGTGAAAAAAAATTCATGCTTAGATGGCAAGGGAGTGGCCACCAGTCTACGCTTTTGAGCTCCATGGTTCTATGTGCATAATAAAGTAAATTCTGGATTTATTTTTGCTTTTCAAAATTGAGTTCATCCTCATAATAAATCTGATGAAAACACTAAGTGTTGGAAAAAAATGTTGAAACAACAGTAACTAATGGAAGATGTCACGATAAACGATTTCGCTATGTATATGGCCTCTTAAAGAAACGCCACAAATATATAATTGTACTGTATTGTCTTTGTCTTTAGAAAGAAAAAATTTAATAAAAAGAACATTAAATAATTAAATTTCTTTCATACTAGACTTATAATATACCCAGTCCTTTTCTCCTCTCCCCATCCCCATTGACACCCCACCTCGCATCCATAGAAACCCCCGTCAAAGTATACCACGACCAAATCAGATAAAGTCACTAAGTCAGATTGAGCGATTTATCATGAAACCAACGAGTACGTCCCAGACTCTCCAACGGAATCTAAGACCTTTTCTATCAAAGCAAGGATACCTAGGGCGAGGCAAGAAAAACTTGAAAAGGTCATACTCGAAACGCATCCACCCTGACAAACGAATTTGCTCTACCTCTCCATGCGATATTTTTGTACTGCAAACCTACAGAATGGGTCTCTGTGCTCATGTTTTTTTCATAGGGGAAAGTTAGTTAATATCTTGATACATCGCCTGTACCAATCTTTTTTTTTTCCTTATCAAGTGAAAAGAACAGTAATGTATAAAACTGTTTTCGCTCCACAAATTCAAGTTCGACAGACTCTATGACTATAGTTATTTATTTTACGTTCCTAAAGTTTGCCGATGAATCTTAATTTGTTTTACCAAGACCATTTCACTATGGCACGGCTATGTTTGCGGCTTATCTTATCTTACTGGCTCTATCGAATTTCGTTTATTTCAAAGTCCTGACTTTTTGCTCTCTGCTTCCACGTCTCTTTCTTTGTTTGCCCTATTCACCTCTCTCTCTCTCTCTCTCTCTCTCTCTCTCTCTCTCTCTCTCTCTCTCTCTCTCTCTCTCTCTCTCTCTCTCTCTCTCTCTCTCTCTCTCTCTCTTTTTCTCCCCCCCCCCCTTTCCCCCCCCTCTCTCCCTCTCTTTTTCTCTCCCCCCTTCCCCCCCTCTCTTTCTCTCTCTCTCTCTCTCTCTCTCTCTCTCTCTCTCTCTCTCTTTCTCTCTTTCTCTCTCTCTCCCCTCCCTTTTTTCCCTCTCTCTCTCTCGCTCTTTGTTTCGCCCCTTCCCTTATTCTTATTGCTCTCTTTATATATATATCTCCAATATTGCAGTAGCACCGCTATATCTGATTGATGGGGAAACCAGAGAAAGGTGAGAAGAGGACAGGAACTTGTTTCCTGTTCCCATGTCTGTGTCAGTCGCATGCGCGCAATTGGAGGGATGTTGTTCTCTCTCCTGGCTACCACGGATGGGATTCCACAAGAAATATGCCGCGCTGTTTCTTGAGGATGCCACTATAACGACGCCTCATTTTTCATTTGCTCTATGTCCACATGGCGTAGTTTTGAGAAAATGGCTTTTAAAGTTGCATTCACCTTATACTCATATGTTGGACATAGAACAAATATAAGACAACTTGCTCCATTTAGCTTGACTGTTGGCTCTACAATTAACAGGGCATTATAGATAATGCTATTACTAATATTAGGCAATGGAAATTGACGCTAGCTCTAACTTTACTGATACTGGACATAGAACGAATGAAAACTGAGGGGTCGATAACTCTTGTTTAAAGATGATTTTTAATAATGTCTTCCTCCATCCTACCAGACTTCCACGGTTTCCACAAGATCCTCTGTTTAGGTGACTGGCTCAGTGGCCGGAACTTTTGAAGAAAGCTTTAAAATGTCAGACGGTGTCAAGTTCTTGACAAGCATTCTATATTGGGCTCACACATACGAATCCAACAATAGGTGTGTACATTTTTTACCTGGTAGATGGTCCAGATGGATCTGTCTGTACAGTGTACCAAATATCAAAGGAACTAAGAATAGCCATTCAACGGAAGGGTCGCATGCCCTCGAATAAGTAAAAACGAGACTGATCTAGAAGAAACCCTTGGCACTCAACCTATTGTTCCAGAATTGATTTTCTCGAACGACCGACACGTGACTATTTTGTTCTCGCAGGAGTTTCTTCTCTTAAACCAGATAGTGCGCATGAGTAAACGATTTGAAAAAAAAAACATAGAATATAATCATCGTACCGAGCCACTTTTACCTACTTTGTTAAAACTATTTTGGAAGAAGAAGCGCAACAACAAGAGAAGGTGAGGAAGAAGAAGAAGAAGAAGAAGAAGAAGAAGAAGAGAGAGAGAGAGAGAGAGAGAGAGAGAGAGAGAGAGAGAGAGAGAGAGAGAGAGAGAGAGAGAGACAGAGAGACAGACAGACAGACAGACAGACAGACAGACAGACAGACAGACAGACAGAGAGACAGAGAGAGACAGAGAGAGACAGACAGACAGACAGAGACAGAGAGACAGGCAGACATAATTCAATTTTATCAAGGACGAAAAAACTCGTCCTAGCTATCTTTTTTTTTATTCTCCCCATTAGACCAACACTCGAAATTGAATCGAAAGTAGGTCGAGTTCTACAAATAATAATCGAATCTGATCACACGCGCCAGAGACTAAGTCTTCCTCACGCCATTTTTGCCATTTCTGTGCTTCAGATTAGCTCAGACCAGTATAGGTTGAGATGTGCATTATGTCCCACGGGATGTAGATTTTTAACTCTTCCACACTCCTTTAGTCTTTCTCCAGTTCTTAGTTTAGTTTCATGCATTCTTAAGTTTACCGAAGAAGCATTGTGTAGATATATGGAGAAGGGACTTTACATCAAGTCAGGTATATGGGTGTTTAGAGAGGACACGATCCCATCACCAAAATAATGATTCAGTCTGTTAACGCTATACTATACTATGAGCTCATTATGCTATTCAGTGGTCTTGCCTTTTTCTCCATTGAGCGTAGAGCCTTATAGGGTTCATACAGAGAGTTTTCTTGTCCAGTATAATAGATCGAATTTGTGCTTAAACTGTCCATTATCTGCATTTGGTTCCTGATGCAAAGAATGCATACATGTACGAAATCCTTCAGGAACCCCCCTCCCCACCCCCCTGTTAATATTTTAGGAGACATTCGAGACTTAGAGCTTATAGAAGACGTGTAATAATGTAAAACGGCTTCTTTAAGGATCTTGGTTATTGGATAGATGTAATAATGTAAGTTCAAAGTTGTGTTTTTCCTCACGTTTATCTTTCTCTCTCTCTCTCTCTCTCTCTCTCTCTCTCTCTCTCTCTCTCTCTCTCTCTCTCTCTCTCTCTCTCTCTCTCTCTCTCTCTCTTTTTATTATTATTATTATTATTATTATTATTATTATTATTATTATTATCATCATCATCATCATCATCATTAACAGTTTAAGCTTTAAAAAAAACAACAACAAAAAAAAAGACAAAAAAAAACGAGAATAATAAATTGTGTTACACAAACTGGCTTCGAACTTTAGCTTACACAATTCCTAAAGCTTTGCAAAGCCAGCTCAATGTGTTAGCGAAGCCAACCACCCTTCCTCCTTTTAAAAAGAACTCAGTTTTTCCTAAAAAGCATATTAATTAATTTTTCATGATTTGGTTTAGCTTCTGTTGTTGTCACAAAAGAGAACAGTAATGTGCCGTTGATAAGCAGAGACAAAAGCATGAGCTCCCATTTTACTGCGCTTAAGTCTTTTTAAAATTGCTTTTTTATTTACTGTTTTTTTTTAAATAATAAGAAGAATTTTAAAAAAGCCCTGGAATTCAGTAGGGCTTTCGGCAATTTTATGGGCGCGTTTATTGAATACATGACTTCAAATGAACCACAGAGAGAGACACACAGAGAGAAAGAGAGAGAGAGAGAGAGAGAGAGAGAGAGAGAGAGAGAGAGAGAGAGAGAGAGAGAGAGAGAGAGAGAGAGAGAGAGAGAGAGAGAGAGAGAGAGGAAAGAAAGAGAGGCAGGCGGGGAAGCAAAGTATGCTTTTCTGTTTCTTCCAAACCCATCCCCTCGCACAAATATTTTCACAATTAGATTTATTTTAACTCTCAGATTTTGTAAATAGCTCTTTTAAAAAAAAACACCCAAAAACAAATTATAACAATAGAAAACACTTTTTAATTCGCATTGATTAAATAAATCTGGCAACCCTCGGCTTGGCTCAACTGACTTACAGCTTTCAATGTCTTTAGTAAAAAAAAAAATAAAGGATCGAACAAATATAGATGTAGACAATCTCAGGATGGGGAATCTCCTGAATAAGACCTTGCTATCGACCTAGAAGACGTCAAGCATTTTAGAACTGTACAATAAGGAACCTAAATTGGTTTTCAAACGCTGGCGGTTTTTTTTTCCCTCGCTCAAATGGGAGCTGAGACTCAAAATGAGATCTTGCTCTTTATTAATTTTCGTAGTTTGCCTTCGCTTGAGAGCCTCTCAGTCTCATACTTTACTTTCCATTCTTCCCTTTCATCTCCTCCTTCGTCTTTTCTCCCAATCGCAGCCAAGTTGTCATTTTTCTCGTGGCATCTGTTCAGCTTAGACAAGATGGCGGTGATGGGTGTTGTTTGAATAGGGTAATTCCATCTGCCTGAGGAGAAAAGCAAAAAAATACGCCCGTTTTTTAGTTGAATGTGTGATTATGATTTTACCCTTGATGGCGGTGATGGGTGTTGTTTGAATAGGGTAATTCCATCTGCCTGAGGAGAAAAGCAAAAAAATACGCCCGTTTTTTAGTTGAATGTGTGTTTATGATTTTACCCTTGAGGTCAATGATTAATTGTTCCTTTGCTATACACAAACCATTCCTAGTGATCTACGATCCGAGAGAGCAAGTTTCGATCTGCTGGTAAAGAGTTGAAACAATGAGGTTTGAAAATCAGCAAAAGCAGCTCACGACGGTGAGAAACTGCGAAGTTCTTTTTGGATTATTCCCTCACATGGTAGAAGTGTTGGTGTCCCTGGTAATTTGAAGTAAATTGAAAATATTGTGTAGTTCAAAACTCATTGTTAAGCTCGTCCCTTCGTCGTTTTCAAGAAGTCGACTCTGTTTAAGAAGAACTTGAAAATTGCATAGCATATTTTGTCAATGTAATTATGTCAGTTCATGTCGAGACAAGTTTATTGCAATTGAATGGCAAGCAAAAAACTTATAAAATATACTCTACTTCAAGATCCCGGAGTTTCCAAGCAAAGATTCGAAACTATTTAAGATTTAAAGGCCACGATCAAATCACACCATGAGACTGACAGCCACACTCAATCAACAGCACAAAATCATTAATAAATTTGCCCTTCAGTTTGACGTCACGACCTGTTTTAGACGCACCAAAGCTATACCCTGTCTTGTTTTCTCATCGCTGCTTCTTCTTTTTTTTCTGTTTATGTTTTATTCTCCCGTTCAGCCCCCATCACACATAACACAGTTCTTCGTACTTGGCAGACATCAAGGACCAGCAAGGCGAGGTAACTCCCGAGACAGAGCAAGATCTGGCTAGCTGGTCTGCTGCTGCTGGCGAACTCGCACGGTCATAAATCATCACCTTGACGGCTTCCATTCATCCTGGCCCAATGATTTCACAGGGCCTATGGGACCTTCTTGGAGCTGAGGACTTGCTTGAAGTTCACCTCCACCCCCCCCCCACCCTTTCTCCTCTCTCTCTGCCTCCCCCCTCCCCCCTCCCCTTCCCACCACCATCACCGACCCTTTCTTCTTTTTCTACTAGACTCGGCTGAGACTGACAACTCTTTATCATGATACTATGGCGCCCTGCCCTTCTTGGCCAATGACTTCACAGGGCCTTTGGGACCTTTTTGGAGTGGAGGACTTGCTTGAAGTCCATCTACCCCCCTACCCCCTCCTCTCCACTCTTTCTCCTTCTCCTACTAAACTGACAACTCTTTATTTTGATACTCTGAGATCTTTCCCCCTCCTCCCATCCCCCCCCCCCCCCCTTACTCCGAACCCACTACAATACTTTAATTTTTTATGCTCTCTACCTCTTCCCTATCTTGTCCCAGTCTTTCTTTCCTTCGCTTTCTTGGCCTTATCATCTCTTCTTTACTCACTGTCTTCTTGAAGAGTTCATAGTCAGAAATGAAAGACTTGTTTCATCGGCCTTTAAAACCTCGTTCTCACGTGATGCTCTATTGCAGACAGCACTGACAGGTTAATTTTTTATCATTATCGAATCCAAACGATGCGTTCCATCATCATCTCATTTAAATGCTCATATCTCTTCAGAGATTCCTGTCTCTAGCTCTCAAACAAACACTTATTTTTCCCTCATTGATGCATTAATGTTCCCCCCTCCCCGACCCTCTCTCACACACACTCTTTTTCCCCCTCTTTCTCTCATTTTTTTTTTCGTTATTTTTTTCCTCAATTTGCAATACCGTTTTTAATTTATTACATTGAAGATTATTACTCACCAAAGCGCTGCAAGATGAAATCCAGAGGGGGGAAAAAACAAAATGGCGATGTCCAGCAAATATGAAACTAATTTTCCTCTACTCGAGCCACATTCACCTATTGCTCCAACATTAGAGCCAAATGTAATCCTCCGTCCATTCTATTTATCACAGAATAACCCAGCTTTGTATGCGTGATAGTGTGGTCTGTGACGGGATTATGATTATTCTATTATTGTTTTTTGTCGCCTAAGCTCCCTCAGAAGAAAGAGTTCTCAAGCATTATGTATACTGCTCTGAGCTCAGTCCAAACGGAGAGAGAGAGAGACAGAGAGAGAGAGAGAGAGAGAGAGAGAGAGAGAGAGAGAGAGAGAGAGAGAGAGAGAGAGAGAGAGAGAGACAGACAGACAGACAGACAGAGAGAGAGAGCGGGAGAGAGAGATAGATAGATAGATAGATAGAGAGAGAGAGAGAGAGATAGAGAGAGAGAGAGAGAGAGAGAGAGAGAGAGAGAGAGAGAGAGAGAGAGAGAGAGAGAGAGAGAGAGAGAGAGAGAGAGAGAGAGAGTACTCTATATTCTCAAGTCCCCTATTGTTTTCCGTAGAATCTTACACGATTATGGCTTGTGCTCTTCCACTTGTTTTATGTCTCCTAAGTCTACCATTAATGATTCCGTACAGGATGCCTTGTTGCTTTTGTGAGGGTGGTCTAGGCAGGGCAGGGGCGTTGTTTCGGTATCTTTAGCATTTTCGAAAAAAAAAAATACGGAGAGGGCCTCCTCCCTCGGCCTCCTCCCCCCCCCCCCCTCTTTTATCCCCGCCTCCCTCCTTCTCCATTTCTCCTTCCCCCCGCCATAGTTTTCTTTTACCTTGTTGTTGTGACTATCGGGAAAGTGAAACCAGATTGTTGTTGGGGCCTCCGATGCAGCCCCAACCGTCAAGAATATTTTTATCCACTTGCACCCTACGGATTAGTATGATCGTTTTACCCCACCCACCCCAAGCACTGACTGACAGCTTAGACCCGCCCACTCGAGCGTAACACCTCCTCTCAGAAACGTTAATGAGCACGCTTGCGTAGCGCCGAGCCAATTACAAACAGCTTGGCTACAAAAAAAACCCTTGTATTTTCGGTATCCTCTGCTTCATACCCTCCTCCTCCTGCCTCAACACCCTCCCCCCCTCCCTCCCCCACGAAACCCTTCTCCCCTACGTATCACAAACCAAGCTCACGAACCCACCCTTTCCTAATAGCCTTGACACACTGGAGCTACACACCATCCAACAAATCCAGCACGCAGCACACTCTGGTGCTCTCCAAAATCAATGTTGAAGTCCTCGAAAAGATGACTCGGGAACTTAGGGGACGTTAAGGCATCAGTGATCGGGAATAAAAGTAGATATCTGCGAGACTGAGTACCAGTGGATGTCGGGGGGGGGATTCATAATTTCCTTCGTCAAAAAAAAAAAATTTAAAAAATTAGAGAAGTGACGTCATCCTTACGATTTCCTATACAGCTGTTAATAACCCATATAGCAACTTCTGAACGGAATTAATCAACTTCATTTAACGTTACTGTAACAATTTTTAAGCTCCAGATAATTTATGTTATACGGGAAAAAAAGGGGACGGAAATGGTAAAAAGAAATAAAAAAAAAAGTGTGGTTCTGGGAAAGATTTAGCACCGGAGTCGGTTATTTGAATTTTTAGCTTAGATCCTTGATGAACCATTTTTATCATTATTTTCATATAGTAACCAACGTTTGAATCTTATCAGAGCCATATCTAAAATTACAGACTGTAAGATAACCGATATCAGTTGGAAACCAAACGCACCAGAATACATTTTTATGCTTTCAGTGTGGCTTTTCGAACCAGATTCAGTCCAATTGTTCATTGTGAACATATATATTTAAAATAAAACTCACTGAGTTGCAGTCTTAACTATAATTATCTCTCTGAAAATAATATTATCATCGTAATCTTGTAAAGATTATCTAGATTATACTGATAAACAATATCTAGGCTTAGATCTAAAATAATGTTCTGCATAGTTTTCTGTATAAAAAGTATTTTTTCAACTTATCTGTTTTGTTGAAGCGCAGTGAGGATAGTTTCGGTATTTGACGCTGTGAGTGTGATGGTATTCTCTGCTCCTAAGCATAAGACTAACCTCATCGCGGAGCCCTGATGTCGCTAAAACAGGGGGCGGCGCTTCAATCTGAGTGAGTAGTCTGGGAAATGAGCAAAGAAATTATGAACTCGGTGAACCTGATGAGGAAATCGCTGGGATGATAAAACGCACCGAGAGAGAGAGAGTGTGAGAGAGAGAGAGAGAGAGAGAGAGAGAGAGAGAGAGAGAGAGAGAGAGAGAGAGAGAGAGAGAGAGAGAGAGAGAGAGAGAGAGAGAGAGAGAGAGAGAGAGAGAGAGAGAGAGAGAGAGAGAGAGAGAGAGAGAGAGAGAGAGAGAGAGAGAGAGAGAGAGAGAGAGAGAGAGAGAGAGAGAGAGAGAGAGAGAGAGAGAGAGAGAGAGAGAGAGAGAGAGAGAGAGAGAGAGAGAGAGAGAGAGAGAGAGAGAGAGAGAGAAAGATGGAAAAAAGGGGTGACGGGAGAGGGCGGGGGTGGGGGGGCAGTCCCTTGCCTCTTGTAAATGGCCATCCTGCACAGCGCCCGCTCTCTTTGATATCGGAATTTCCCAACGGTGCCGACTACAAAGGGTTTCAGGTGTCTCAACAACCAGGCTTCACTTCCAATCATTATGAGGAGATGAGGGAAAACTAGTTGGATGACTGACAGTGAGGAAGGGAGGGGTGGGGTGTGTAGGGAAAAGGTAGGAATAAAATAATGTGGTGCCCGCAGCTTCGTCGACACAGCGCAGGGACAGTCAATAATGAATTTTCTAGTTCGATTCTTGGCTGATTAACAATAATAATGGTAGTTGGTGGTGAATCTCATCCAACGAGCCATATTCTGGTCTTTAATGGAAAGCCTCCATAGGCCTATCCATAAAAGATCTCTGTATTAAGATTCTTTGCGAAACGTGGCGGACATTAGGTTATTTTTTCAAAGAAGCGCAAAAAAAATTCTTCGAAACATTTCCAGTAGGTTCCTCAAAGAGGCAACACCGACGATTAGTTCTTACTTTAAAATGTCTCAGTGCTTTTTCATATCTTACATCTTAGAGAATAATCTTATTGTTAAAAACACCTATTTTTTAGAGGCTGGTTGTAAGAGATGCATATCCATTTTTAACATTGCCACAGAGATTTAAAAAAAAAGAAGGAAAAGATAAAGAGATGGATAGTCTGGAAACTTGTATTAAACTACCTGCCCTTGAAATTATACATTTTTTAAGCTTAAATGACACGTATAAATATTTGATATCACGTGATTCTGTGTTGCTGTTCAAACTGAGACCCACAAAACAAGAACGGCAGACCGCTATCTGTTACCGAGATCCTCTGAGATGGGAATTGCTGGAGTTATCTGTCTGTGCTCCCCTGGCACGTGCGACACGTGGGGCCAATATGGTGTTGGCACGGCCTGAAAATCTGATAACTCGGCCATGTTGAGACGGGAGGCGCTCCGTAAGGAAGATAAGTCAATAGAAAATAGAAGCTAGAATGTCTGGGAATTATTTTCTAAGGTTCGTGGTAAGGATGGATCTGGTATCCTATTTTAAGGCTTGCCTGCCGTATTGAGTTTTAAAACCAAATTTCGTTCTTGCATAGAATTATATAACTAGGAGTAAGTTAATAGTTCGTTATTTCTTTCTTTAAAATTTCAGCGAAATAATTCTATTTTATTTCTGTTTTTAGCTTGTTATCATGAAAAATTCCTAGGTTGGTTTAAAAAAAAATTCTGCAAAATTAATACACCCAGATCATAAATATAGAAAGATCAGCCAATGAAATTTAAGAATTAATTACATCCCTAAATTAAAGCGTCAATAAGTTACCATTTATAGGTAAGCATGCCCTGAGTTTTGTGAACTAAGTCAGTTTGTGACTTTTTTTTCCCTTTGACTTACAACGCTCTTTAATGTAATAAAAATTGTGTATTTCATGACTTCGTTCAGTTTATCTCACAGCTTTCAATCAAGATAGCAAGAACAATTACTCAAGCCTCATCAAGACTCGATGGAAGTTGACCACTATTTTATTGTGCTTGAAAGCCGTTGCGCATTTTAGTTCTCTGATATCAACTCAAACTCCGGCCTAATCACCTCTCCCGACACCTTATCATTAGTCTGGCAACTGCCTTTTACAAGCCATTAACAAAGAGGTAAGATAAGAAACATACTTAACTTTGACGCCATAAACAACAATGGCGTGTACACTATTAACTTGAAAACTGACGTCACAATGGGAAATCTCGTAAAAAGTTGATTGGATGTTTGCAACGATGATACCGGAAGTGTTCGTTATCCTTGATCTAGGATTGCAGGCCACCTAGCGAGGACAAAAGTGATGCCAGAGGACGCAGTGGACACGATCAAACACGTTTGCTTCATTGGCTATTTGTGTATGTGTGGAACAAGCGTGTTAAACTGGGCAGTACCATGCCGAGAGCAGTGGAAAAAGATCAGGATTTCTGTCGGGGGAAAGGAAGGTATCGCTGACAGCCGAATATAAAAGGCAATAGGGGTCGATGCTGGTTTGCTGGCGTCAGATCGCGCGGATTGACATTTTCATCGGCCTGCATTGAGTGCTGTCAATCTTCTCGTGTCAGACCCTGAGGAGGGCTTAGGAGACGGCAAAAGCCTCAGAGTCACAATAATGGTCAGTTCGAGGCAGAGAGAATGGCAGTTGTAGAAAGAGAGCAAGAAAGAGAGAGATACACAGAGATAGAGAGAGAAGAAGAGAGAAAGAAAGAGAGAGAGACAGAGAGAGAGACAGAGAGACAGAGAGAGTGAGAGAGAGAGAGAGAGAGAGAGAGAGAGAGATCGATCGATCGATAGATGTCAACTTTGTGAAGAGAGAGGCAGAGGGACAGTTGAAAGGGAAAAAAGGGAATGGGGAGACAGCAATATTATTATTGTGTAGATACGTGCATGTAAGAAAGTAAATCATCTTTCCTACTATCCTCCCTTCCCCTCTCTCTTCATTTCTCCCTTTCTCTCTCTCTCTCTCTCTCTCTGTCTCTGTCTCTCTCTCTCTCTCTCTCTCTCTCTCTCTCTCTCTCTCTCTCTCTCTCTCTCTCTCTGTCTCTGTCTCTCTCTCTCTCTCTCTCTCTCTCTCTGAGCAATTATTATTTTATCTTTCCTTGCTGAACTCCACAAATTAAGACCTAGTTAACACTCCCATGGTCCTTTACGTTGTTTTGCGTCATCTGAGTCTCCTGAAAAATCTTGTCCAAAGCTATTATTGTTTGGGTTTGGACAAGCAGGCTGGGGCGGATCATCCACGCATGGTTCACCGGTCACCTAAAGCTTCACATCGCAGTTTGATCTCCCAGATACAACCAGTCAATCTGGTTTTGACCATTGTCCACACCAAAGCCCAGTGTATAACTGTTACAGCGGCACTGAGTGACCCCTCTGTATTTATGTTACAAGCTGTCAAGTGTGGCCCAGGTAGATCTAGGCAAATCGTCTGGTGACACCCAGTTGGCCTGCTGTGTGTGACACCATGGTGAAGCAGTGGTGTTGGTGGCCATGTAGTGGACTTAGCGCCATTGATGTGAATGCCGCAGGTTCCGTTGGTAGAGGATACTAGCTTGGGGGGGGGGGGATAAATTCATAATGTATTCTTTTCCTAGCTGATCTTCATGTTTAATCCTCTTTTATATCATGAAGCTATGAATCGCCCTGATATACTTATTCTTTGAGTCACGGCGTAAGCGAGTAGCATCAAGGTTAATAACAGTGCCTCATTCAGCAACAGGTCAATTACAACAAAATGCTATGAATTTTCAATGGTATTTTATGGTCTAAGTCTCTAATTTTTCTTCACTTTTTATCGACCGTATTGGAGACTCGTATTAGCTGATTAAAACACAGAGTTGTCCTCATATTGTACATGGAGTGTTTTGGAGGAGATAGCATAGAAAAAAATTTATCAAAGTTGCCTTTTACGATATAGATTCTATGTTTTCCCATAAATAAACGTTTAAACGTTTTTCTTATTAAAAAGCAAAACGTGAAATAAGACAGTTGATTTAATACTTTTGAAATCTATTTTTTAAGATATTGATAAAAGATTAAAAAAAAAAATCTTATAAAACTGAATTCATGGAAGACTGGGTAACAACCAATTAAGTTTCACTATATTCCTGAATCACCTCGGTTTAAAGAAAAACACACAAAGATCCGTCTCCTAAGTTCCGAAAAGAATCTTATGCGGAGGATGAATTTCCTGCTAGCCAAGGGTAAGGCTCTTTAGATGGGGTTCGATCTCATTAATAATGATCCGATCACGGATCAAACACGGAACCTCAGTGTTGCTCTACCGACTGAGCCATTTGGCAGCCATTTTGTATAATGATCTCCAATTTTTGTGTAATAATTGTAAGTCATTAGTAACTAAAAAAGCAATATTAAGCGAATGGTAATTTTTTTTTTTTGATAGGGTTGGAATACTAAAAAAAAAATCTTGAGGAGAAGTATATTACTTGTGAAACATCTTCAAATAAAATCCCAAGAACAATGTTATGGTCTGCTGTTTGTATTTCTTTGGTTCAATCGATCAAGGTTGGTAGAAAAAGGCCGGTAGTAGAACGTTGATAATTTATTTTTATAAATTAAAAACTAGTTCAAAAAATGCATAAGACATTTAGTCCTCCACTTCGCAAAACAAAATAAGGACACCAAACGTTCAAAACTAAAAGCACATAATGTTTGGGTATACAAACTTCACCTAACTTGATGAAATTTGAGAATCCGAATTGAAATAATTCAAAACAAAAACTCGCAGTTAGTTTCTATTTTGGACTCTCTAGGTTTACACGTTTCATTTCTCCGTACTTTTACATGGAATAATTTTACCTAGATAAGGATATATTTTTTTTAAACTTTTTTTTTTTTTTTTCGAGAAAAGGTATGCTTAGTTTTTGATATATTTAGCCAAAGATTATAATTTCCCAAATTATCTAATATAAAATTTCAGCTGAGAGATTTTGTTGACATAAACATATTTGGTTTAATTTAATTTAAACATAATCAGAGAGGGGCCGAATAATTTAAGAGTAAAGTTAGGAATTTTCCTCCTTCATCACAAAACTGCTCTTCTAAAACGGCAGCGGAGAAGTCGAAGTTACCAGGCAACACCAACAGTAATTTTACATTTTGACCACATGACATTAACAATCGGCCAATTCTTAAATCATTTTCAAACTGATGAGAGACTAAATTTTGATGCGGTTCTTACATGACGACTTTAAAAAGCCAGCTAAATATAATTGTAGTGAAATATTACAATAATATTCTTTTTCGAAAGAAGCTCTATCCATTTTAGATTTTGTGTTTTTACTCTCTACACATCGCAAATAATTCTGATCTTTTAAAAGTAAAGAGCAGAACCCCACTTGTCGGTGTCTATTCATAAGCATGATACAGGTACTGCATTTCATTTAAAAGCAGCACAACATTATATTTAATCGTTCTCATTTTGAAGATATTCAATTTTTAGAGATCTTTTTCACAGGTCATCTTATGATTACAATGATGGTTGATCCAGATTTGCTAGATGTGGTCAGTGGTCAGTATAATGTTGAATTTGTGATCAAAATAATAAAATATGAAAGGTTAGTGTATTTTTCTTCAATTTTGTTTTTCAATAAGTAAACGTATACCTTGTGTCAAAAACAACAACAAAGCATTTCCGAAAAGAATATGTAAAACAAAACAATCATTTCTGTACTTTTGAAAAGTGTTTTGGGATGCTTCAAACGTTTATTTTAAAGCTAATATGGTTTAAAAATCTTATAAAACTGAATTTATGGAAGACAGGGTAAGAATCAAGTAGGGACCAGTATTTCTGAAATCGCTTTGATTTATAAAACAGGCACAACTAGATCTTCAATGCTTTTTTATAGAGGATTATGCTACCTAGTTACTAACTTAAAAATTCATGACATCTCTCCAACAGTCAGAAACATTTAGACAATCATTTAGAGAACCTTAAGATGCAGAGCTTTATTTTTTGGTCGTAGTATGTCATTTTTACCCATTTACGAGGCTATGCAATATTTTTCAGACTTAACTTGCGAACCTTTGAGCATCGGAAATTGCATCAGTGGTTTTGAACCGTTTAAATTTATGATTGCAGACGCTATTACATGTGGTAGCAAATGCCTAAACTTTGCATAGCTTTTTGTAAAACCAAATCCTAAATTATGAGGATGAATTTTACAACAAATAATTTAACCGGTAGATATAGAATGCGCACAGAATCTGCCAATAAGCATGAGAAAAAAGTGAGGATAAACTTCATCCTGGTACTTGCGAGAACCTGTAAATAATTAGTTTTAGAAACCAAGACCGAATAAATTAATACATTTTTTTAGGTGGGCAAAATACGTGGTAAAGAACTTGACTTCGGGCACAGTTTTTGTCATCCCATTAATCACCGCACGTCATCTTTTCGCAAAACTTTGGGAATAAAATGTTTTCCACTTCCCTCAGAAAATTTTGGAACCAATTTGGTATAGTTGTAGAACACGCACAGATTCTTCCCCTACCCCTAAAAGAAAAAGATTTAGTCATCATTATGAAATACATTATGATTCCCCGTTTAAAATTTTAAAATGAAAACGCGGGGAAGACACGTATGTTGAAAAATAGCAAACTTCACACACAAACACACACAAATAGAATTTAAAAAATTATATTTTTTAGAGGCATTCCTTTAACAGCTTTAAAGCATACTTAACCTTGAGACATTTAAAATCTTCTTTCAATTAAATGTCACCAGGACGACAGTCATTCTTGTTATGACAAATGGAATAAAAAATACCGAGGGGAAAAAAAAGTAACCCCAATCTGTGTCATTTTCACGGAGCCCTCACGGTTTATCTCTCCATCATTCAAGACCATAATATTTTTGTGTGGTAATAATGTGATCCACAGCAGATTAAACACATTGCGCAATTCCATGAGGTGAAAAATTGTCTATTAAAAAGAAAACAACACCTTACTGCTAATTATTCACGCGCCCTTCATAAGTTTATCTCTCCATCATTCAAGACCATAATATTTTTGTGTGGTAATAATGTGATCCACAGCAGATTAAACACATTGCGCAATTCCATGAGGTGAAAAATTGTCTATTATAAAGAAAACAACACCTTACTGCTAGTTATTCACGCGACCTTCATAAGTTTATCTCTACATCGAAGCCAATTAATGACCCACCGAGCTTATTATATGTACATTATTATTGCATTCGATTCAAAAGAAACTTGTGATTTTATTTTCAAAGATTCTAGTTAACCTGAAACAGATTTTAATGAAATTTAATGTACATAAATAAAAATCAAAACAAAATTTGTGTTGCTTTTTTGTTTTTGTTTTTGTTTATTTGTTTGGAATGCTTAGCCTCCGGAATTACTTTGTTCATTGTTGACTTCATAAAAAAAAAATTCGCATAATTGCTGAAAATACACAGAATGAATATTGGTTGCTAGAATCATTGGGTAAACTTAAGTATGTTAACCTTATTTGGATATTACAAATAATTGGTCATAATATTAATATATATGTTCATGAATGAATTCAGAATGAAATTTTGGGATTTTATTATGAATCTCGTATTGCAAGCCTTTGGGATAGGATTATTGAATGTTCACGGCGTTCAAAATGTGAGTAAAAGCTGGAAAATGTACAGTTTGTAACATAGAATGTTGAGAAATCTTGAATTTGACTTTCTTTTTAAAACTCAAAATAGAATGCTGTGGATTATTTTGTTTGTTTGTTTGTTTTTGTTGGATTATTTCTTTTCAAGGGTGAAAGCACCATCAATGTTCAGATTAAAAATTTCATCGTCTTTTATCAATCATGGATAGAGTTATTTTTTCCTTTGTACAAAACACGAAAAAAAAATATTTATCTAAAATTTTGGTGTTAAATCTAGATCTGCACGCTTTAAAGTGTGGACAAAACATCTGAAACGCTAGCCTCGGATGCGTCATATCATTATGACATTGTGTGTGACTCTGAGGATATGAATGACACAGATCTACCGTTCCTTGATTCAGTAAGGAGCTCGATGATTGACCCTTTCCAAGCAATGGCTTATTCAGCAAAATATCTGTTATGAAAAAAGTACTTAATGAATTTCAAGTGCATTTTACGTTATAGTGTAAATCTGTAATTCTTTTTCTGATTTTATGGACCATATTGGAGACAGGTAGTGACAAATCAGAATTCAGTAAATTTCGTTACTGTACAGTCATGGTTTTTAGGGAGATAACTTAGGAAAAAAAAAACCGATTTGCCTTTGATAATATAGGTTTTTTTTAACACCTTCGTAATATCAGAATCTTCAAGAACTTTATGTACTTAAAATTATGCCTCAGTCTAAATTTCATTTACGTAAAAAAAAAAATCGCGTACGTAAAAAAAAACCACTTGTGCCTTAAATCCACTGAAAATAATATTTCTTCGTTTTTCATTACTTAATTTTTTTAAATCATGTACTGGTCATCTCTAGGCACTGTTTATTGAACTAACAACTAAATTGCAGTTAATTTACCCAGTAGGAAAATTCAAACTTTTAATAAATTATTAGTGGTGAAAAGAACTGCCAAAGATAATAAATAAATATTTTATATGAATGTTGACTTCGCCTACGTCCGATTTGAAAGACTATTATTTATTTATTTATTTATTATTTTTTGCTTTCTTTATGTTTGCGACAGTTTGCAAACGCTGAACGAAATTCAGATTACGCCAAACGTATTTCTTGTTAATTTTTTTTTTATCAAGAATCAGTGAGAAAGATTGTATTATGGCCTAGAGACTATTTTAGATTCTTAACTTTAGCTAAACTAGAGAATCGAGTAAAGGACACTTATTAAAGTATGATAGTTACCAGCTAACGGAGAAATAAATTAGTAAATAAAAGAGAAAAAAGAACAATCTAAAGCTTTGCTTTTTCTTGTGTGTTGGGTACAAGTTTTTCGAAAATATCGTCCCAAATTTTCTTTTCTTTATCTATATTGATTCTGTTTTCAAAAGGTTAACGTACAAGAAAATAATTGTGAAAAACAATTATGGCAACAACAATAAAAAACAACAAACAAAAACAAAAACAAAAAAAGAATATTTAAAAGTGTATGTATAAAAAAGGGAGGGAAGGGGTATAATTATCTCTTACTGAAAATTTTTTCTTGCTCGCAAAATATTTTTTGTCGTTATTAATTTCTTAAAGAAGTGTTACTATATTTAAAAAAGAAGAGATACAAGTGCACTAGACTGTAAAGTATTTTTTATGTGTAGATTCAATCTGATTCATTTTTATCCTACATCAGCTGCAACGATCTCTATCTGCGCCCAACCTGCAAATTTATGACACTTCTTCCCAGCGAAGCACTGGTCTGCATTTTCTGGAGTTCACAACACAAAGCTGTTGAGACAGACCGGTGCTCTTCATTCTTCATGAGCCATTATATTATTTCATGGTCCGCTTGTATCAAAATGTCTCATGAGAAAGATGAATATTTTTCTTATTTAATTTCCTCCATTTATGATTTAGCTTGTCACAGCTGTGTTCTTTCTTATTCAAAGTCTCTTTGGTGCACTGAAGCTTTTCAAGGTTTTAATGAAAAAGATTTTTGGCATTATTGAGGTTGAAGTGGAAAAGGGGAGAAATGAGAGGAAGATTAAAACTGGGACAAAATAAAAGAAAAAGAAAAAGTTTTGATAGAGAGTGGATCGTGTGTTGATATATCGTAAAAAGAGCTTTTACAAGCGCTCCAATTGCATTAAGTATTGAGGTTAAAAAGACAAACACAATAGCAGATCTATGAATTGATTCAAACGAATGGTTTTTATTGCAAAGCAACTGGTTCTATTGACAACGTTAAACTAACAAACGTTTTTTTTTAATAAAAAAAAAAAAAGACAAAAGAAATTATTATTATGAAGAGATACTGTAAAAGATCGAAATTGTTTAACGTCCTCTAAGTCTTTCAGTTTTAAACGCGGATTTTTCCACAGAGATTAATATCTAGTATTTCAAAGATTCTAAACATCTCGATTTCTTTACTAGCATGGCTAAGAGCAATAGCTAAATAATGCGATATCTGCATTACTAAAGCGGAAAAGGAGACTATTTCTTGAAAGACCGTGATAATTATTCTTTGCTTTCAATTATTATACTTTAAAAAATATCGGAGAAATTATCTTTGAAATTGATTCCCTTGAAATACTAACAAAATGATCACCAGGGAAATAGCCGCCCTTTGCTTAAAAGCATTGAAAACGGTTTTGAGTTTGCGTTTATGTTATGAATTAGTGATACTGGCAAGATCTAAATACAATTTAGTATATATATATATATATATATATATATATATATATATATATATACAGAGACATAGACAGAGGCATAGACAGAGACATAGACAGAGACATAGACAGAGGCATAGACAGAGACATAGACAGAGGCATAGACAGAGGCATAGACAGAGACATAGACAGAGACATAGACAGAGGCATAGACAGAGACATAGACAGAGGCATAGACAGAGACATAGACAGAGGCATAGACAGAGACATAGACAGAGACATAGACAGAGGCATAGACAGAGACATAGACAGAGACATAGACAGAGGCATAGACAGAGACATAGAAAGAGGCATAGACAGAGGCATAGACAGTGGCATAGACAAACAGACAGGCAGTAACATAATATTATTAAAAAAAAAAAAAAAAAACAACAACCAACAAACAAACAACAAAACAAAACAGGGCGTTGAGAAACAGAGCAATAATTTTATCATTGTCTCATAAGAGAGGCAAAATAAACAAAGTAGAAAAAATAGAGCAAGGGAGATAAAATAGAAGGATGTAGAAAAATCATAAAGAGGGAGAGAGAAAAGGATAGATGGATAAGCAGCGAGAAAGACAAGACTTTGACAGACACAGAAAAGAAACTTAAACACAGAAAGACACAACGCACTGAAAAGGAAAACAGGAACTAAGCGAATAACCAGAGAAGGAAACCAGACCTCTAACATTATTACAAAACTTAGAAACAATTGCCTTCACCACTGACTGGTATATCACAGGATGCGGGCCAGGTCTCCATAATTTCCTGAATGACCACTCTGTTACAAAAAGAAAAAAAAAAGGTCGGGACAAGCTAGACCTGACCAGAGAGAGATACTGTTGGTCATTTAGCCTGGATACTGCCCACTTCTGGTGGTTGACCACTGTCCAGACCCATGATTTGATTAAGTGTCCAGATATCCCCCAACGGCCCCGGGCAGGGCTGACTGGTGATGACCAAAGCCACGGTCAGTTGACTGACCATTTAGCCCCGAGGCGACACCCAGGCGAATGGGAGACGGCAGGGTTGGCGGAGTGGGAGAGAGGGAAGAGGTGGTAAGGGGATTGCGGAGGTGGAATTGGAATCCAAAAGTTCGGAATTTTAAATGTTACTTAACCCTAGTCTTCTTGTTTGATTGTGACCAAAATTTCGCGTTAAAGGAAATGAATTGCATTTATTTCCATTAATTTTTTAGCAGAGTTAGGTTATAAAGTATTAAGGTTATAAAGTATTACTACTACTGCTACTGCTACTGCTACTGCTACTAGTACTACTACTACTGCTACTACTACTACTACTACTACTACTACTACTACTACTACTACTACTACTACTACTACTACTACTACTACTACTACTACTACTACTACTACTACTACTTTGACTACTGCGACTACTACTACTACTACTACTACTACTACTACTACTACTACTACTACTACTACTACTACTACTACTACTACTACTACTACTACTACTACTACTACTACTACTACTACCACTACTACCACTACTACTACTACTATTACTACTACAACTACTACTACTACTACTACTACTACTACTACTACTACTACTACTACTACTACTACTACTACTACTACTACTACTACTACTACTACTACTCTACCATTCTTTCTCTCACTCTGCCGTTGTTGTTTTTGTTTTGTTTTTTTTGTTTTTTTGCTTGTTTGTTTGTTTTTTGTTTCTGTCTCTTATATATATCTCCCTCTCTCTCCACTAGGTCATAGCTTGTATCGATGATAGCTCAGTATTATAATTACTAACGAAGCTGTTGAGAATTTGTCGCTTCATGAACAATTTATGACAATTCTTTTTAAAATATAACGATAAGATGAGGTACTCTTTGTGTGAGTTCCCGTCATTGGGTCCTTAAAAGGTTCTTGACTTTCTTCTCTTCTCGTTTTTTTTTTTTTTAGTTAAAAAAAACGACAACAAAGAAACCTTACTGTGCTTGATGTGAACTTTAAATGTAAATTTATACCTTTGTTTTAAAATATTCTATTCTAGTAATCTAGGATCCTATTGATTAAAAAAAAATGATTTTTCGACTTAATACAACCTGATATAATACCATCTTATAGTTACAGTAAGAGTGTTTGAAAGATTATTTATTTTTTGGATTATAACTGTGCTAAAGCTGAAGCGCAAAATTTAAAATTAATCATGAATTTTTGACGTTTTAGAGTCGCACTTGAATTACGCTTGTACAAATGAAATAAATCATGACACTCACTTAGAGCATGATTGCACTTATTTTTAATGCACTTTGGACATTAAACCATACTATTTGGTGGTTTGAATTTTTTTGTACCAGTACCTACAGATTATTCCAAGGAAGTGATACTATTCTTTTTTTCGTCTTATTGGAACATAATAATATGAGATTTTTTATTCTTTCTGACGTAAGAAGTTATCATTCTTACTTTCATTCTCCAAAATGAAACTTTCTGGGAGAAGTTTATAATTCGGTAAAAAAAAACAAAAACAAACAAAAAACCGCAAAACTGAAGAAATTTCAATTCATTTCAAATTGTTACCTTCACCGCTTTTATTGTCTTAGGTAAGAAGTGAAGATGCAGGTTTTTCGCGAGGAAATCTATTTCAACTAAGAAGATGGCATGGCATTGTCAAGTCTATCGTTGTATACTGTAAAAACAATCCGCTTTGAGCTATTATTTTATGCTACTGGTGTAGATTTAGAATCAGAGAAGTCAACTTATTTTTTTAAATCCACATTTTTTTTTAGAAAAAAGCCTTTCAATTGCTCATTAGGATAAAGGTTAAGTTCCCCAATGCAGTGCACCTTTTAGAAAAATCAAAAAGAAAAAAAAAGCCAGCAACAGCAAAAGCAGGATATAAACTTAAAGTCAGGCTAAAGTTAGAGCGAAACATCTCATTGTATTGCCTTCTGATTTTATTAGCGGACATTCAACAATAAAAATCGAATAGAATTCCTATTTTTTTTTTTTTTTGTTTTTTTTTTTGTTTAGACAAGCTGAAAATCCCGCTCTATGAGCAGGACCCTGTAGTGTCAATTTGCATAGTTCGATGAAGCCATTCGACCAGATCAAATTAATAAGCTTAGTTTTAGATCTAGTCTTTACTTTTATATCGATGGCCACAAAGTCTACCAGATTCAAATTAAGCCTCGGTTTAGATTAGATTCTACATCTTTACATCAACTGGCAGCTAGCCCAGTAATGTAGATCTAGATAATAATGTAGATGTAAATTACATCTAGATCTAGATCACTCTAGATGATGAAGAGTAGGTGGTTCTGATGATGATGGTGATAATGATGATGATGAAGAAGATGAAGTAGGTGGTTCTGATGATATTGGTGGTGATCATCATCTTTAAGGATTTTTCAAGAGATCTTAAACAAATAGACCTGAACTAGATCCAAGGCAAGAAAGATTTTGTCACTGAAGGATCAAAACATAGTAATAGTTATACAATCGCTCTCTCTCTCTCTCTCTCTCTCTCTCTCTCTCTCTCTCTCTCTCTCTCTCTCTCTCTCTCTCTCTCTCTCTCTCTCTCTCTCTCTCTCTCTCTCTCTCTCTCTCTCTCTCTCTCTCTCTCTCTCTCTCTTTCTCTCTCTCTCTCTCTCTCTCTCTCTCTCTCTCTCTCTCTCTCTCTCTCTGCCTCCATCTCAAGATCTCTCATTCAACATTATTCTCTAAACCATGCCCTCTCGTCTCTTTACAACTACACTCTATATCTCACCCTTCCCTCTGCCTTTGTTTCTCTCTACCCTTTCCTCTAATAAATGCCGGTTAACAGACACATAAAATGAGGCCAAGCACTCTGTCACTCGCCTCTAATGAGAAGGTCGCACGGCCGTAGAAAAGTCACGGGGACTCCAGATACTTGTCAACTTCCACTCACCCACCCCGGTCATGTGACTTTTTGTGACTTTTACTAATTTTATCCTCAAAATGTATCGGTAGGCCTCATGATGGAATGAATTATGACTTAGATATAGAGCTACAAAACTATTAAGGGTGATAGTAAAAATTCGAGTGACTTCCTACACGAAGTTAGAATGAAAGTTTGATGCCAGAAAATACTTAGTGTGAAGGTTCTGAACCAGTAATGTTTTCATTTATATCCGTGTTATATGCGACATTTCATTATTCATTTATTTGTTTGATGTAGCCCCGCCCACTATAGGGTGATCTCAGGCCGTTTTGAAATATGGAATAAGCCCCCGTCGGGCAGGGCTGAGGTGAAAAAGTGAGTCGCTAAACTCTCCAACTAACGGTGTGGGATTTGCATCCGAAAAAAAGTGTTCGAAGGTAATTTTACATGAATTTTTACCTTTCAAGTTTCAAAATATTCGTAAAAATAAATTTTAAAAGCCTTTTTGTATAACTTTGTTCTAACGTTGTTAAAAAAAAATTCCAACGCATCTAGATCTTATGCACACTATTCCATAATAGCTATTTTTAGAGACTTTTTCAACAATGGATAAATAAGCATATTAAATCTTGCTGATGGCTATACGAATAGAGATGTAATTAAATGCACTCTGTAAATACTCTATGATAGCAAAGATGACAACTTCATGAAATGGAGAGTTTCAAAAGCAGCTCATACTGAAGACAACCAAAAGAGACTGTGGGTTGTTCAGTTGCTCTTTTTTTTTTGTAGTTCATGCGATCCGTGGCAGTCAAAAAAAAAAAAAAGCGATGAAAAAGAGAATATTCAAATGAAATAGGCCTTGATTATTGTTTTTATGATTTCTTTTACACATTGATCGAAGAAGGAAGGAACATTAAAAAATCGGACGGATTTTCGATTGATTCATTGATTATACAAGAAAGTAATTAATTAGCCCCTTTAAGAGCCCAAATCCGCCTAGTCATTCAACTGTGAATACTCATGGAGTATACATATATTGGGCTATGTTTTCAGGATTGATTTGCCTCTTTAAAGCCTAAACCCCGTCTAAACAATCAATTTTTAATATTCTGGGTTAGTAACTATTGTCTTCTAATATTGTTGAGATAATTTATGTTCTTTAGTTTGAGCTATCGTCTTGTCCAACAGGTCACCGAGGGAGTGTCATATTCCTCTTTGTACAAAATTGTTGTTTTTTTCCTGTGGGCTTTGAATTTGGTGAAAGCATCGATTGTGAAGTCATCGCAACAACAAAGTTAGTTCTGAGAAATAATAAATAAAACTATATTATTAGAATCAGAATTTAAACAGCTCTAAAAATGTGATAACACACAGTCATAATGTTTCGTGGTTTCATGATTTTATCATAAGAATCAAAATGATAAAAAGGCGCAACAATTATTGTTTTAAAGTTTACACTCTTTTGATTGTAAGACAAAATCGCCTTTCACCAGCGGTTTGCTATTCGCATAATAAAGCAGAAACGATAAAACGATAAAATTATCTAAATCTTAAAATGTCTCTTGTTACATTTTCAACACTTACGAAAAGGAAAAAGTTGGAGGAAAATGGAAAACAAAGAAATGTTGGTAGAGAGCATTGCTACGTTCAAAATCAAGCTAAGTTCTATCTGAATAAAAACGCTATAGAAGTTTCAACAGTAAATTCAGATCAGCGCTCCAAATCTTTGGCCTGTTCTCTTGCTTCCCCAGGACAAAAGGGCCGGGGAAAAAATAAAAGTTGATTAAGGATTGTGAAACCCCACAGAAACTGAATGCGGATGCGGCCATTAGTAGCAGCAGCTGGAGTGAGTGGGGAGAGAGAGAGAGAGACAGAGAGAGAGAGAGAGCGAGAGAGAGAGCGAGAGAGAGAGAGGAAGAGACAGAAAGAGAGAGAGAGAGAGAGAGAGAGAGAGAGAGAGAGAGAGAGAGAGAGAGAGAGGGGGGGTGTGGGATTGGAGAGATCTCTTGGGTGGTGAAATGTCAAACCCATCAGTAGCAGACCAGCACCGCTCTTTAACAGCGCATCATTTTACATGAGGACAATAAAGTTGGACTATAACCATCAAATAGGAAGGACGATGGAAACCGGATTCATTGCTAAACTGTTTTATTGATCAAGCTAAAAAAAAACCGAAGATGTATTTCTACTTTATACACACATTAATCTTTCTAGATATCTACTTTTTATCTATCTTTTTTATTTATCTGCCCAACTAATTTCTATCTATCTATCGATCTATCTATCTATCTACCTATCTATCTATCTATCTATCTATCTATCTATCTATCTATCTATCTATCTATCTATCTATCTATCTATCTACCTGCTCATCTATCTATCAATCTATCTGTCTATCTATCTATCTATCTATCTATCTATCTATCTATCTATCTATCTATCTATCTATCTGTCTGTCTGTCTGACTTTCTATCTGTCTATCTGTCTGTGATTTGTCTACTATAATTACCAATTCGCATCATTCCAATCTAGCTACTTATTATCTACTTACTTACCTAACAATCTGCTTTTTTCTATCTATCGATTTTTCTAATTTTTTTCTACCAATGTACTTGTAAACCAACCAAACTATATCTTCTATTTGTCAATGTCTCTCTCTCTCTCTCTCTCTCTCTCTCTCTCTCTCTCTCTCTCTCTCTCTCTCTCTCTCTCTCTATATATATATATATATATATATATATATATATATATATATATATATCCATCTATCTTTCTTTCCCAGTCCATCTGCAATCAACCTATCGACCATTCTGTTTATAGCAGAACATAAGCTTCTTAGCTTACCACCTTAAAATTCAATTTTCACACAAATTTTGTCCTATTATATTTTTTTCCTCACTGAAAACAGTAGAAGATGGAATACGAGAGAGAAAGGGGACATTACTTTAGATGGTCATAGCAAGACGTGATGGATTGCGAACTCAATTGAGAGTGTGAGTATTTGCTCGAAGACTAAGCTGGTGTGATCGGGACAAATGGGGAGCAAATCGCTCGCTAAAGTCCCTTAAGTTTGGCCAGTTCAAATGAAGGAAAGAGTAAGAGGATGGGGCTATAGGGGGGAGGGTGGGGAGAAGGAGGAGGAAGAGGAGGAGGCGCGTATCAATCTATATCAGTAAAATAGGACCAAGAGAAGGGAATGAGAATGAGAGATGTTAAAGTGATTAGGGGAGGGAAAGAATGAAGAAAACGTGGATGAAGTTCAAATTTCGCTCAAATCATCGAGTTTGATGAGTGGAAGAAGGAATTATGGAATTTCAGAAAAGGAATATTTTGAAGTTGGTAAAGGAGCAGAACGTCTAGCTAGTTCATTAGCGCGTTGCAGATAAGAATGATTTAGACGTAAATAGACCGATGTCAGAAACGAGTTTGTTTTAATTTATGTGGGTTTTTGTTTATTGTTTTATCTTTTTACTCAGTCGCATCTCACCTCTCTGTCTCTGTCTGTTTGTCTGCCCGTCTCTCTCTCTCTCTCTCTCTCTCTCTCTCTCTCTCTCTCTCTCTCTCTCTCTCTCTCTCTCTCTCTCTCTCTCTCTCTCTTTCTCTCCCACTCTCTCCTTGTCTCACTCTGTCTCTTTGTCCATCCATCCCTTCCAATCCATACAATCAAATTTTTCTATTCACCCTTAGACTTTCTCTCTTTCTCTTACGTTTTTTTTTTGCTGCATCTTCCAATCCATTTACCGCCACTACCTCCCCCTCCCTCACTTTTACCCCCTTCTCAAACATTGACATGTCTCTTTGATTCTCATTTTCTCCATCTGCCTGTCTGTCTCCCCGTCATGATAAGAAACATGTAGATAGATTTGTGTAAATGGGTAGAAAGAAAGAAACTGAAAGAGAGAGAGAGAGAGAGAGAGAGAGAGAGAGAGAGAGAGAGAGAGAGAGAGAGAGAGAGAGAGAGAGGGAAAATGGAGAGAGACAGGTTTAAAATAGACAGACAGAGGAGTATTGTAAAAAGATCCTGCAATAAATACGAAGAGAAAGCACTCAGAATTCTGTCTATACAGGCAAAACCTGCAGAGTCGACTGAAAAGACAAAACAAACAAGGGAATTCTAAACCTGGACAGTATTCTTGACGGGAGCAAAATTCTCAAATGGCAATCAGTTAAAAAAAAACAAAAAAACTGGCCAGATCTATGGCGTTGGGCTCTGTGAGTCTAGAGCGAGAGAAACACTGTAGATCGAGGTCGGGTACAGGATGGTGGTGGACCAGTAAAAAGAAGAGCAACTATTGGGATAAGGTTATCATTCTGGAGAGGGAGAAGGAGGCGGAGAATTCCGCATGAGATGGATTAGGTTAGATTGAAGAAAGGGAAGGGAGACGGAAAAAGAGAGAAAGAGAGAGAAAAAAAAAATCGACGATGCCGGTTTTTATCTTCTGGCATTAGAGAGTTACAACTATGAAGGGATTCGATGCTTTTAGCGTCCATTGATGCGTCTTGCTGGCACTGGCTAGGAGATTACGGAGAGGAGGAGGAGACAATAAAGGGCAGACAGGCATGGAGATTGGGGGGTTACAGGACTTGCTGGGGGACGGGAGGGAGCATTGTTAGGGTTAATGGATGGAAATGAAAGAGTTGAGAAGAGAGAGGGAGAGAGAGAGAGAGAGAGAGAGAGAGAGAGAGAGAGAGAGAGAGAGAGAGAGAGAGAGGGAGAGAGAAAGAGAGAAAGAAAGGGGGGAGAGAAAGAGAGAGAGGGAGGGAGGGAGGGAGAGAGAAAGACAGACAGACAGACAGACAGACAGACAGACAGAGCCAGAGAGAGATAGGGAGATGGTGGCAGATTTTGGTTGGCGAGGGCAGATGAAAAGTCAGCTAGACAGAGAAATGAGAATGAGAGAGACATAATTATCAATGTTTGGAGAGGGTGGGAGTAGATGGATTGTTAGAGGCAGCAAGAGAAAAAAACTGAAGAGACAGAAAGTCTAGAGAAGAATGGAGAGAGTTTATTGTATAGATAGGATGAGATGGAGAGAGAAATAGAGAGAGAGAGAGAGAGAGAGAGAGAGAGAGAGAGAGAGAGAGAGAGAGAGAGAGAGAGAGAGAGGGAGACAGAGAGACAGACAGAAGTGATGAGAATGAACAAAAAACAAAATCAGCACAATACAAAACATGAAAATACATAATTATAGTTAGACTGAATAAAAAATAGCATACTAAAATTACGCCACTAAAGATCAATAATTCTCGAGAGATTGGCTAACAGTTTACTTAATGCCTGAAAATTAATTGTTTTGCTTTGGCACAAGATATTGCATTTCTTTGGTTGACTGTTTATTTGTACCCTTAGTGCTGTCAGACACAATCTAACCAGCCCAACAATTGTCTTGGCTGTATTCGTAGATTTTACAATAGATTAATTGATACGACTAGGACATCATCATTATTCAGTATAATTATAATTGCGAAAAATTAGGTACAAAAATTTTGTCTGGAAACACATTTGACATTAATTTAACTGCGATTAAGCTTTGAAATTTATGTGGTTATAATACCATAATCCTTTTTAAATTCAATAAAGCTTGATCTTGTCTGTTCGCATCTTTCATATTCCTACACTGAGGCTCTGGGAGAAATGTATCTGCAAAAGAAGGATAATATTTATATACCAGTGTGAAATATAATGCTCGACTGCACCTTTATTTACTTTTTACTATTCATGCAAATAAACAATTAGTTAAAGTTCTAAGCTCAGAATCAATACCTTCTTCCTGCTTCTCTATAATATTAAGATCTGAAGGCATTTAATAATTAATGTTTTACTTTAATTTGAAGAATATTGAATTTATCTAATCAAGAAATGTGTGAACTAGATCTACACATATTTTTCAATAACCCATCTTAATTTTGTTCATCAAGTCCAGAATACGTAACAATGTGCGTTGCTATCTATCATCTTGACTATGACGACAAGGTATTAAACCTAAAGCTTCTTTATACGAAGCACTTTGCAAATAAAGTTTATTATTCTTACTATCCGAGTGGCGTCGAGGTCTAATGGTAGAAAGTTCACTTTATTTCTTATTTAGAGAGATAAGGACCTGATTCTTTGTTAAGACGGGCTATATGCAACGTCTGTTCCTTGGCAAAAGCCCACTACACCCTTAGGTGTTTAAAAATGTAGGCTTATTGGAATGTCTAGACAAATGAATGCATTGCCTGCGTAAACTTTAAAGATGAATTTTTTTTTTTTTTTGAATAAGCTCCACTGTGAGCTGAAAAGGTATATGAATTAGTAATGGCCTGTCAGAGGCTCTTTGTGACTTGGGCGGCTGGGCACTAGAGAGGAATCTACTGCCTTGCAAATGCATGTCATGTTCCTTTAAGAAGTTTGAATGCTGGGTTTTAGGGCGTCTAAGTTAGGTTTCTAGAAACAGGATAACAAGGTCGATAAGACTGATGGGAAAAAAAAATTCAAGTCTTCCCTGGCGCATGCAAATAAAATGACATCACAAGTTTTGCTTCGCGAAAAAAAAATCCAATACCGTTTAGCTTAACTACACGATTATTGTTTTCCAGCAGGAGCTGGGGATTTGAAAGAGATTGCAAACAAAAATGCCGAGAAAAACAAAGCTTGAATCTAGTCTGAAAGCGATTGCTCTAGAAACAATATCAGACAGCCTAAAGATAGCTAGATAACAAGGAGCGAGGTGGGGAAGGGTGTAGAAGGCGGAAAGGAAAGGAAAGTGGGGAAGAGGGGAAGACAGGGGCGGAGTGCTCAAGCAGTAACATTAAATAAGCAAGAAAAACAGAAGATGGCGATGAAATTTTGTTCTCGGTCTCAAGAAAATCTGTATCTCCTCGGCGAGAGGCTGCCTCTGACTGACAAGATCTATAGAAATCTTCGGGGAAAATCTCGTAACCATGGCAACGAAGGCATGCGCAGCATTGCTACGATGCCCAATCAGCAGATGGGTGGGGAGGTGGAGAACGGCTTGCTGGGGAAAGTAGAGATGGGCGTGAGATGAGGAGGGGGGAGACCACTGAAAAGAAGGCGGAGGAGGGGAAAAAAATTGCAGTGGAAATGAGAGAGATTCCTAATTATACAGAGAGCATGGAGGAGGAGGGCCGAGGAGGGAGAGATGATGAGTTTAGCCTGCTTGTTTGCCGCGCGTGCCTAGAACACTGCTGAACACTGCTCACCCTCTGGCTGGCCCCAGTCCTCACCACAGGGAGGGCTCCGTCGTGAGCATTTCCAAGCGGATTGAGTATGTGCGAGGATGTTTTCGAGGGAGAGTAGGCAGGCAGAGAATGAGGGAGAGGAAAAGAGAGGGAGGGGGGGATTGGAGAGGAATACAGAACCATAGGTTGGAAGAAGAATTGATTGGAAAGGCCATGGGGAGAGGGGGGAGGTTGGACGCGTAATGAGAGGAATCGTGTTATCTGTGAAGTTGAGTTGAAATGAGGAAGAAAATATATTGCTAGTGAGGGGGAAGTGAGGGAGGGAGGAGGTTGGGGGTTAGACGTGATGAAGAGACTTAACTGGCTTAAGGCAGCCAACTGCGAAGAGAAGAAATGAGATTGGATGAGCGAGAAAAGGGGATGGAGAGGGAGGCTGAGCGGATAGAGGTATAAAGCGCGGTTGGGTGGGAGAGGGAGAAAACCTGAAAAGCTAGATAAATCAGAGAAGGAAAAATAAAAAAAAAACCGGTGCAGAGGAGGGCTTAGACATACTGACAGGCATGAAGATAGACACTATGGATTATCAGAGAGGGTGGAAGGATAGGCGGGGGTTGGAGGTCATCGAATTCTTTTACAGCATTTGGAATCAGCATCCGCTGAAAAACGATCACGCAGAGAATAAGGCTGGACGAGAAATTAAATGAAAAAAGTAAAACAAAACCTCAGCGAGAAAAATGGCGGAGAGCCCGGCTATGTAATTTGCGGTGGCTGTCGTGGAATGATGGAGCATCTGAGAGAGAGAGAGAGAGAGAGAGAGAGAGAGAGAGAGAGAGAGAGAGAGAGAGAGAGAGAGAGAGAGAGAGGCAGACAGACAGACAGACAGACAGACAGAGACAGAGGCAGAGGGATGGACGGAAGGCAAGACAGACAGGCAGGGGAAGAGAGAGAGGACAACAGAGTGACAGGATAGATAAGCAGAAACAAACAGAGATATAGAAAAAGGAAGAAGAAGAAGAAGAAGAAGAAGAAGAAGAAGAAGAAGAAGAAGAAGAAGAAGAAGAAGAAGAAGAAGAAGAAGAAGAAGAAGAAGAAGAAGAAGAAGAAGAAGAAGAAGAAGAAGAAGAAGAAGAAGAAGGGAGAGACAGAGGAAGGCAGACACAGACACAGAAACAATGGCAAAATCTGAAAAAGTGAGCGAGTTAGACAGAGAAAGACAGAAAGATAGAGAGAAAAAAAAAAGAGATCGATAGATGGAAAAAGAGAGAGAAAAATTGACAGAGTGAAAAAAGTAAGAGAGAGAATGAAACTGACAGACACAAAGACAGAAACAGGGACATGCAAACAAACTCTTAATAGGTAGACACACATAAGGAGAGTCAAACATAATAAGAGAGCGAATAGTCAACAAACATCCATTCTATTCAGGAAGAGAGAGAGAGAGAGAGAGAGAGAGAGAGAGAGAGAGAGAGAGAGAGAGAGAGAGAGAGAGAGAGAGAGAGTATAGTTAGTGGCACAAGACAGAAAGATAGGATTGCATTCTTTACTCTATATCGACATTGAAACATCGGATGTAATAGGATGAAGTGGAAAGAAAAGGGAAAGAGACAATTCGAGAAAGAGAGTGAGAGAGAGAGAGAGAGAGAGAGAGAGAGAGAGAGAGAGAGAGAGAGAGAGAGAGAGAGAGAGAGAGACAGACAGACAGACAGACAGACAGACAGACAGACAGACAGACAGACAGAGACAGACAGAGACAGACAGAAAGACGGACAGACAGACAGAGACACAGAGATACAGAGAGAATAAAAGAGACAAAAGAGTTGAGAATCAATAAGCTTCAGACAGAGAGAGAGAGAGAGTAAAAGAGACAAGAGAAGAGTCCACAAGCTTCACCGAGAGAGAAGAGAGAGATAGAGATAGGCAGACAGTCAGAGATAGATAAGTACAAGAAGAGAAAGGAAGAGACAGACATAGATAGAGAGTTTTATACAATCTTAAAGAGAGACAAATATTCTGAAACGAAAATATTATAAAAGATAGAAAGAAAGAAAGAGAGGGAGAGTCAGAGAGACAGACCGAAACAGAGGTAGACAGAGGCAGAGGCAGACTGAGGCAGAGAGCGAAAACAGCTGTTATAACTTCAGAGAAAGTGAAATACATAAACCCTTGCACAGCTCTGTGTTTTGACGTGAGTTGGACTGGACGTGTGCCAAAATCGCTCCCATCTCAGACAGAAAGAGTCTAAGGGAGGTATTTCCTCCCCTTCATCTCTGGCCCTGCAGGTCCGAGAGGCATGAAGATAGACAGATGGAAGGAAAAATAACCAGGGGATGGATGAGAAGATGAAGGAAGAGGCAAATGGCTTTTGACTGCGCTATGGTTTGTGTGAACTCTGTTGCACGGATTATGAACAATGCCAAGTTAATGTTATAAAGGAAAAAAGGATAAGTAAAACATACACAGTGGCTTGACACCCTACTTAATGTTTATTATGTTGGTTATTATGGTGATAAATACAACATTAGCATTAGTAACAGTAAAAATAATAATTGCCAAAAAAATGAAAATGATGCCGATTATCATGTTAATGGCAATAACAATGATTATGATTATTATGATGCTGCTGTTGCTGTCGATGATGATTATGAAAGTGATGATGATGATGATGCTAATGCTAATACTGCTGCTGCTGCTGAAGATGAAGATGATGACGATGATGATGATGATGAAGATGAGGATGACGATGATGATGATGATGATGATGATGATGATGATGATGGTGATAGCGATCTCATTAAAAATAGATCATTCTTATGATAATGTTACGAGCAACAAAAACAAAAACAAAACAGAAAAAGCATAGAACTCAAGTTGATAACAAGAAATGAAAAGAAGTCATTGACCTAAACTTGTCTCCCTATTCAGTTTGTTTTATACAGGAGCAAAAAAAGTTTTTTCTAAATAAGTAATTGAGCGCCTTTGCTGTCAGTTTCTGTCAATATGATGTAACTTAAGGAACCTTAATATGCCTTATGAGCAGTGTGCGTTTCTTCTTGCACAGCCAATAACAGCCTGTAATCAGTTTAAAAAATTAATAGATTAAAAAAGATTAATAACTGCTTTTTTTTTCATTGATTATTATTAAATATTAATATCATAATAATTATTACTATTGAAATTGGTGTATTTAGTATTATATTGTATTTTTGTCAACCAATGGGGGATGGTCAAATGACTAATTTAAGTGAAAAAAAAAAAGCCAAAAGGTTTACCTATTAGTGTACCTTATCTTATCTCACATTAACTATCTCCTCTTAAAAATATTTTATCGCTGCCAAGACGCCCTTACCTCTTCAGGACCGCAAAGATAAATGCGATTTAACAGTGCAGGCAGAATAATTGTAAAAACCATAAGATAGCTTGGAAAGAGATGCAACTTCTTTATCTGTCACAGAAAATTTTGTTTTAGACTAATCATTCACCTTAAAACGTTACAAACAAAAATGATCATGAAGTTAACGGGGATAGATTTAAGTGCTGGAAGGTCTTAAGGAAAAAAAAAGTTAAATCAAAGATCAATAATTTTCAAACAAGACGATAAAAAGGAAAAAAAACCGCCTCTCTGACAACCTGGATATCATCTTTTTTAAGTTTTAGGTTAATGGAAAGGAAAAGTATCCCAACTAAATTTACTTGAATCATTAAAATAGGGAGAAAAAGTGCGATGTCACTGGAGGTGGTTCAAAACATTATAGAAACAACAGAGGACAGACTTAATATCACCTTTAATAGGCTTCAAATTTTATATTGCATAAAGTATTAAAACTTACCCACATCAGGTGACTTCAATTTCGAGATAAGAACATTCACTGCCTAACCAATACACTGATGGTATTTATCATGCCATTAAAAGACGTTTTTGTTTAGAACCAAGCATTGTCAGAGGAAATTGAAATAACTTTTTTTTCTATTTTCAAAGAAGGGACGATTCAATTACAATTGCTCCCAGTGAGGAAAAAAATGTGAGCAACCGCAATTTTTTTCTTTCATTCTCTCTCTCTCTCTCTCTCTCTCTCTCTCTCTCTCTCTCTCTCTCTCTCTCTCTCTCTCTCTCTCTCTCTCTCTCTCTCTCTCTGAATATATATATATATATATATATAAATATCGTTATCTATCTATCTCTCTCCCTCCCTCCCCCTCTCTCTCTCTATCGCTGTCATTCATTTACCCTCTCTACATGTCCTACTGTACTCATTTTTTTCTAAACTAGACATGCTCAAACCTGGCGCGAATGGAAGATATTCATCCGCCCAGCAAAACAAATCCTGTCACGGCTGGAAGTGAGAGAGAGAGAGGGGAAAAAAACAAGAGGGAAAACACTGGGATTTTCCAGTGCAACATGTTTATTTTGTTAGGCTTACGATTATTCCGATGCTTTTTAAGTTACATAAATATCAGCCCCCATACACGAAACAGTTCTTCACGTAGGCTGAGCACTCAGCGGCAAGCAGGCGGGGGAGGCGGTGTGAGCAAGGAGTGAGGCCTGTTAGTATGGGGGTTTGGGTTAGAGGATGGTTTTTAGAAGGGATAGTCAGAACTGATGGCTTGGTGATTCAGAAATGATGCGAATTGCGTAACAACTAATATGCTCTTTCTCTGTCATTTGAATACAAGTAGATGAATGTATGAACCATTGAATGGTGTTATTTTTAGCTATACAATCAGGGTTATCTCGATTTTTTGCTTTCTGTTTGATATAGTCTATCATAACCACAAGACGGTGATCTCTTTTTTTGTATTTTGTCAAACTTTAGCCCCCGTTGGGCATGAGTGAAGTGAGGAGATGACGCCTTATCAATGGTCATCTATTGACGGTGAGAGGTTCGAATCCGACAAGAAAATCCCTGCTGAAATCAGAATGGAAGTCGCAAACCCCACATCCACCAGCGCTTCTCAGTTATATTGCATAAGTGTGGAACACAGACAAGTTTATCAATATAGGTCTCTAAATCGATTATGGTACTAATATTATCTCACACACTGGATTTATTTATGAAAAGAATTTCTATTTAGTAACAGTTTTGGTTGAAAGAGTAAAAAAAAAATTAAAACTTTTACTAAACTGAAATGAACAACATTATTTTCAGCCTACTGATGGCATCAGTTCTAATGACAAGAAATGTATATAAATTTTGATAAAAATCTTTTAAATGAGATGGGAGGAATTTAAAAATGACAGTTATAAAATAAAATTAAACAAGTTTTAATACAAGATCAAAAAGGAGTCCAAGAGTATGTCCACGAGAGAAAGAGACAAACAGAGAGAGAGAAAGTGGGAGAAAAAGAGAGAGAAAGACAGACAGACAGAGACAGAGAGAAAGGGATGGAGATACAAGGAGAGAAATAGGGAAGCAGAGAGGCAGCGAGAGAGATAGACAGAAGATAGAGAATAGATAGAGAGAGAGAGAGAGAGAGAGAGAGAGAGAGAGAGAGAGTGAAAAAAAAAAGTCAGCCATACGTCTGAGTTTTCAAATATCCTGTCTCAATTTGATTTACTATCTTCAAGTTTCATTCTTCATTATTCTCTCTCTCTCTCTCTCTCTCTCTCTCTCTCTCTCTCTCTCTCTCTATCTCTCTCTCTCTATCTCTCTATCTGTATATCTATCTCTGTCTCCCACACATACACAGCATGACTGTTAATCTTCAAACCAAATCTATTTTGCGCCCCTTCTTTGACCTTACTTTTGTGTCCATGAAATCTCTCTTTCTATTTCTTTCACTTTCTAACTATCTCAAACACCCTGTCCTTCTATATATCTATGTTTGCATGTATATATTTAATATATATGTAAGTATCTCTGTATGTATGTATGCATCTGCGTATGTATGTATACATGTATATATGAATGGATGAATCTAACTACTATCTATCTACATTATATCTATCAATTTATCTATCTACCTATTTATATTTATCTTCCTCTATCTCTTCTTCCTCTATCTTTCTATCTATTTTTCTATAATATTATATTTATCCGTCCGTCTGTTAATCTATTTCCCTCTCTCACTCTTATGCGAATTGACTCAATTCTGTCTTTTCCTTTTCTCCCTGTGGCATTTTCTCTCCTTACCGGAATTCCACTTTCCTCATTTAATTTATGTGCAGACACACAGAGCGCGACTGAGCAAACAAACTTATCTAAAGGCTAACCAGAATGGATGTCTGCTCCACATAACATAATAAATCAAGAGAAAAATACATCCCAACTAGAAGGAATGGGAGAGAAGACAAATTATTGTTGATTCTGTTCCTATGGCAAATGTCCAGATTTCTTCTTGGTTTATTTGAGGAAATGTTTTTTCATAATAGGTTGCTTCGCAAAAGTACGATACCTTTTAAACTTATTGAAAATTTGCTTTAAGAAAAAAAATCACATAAAGGCTCAGAAGAGATAATAAATAGAATCTATTAAAAATTAATAGGGGAAATAAAATGTTTATGCTTTGTAGATCTTCGTCTTTAATGCTCTTTTCATGCGTAATTAATATGGCTTTCCACTTGTCTGGTTGTTTGCCCGTCTTTTTTATCCGTCATTTATCTGTCTTGATTACATATGCATGTCTGCCTGTCTAGTTGTTTATTTCTTGATTCAATTATGTCTCCATAACTCTCTCTCTCTCTCTCTCTCTCTCTCTCTCTCTCTCTCTCTCTCTCTCTCTCCCTCTTTATCTTTCTCTATAATTCTGTCTGTCAGTTTATTTGTGTGTCTCTCTTCTGTCTGCCTGTCTACCTATCTGTCGTCTGTCTGTCTGTCTGTCTGTCTGTCTGTCTGTCTGTCTGTCTGTCTGTCTGTCTCTCTCTCTCTCTCTCTCTCTCTCTCTCTCTCTCTCTCTCTCTCCCTCTTTATCTTTCTCTATAATTCTGTCTGTCAGTTTATTTGTCTGTCTCTCTTCTGTCTGCCTGTCTACCTATCTGTCGTCTGTCTGTCTGTCTGTCTTTATCTTTGTCTCTGTCTCTGTCAGTCTATCTGTCTGTGTGTGTGTGTGTGTGTCTGTCTGTCTGTCTGTCTGTCTGTCTCTCTCTCTCTCTCTCTCTCTCTCTCTCTCTCTCTCTCTCTCTCTCTCTCCCTCTTTATCTTTCTCTATAATTCTGTCTGTCAGTTTATTTGTGTCTCTCTTCTGTCTGCCTGTCTACCTATCTGTCGTCTGTCTGTCTGTCTGTCTGTCTGTCTCTGTCTGTCTGTTTCTATCTTTGTCTCTGTCTCTGTCAGTCTATCTGTCTGTCTGTGTGTGTGTCTGTCTGTCTGTCTGTCTGTCTCTCTCTCTCTCTCTCTCTCTCTCTCTCTCTCTCTCTCTCTCTCTCTCTCTCTCTCTCTCTCTTTCTCCTCTTTGTACATAAAATCCACCTTTTAATCTTTTCCTCTCTCTCCTTTCCGCTTTTCCTATCCTCTCCCGACTCCCTTCGACCTTCTCCTACATCTCCCTAGCCCTCTTTAATAATCATTTTGTTGAATGTTTGACAATTTCACAGCATGCTCCATCATAGAATGCAGGTGGTAATCGAATCGGAACGAAATAAATCATAGTAAGCTTCAGAGATTTATATTTAATGATGTTAAGAACAGTAAAATAAAAAAAAAAAGGGGGGGGGGGGGGGGGTGAATTGAATCCGACTTGCTTTGAATATCGATTTTGTATTTTCCTCAAGCTTTTTTTCCTCAACCCGTTAGATAGTTTATCGGTAGGGCTAAAAGAAAACAGGGGAAAGAGACATTGGTAAAGGTCTGACTGCAAGTTTATGATTTAACCATAAAAAAACGGATCTGAACTGATCAGGTGATATAAAATTTTTTTTTTTTTTTTTTAATTTATTTTAAGACTTGCTTTTGACTTTCCATGAATGCTTTGTAGAAAGTTCTTATTTCATTTTATTTATTTATTTTCCGTAAGGGTGTGGTCGTGGTGGTGGTTGTGGTGATAAGAAATTGAGGAGAAATACATTATGTCAATGAAAAATGTAAAAGACTGTAAATGAATGCACATTTTACAACGAGTTTTTTTTTTTTAACTCATCAAAAAAGAAATTAAAAAAATATCATTCTTTTTCTTTCAATAATGTTAAGCCAATAACTAACTTTTAATATTATTGAACTCCACTTTCCACACCCGATTTTGATCTGTTTGTTTTTTTGTTTTTTTTAGTTTCTGTGACCATCAAAGTATAATATACAATGTTTTCACGTAATCGAGTCCAAAATTTGCCACTTGTCCTACGAGTAAATTGCAAGTGACAACTTTTTTTCACTTTTAAAGGGAAAAAATTAATTCAAAATAACATTTCTAACATTCCAGATTCGGCTAAGGGAAAATTCGAATACATCTTTTTGCTGATAACCTACTGGGACCTTTCCACTTCTTTTTCTTTTATCTTTTTCTCATAAATTTTTATAAGTGGAAAAATGTATGAAGTTTACTTTTTCATCCGTTTACTTAACAGAGGCTCCGTATGGAGCACTGACATACACAATTTATTATTATTATTATTATTATTATTATTATTATTATTATTATTATTATTATTATTATTATTATTATTATTATTATTATTATTATTATTATTATTATTATTATTATTGTTATTATCATTATTAAGCTTATTACAAGCTGAAAAATCCCTTTTTCGAACAAGACCCTGGTGTAAATTTCCGGAGCTGGGGTGCGTGTGTGTATTAAACACTCTTATAAATGGTCTTAATATCTATCCTTTCACTTAAATGATCCAGACATGCCTTCACCTATCCATCTTTACCTAGAATCTAGATATCTCGATAATTCTAAACGCAAAGGCTAGATCTTCCGTTCTTTTGAAATTCTAAACCCAAAAGTAAAATCTAGATCTTAATAGTTTGATTTGAGTCTAGCTGTTGTAAATATCTAGGCCCTAGATCTAGAATACAAATTGGATGGCTAAGCCACTTTATTTTAGATTCTTTACTTAGATCTTACTTTGTAACATGATCTATCTATTCCAGACAATTTTAAAACTGCCGCCGCCTACACTCAGTACACTGTGGGCCTACTTTCAGTTTTATTCCTACCATCTCTACCCAGCTGTGCATACAGGAAGTAGTTAGCACATTCACCTTTTTCTTTTAAGAAAATGATATTTACATTTTTGCACAATTTGGTGAAAAAATATTATTTCCACTACAATCTCTCGGACAATTTACATCTTTATGCCAAATTTGAATTGCCTAGATGGTCTAGAAATGCTCGGTTAGATGGTCCTGATTTTTCGCCTAACTCCATTATTCATATTATTATTATTTTCTTTTTTTTTTCTTTTTTGGTCTTAGAAGCTTAATAAGGTTTTAAGCTCCCTTAATATTTTTACTAAGGCATCACAATACAGACGACTTGTGCTAATTCAAGACTTAGCAAATCTGAAACATAATTTTTTTTTTTTTTTTTTTTGGGGGGGAGAGAGAGAGAGAGAGAGAGAGAGAGAGAGAGAGAGAGAGAGAGAGAGAGAGAGAGAGAGAGAGAGAGAGAGAGAGAGAGGTAAAACCTTGCGTAGGCGCCCACAGAAGCTGCTAAAATAATATTATTTTAGAGTTGGAGACGAATTTTTATAATTTTGGGAATACAAAATTAATAATACATCTTGATTTTTATTAAAAACGAATAAAAAATTATCAAGTTTCTTATCCTAATGGAAACAATATACTTCTATAATTTTCGAAAAGCTGAGTTCATATTAATTTGATTTTCTTGGTTGTTCAAAAAAAGAAGAAAAAAATTTTCTATGGAAATTCCGCTTCTGTAATTTGTCTAAAACTATTAGTGGCAAGTTGTAACAATTGGGAGGTATTAAAGAGTCTTATTGGGTGTCGTTCAACAAATTATAAGAGGAAACTTTTAATTTAACTGAAGCACACAGAGTCAATGTGAAAACTAAGTGATATTCTAAACTAACAGTCTTTCTACGTGATGAGCTATATTATTTTAATATCGCAGCCAGTCAGGCCAACTAATTATTAAAAAAAATTTTTTTAAAAGTATATCGAAAGCCATAATTGCTCCTGCGAATTAATTATTTTTGGAACAAAAGCATTGATGATATCTATATTGTTATTATTTATTATTTAATGTGTATTTAATGTTCAAGGCACAGAATTTCCTACTTATGACTACTTAGAATGATAATGTTATCATAGCACTTTTGGTATATAAGACGAAATAGGCTTTCAGGAAAAAGCAAAGACATGTTTTGGCAATTTACTAGAATTAGAAATTTCTTTGTTAAGTAGACCTTGATTAAGTGAAATAATTATTATACCCATTGGGCGATTCAACTAATAACGAAAACAATTGACTTTCCTCATCAGAATTTCATTTGGGTGCGTAGATTCTAAAGAATTGTCTTTAGAGTCACATTTAAAAAATATATTAAAAAAAAAAAGAGGCAAAACCACGATTTTCCTATAAATTGATATTATGTTTTTGCAATTGAACATGATAAAGGCGTGAAAATTCGTTAGGATTGTGCATTTACCGTAAGGAAGATTCAGATAACGTGATTAAGTTATGTTTGAACCCTTTGATAATTTACTTTTAAATGTTTTTTTTTTTCTTCAGACTTCCTACATCTGTATATCTTGTCTAACTTTAATGACGCTTAGTTATGGAAAAGTCAGAGGGTTTGTGTGTCATGTAAAAGTGCGATGTTTTATTTTATCTACACTTTTTTTTATCTCTTTACAGTAACGGGAAAAGCGAAAAGTTCAATTTTATGTAAGATTTTAAAATACTAACTTCACAGACAGTGTAAGTGGGCTTCAACTTCCCAACTTTTTACAGATTAATGTGACTAATACAATATTACAGATATCTAACGCCCAACTCGACTGTAGATGAAAATTTGTTTTCTTTTATTTAGTTATAGCAGTCAAAGTGTTATTTGCGCCTAGATGTAAGCTATGAATTACGGGCCACAAAAACGAACTTAAGCATTGTCATTACCTTCAACTGTTTTATGCTTATATAATAATTATGATTTTAACAATAATTGTTTTATTCTACATTATTTCAATTCACAAACATGTCTAAGAATTTTTTGTATTGCCACCTTTTACTGACGCCCTAAATTATGATCTTTGCTCTGTGTCAACCGCATGGCCACATGATCACTGCGTTATGTTCCTATGATATCGCCACATAAAAGCACATAGTGACTACATTACATTCCTCTATATTCCTATGGAAATGCTAAATGACACCAACGACAGTCACAGTCACTACCCTATGTTTCTATAGTATTGCCAAATGTCTCCCACAGTCAAGGTCACTAGTCTACGTTCCCGTACGTTCCTTTGGTATTGCCAATTGTCACCACATAGTCATCACACCATGTCCCCATACCGGTAATTGTATTTCCATTTAACTCTGCAAGATCTAATTTTTTTTGCATTCCACCACTCCGCCTTTTTATTAATTAACATTTTGTTATTTTTGCAGCCCCATTATCTAGATTGGGAATTTGATCATTTACATGCAGGTTCAGTCTTTTTACAATGTTTTATGTTCGTTGATCTTCCTTAATTAGTTATGCAGACCTATAACAGTTCAGTGCTAGAAATGAATGTATTTATAAATACCAGCTACAGCCTGCAACAGTATATACCCTCTACTGCTACCTTACAGCTACTGCTACCTATTATTACTTATAACATACTATTTCCTAATACCAACTTCTACCTACTAGTACCGACTACTGCCTACTACCTACTATTACCTAGATACCTACTATCTATTACTGCCTACCCTATCTACTTCCTTCTACACTTTACTACTACTGCTACTACTATTACTACTACTACTACTACTACTACTACTACTACTACTACTACTACTACTACTACTACTACTACTACTACTACTACTACTACTACTACTACTACTACTACTACTACTACTACTACTACTACTACTACTACTACTACTACTACTACTACTACTACTACTACTACTACTACTACTACTACTTTACAACCTATTTCAATCCAATACTGCTAAGGAGTAGAAATTAAAACCAAAGCGATCAGCTGGATTACTGTTCAAAGGAACTGACATAAAGTCTTAGAGCTCCGCAAACATCCTCTGATCATGGAGACCTAAACAGTTGCTGACGGTGAAGATCGTAATAGTCTCACGTCCTACGAATGAGGAGGGGTAAAATTGAAGCGGAACAGGAAAAGGTTTGAGTTAAATGTACTGCGCGTGAAATAAACAAGTAATCGACTTGATTTTTTCTTGCTATGGCTAGACTCAACGTTTGCTTAATTTAAGAATAAGTCTAAACTAAAAGCTGAAAAAAGAAAGAGGAAAAGACGACCACTTTTCTTCTGCCGCTTCTCTAAATACACAAATATATATGTATGAGAAAGGAATAATGGGTAATTTTCCTGAAGCTATATAGACCAGGATGAAATGTGAGCCATACCCCCCCCTCCCCTCTCTACCTCCCCAGGCGGTGCCCGAGAGTAGGGTTGCACTGACATTCTGATCGATATCTTCTCCATCACTTCCGTTTACAGGCCAGCATGATACAACATGGAGTTTAGAGACCACGGGATGTAGGTCAAGGAGGAGGGAGGAGAGGGAGGAGGCAGAGGTGAAGAGAATGGAAGGAAGGAAGGCTGAAAGCTGAAATGCCCGCGGCTATAGATCTAGGTCTGGTGGAGAATTTCGAATGAGGCGATTTTGGCATGGGCAGGATAGAACGGAAGAGGGGGGTAAGAGAGAATGTTATATTTTTTTACTTTGAAAGAGGAATTTTGAACAAAAATATTGTGGGATAGAAGACAGAAAAATGGATCGATATAATAGAGCACCAATCAGCTAGAAAGATAGATAACTAGATAAATAGATATAGATGTATAGGAAGATAGATAACTAGATAAATAGATATAGATGTATAGGAAGATAGATAACTAGATAAATAGATATAGATGTATAGGAAGATAGATAAATTGGTATAGATAGGAATATAGATAAAAAGAAATATAGATAAATTAAGCAGAAGTCGAGATTATTTACTATTTCCTGATACAGTATTTACTTAACAAGATTTAATTACACAGATACATACACACAATAAATTAATAGATAAAAATGTAAAACTATTTATTGCTACATTCATTACTAGAGAGGCTAGCTCAGAGGGGACTTAACAAGGAGAGCAAAGGGGCACCGGCAGGACATAATAATATAATAAAGGATGAGAGAACGTGTGTGCGTTTGTCTCCGGGACATAAGGTTATCCGCACTTTTCGGCTTTTACCCACTTACTTTATCCGGTCTGACAACGTTATTCGGTCAACCGGATAATCTTTTGACCTTATTTTCGTGTTTCCAGTCAAAGGTTACACTTGGTCACAATCTTTTATATCTAGGTGGAACTGAGTTGCGGTACATGACTATGAAAGTGCACAATGAATAATTATAAACTCAACGAAAGAATCATGGTGAATTGACGCTCTTTAAAAATGCATGCGGCATGTGGCTTTAGATGGTTTGATGCTAGGCCAAGAACATTAATTTCCTTCAGAATAATTATGGAGAAGGGGAGAATGAGAATCATTTTCTTACTATATATTAAAAAAGGGCAACAAAAACTGATGTAAGTTTTTCAAAAACGCTGTTCCTAATGGCAGTATTAAATTACTTATGTTCAATACTATAATCGTACAACATACATTATTACATAGTTGTCTATTTTTCTCTTATAAGATATAGAACTTAGTTTTAAAGTTTATCATATTATACTACTACGACTACCATTGCTGCTACTACTGCTACTACTACTACTACTACTACTACTACTACTACTACTACTACTACTACTACTACTACTACTACTACTACTACTGCTGCTGCTGCTGCTGCTGCTACTGCTACTGCTATATACTACAACGTACCACCTACTACTACTACTACTACTACTACTACTACTACTACTACTACTACTACTACTACTACTACTACTACTACTACTACTACTACTACTACTACTACTACTACTACTACTACTACCAATTATTATTTGCTTCTACCTACTTTTAACTACAATCTATTATACTCTACTCCTGCGACTACCTACTAGTATCAACTAATGTCTATCATCTGCTACTACTTACAGGTATCTTCTATCATTTATTAATTGCCTACATTTATCTGCTACAACTGTCTATTACTGTCAACCTATTGCTAACTCTTTTTTGCTTCATCCTACTGCAGTAACTACCTATAACTTACAGGTTATATAATCTCAGTAACCTTATATAAAACCTTATATTTCCAACACCCTAATACTACCTGAGGAGAAATTGTCTTCTGTTATACGCCCATATGTGAGCTTTACCGTCAGGAAACCCTGTCATTTGCGATGCGCCCATATGTGGGCTTTGCCGTGATGAGCTGCAATGCACCCATATGCTTTGACGTGAGTAAAAACCTGCCTGCTGAAGAGTGCGCCACTATCATAGCTCTGTCGTGTGGAGAGCCTGACTTCAGCCATGAGACCATAGTTATGTGACCTTTACCGTGAGGATATCCTGTCTGCTTTGTGTCCAAAATACTACAGCTACTACTACTACTACTACTACTACTACTACTACTACTACTACTACTACTACTACTACTACTACTACTACTACTACTACTACTACTACTACTACTACTACTACTACTACTACTACTACTACTACTACTACTACTACTACTACTACTACTACTACTACTACTACTACTACTACTACTACTACTACTACTACTACTACTACTACTACTACTACTACTACTACTACTACTACTACTACTACTACTACTACTGCCATCCGAAAAAATGGCAAACGGCATGTAACTATGACATTTGGTATCATGAGCTCAATCAATGAGATCTTATAAAATAATGGAGGACTCAAATAACTGTGGCAAAACCATGCATTATAGTCAAAAGCATTGACAGAATACGCACTATTCAAAGGATGTTTTTTCTGGTCGGATTTACATAATCATAATCTAGGAGTTCTCAAGCTTAAGTGCATAATAATTATCATTATGCACGACACTCCTCTCTCTCTCTCTCTCTCTCTCTCTCTCTCTCTCTCTCTCTCTCTCTCTCTCTCTCTCTCTCTCTCTCTCTCTCTCTCTCTCTCTCTCTCTCTCTCTCTCTCTGCCTCTGTCTGTCTGTCTGTCTGTCTGTCTGTCTGTCTGTCTGTCTGTCTGTCTGTCTGTCTCTCTCTCTCTCTCTCTTTCTTTCTTGCTCTCTCTTTCTCTCACTTTTCCCTCCCCTCTCTCTCTCTCTCTCTCTCTCTCTCTCTCTCTCTCTCTCTCTCTCTCTCTCTCTCTCTCTCTCTCTCTCTCTCCCTCACTCTCTCTCGCTGTCACCTCACCTAACACTCATCCCAATTCACATAAATGTTATTACCCCGCCGACGCTAAATCGTTTTGCTGTAATATTATTACGAGGTTCACTTGATGGGCTTTCTTCTCAAACTTCCGCAATTTAGACTGCTGAATTTGTGGTAATTTCACTCTTCATCAAGATGAAATATTATCTTGACTAACTTTTATGGCGCGAAGAAGACAATCATTATAATTTATGACACTCGTCATCATCACTCAACGTCACACTTATATCCTCACTATTGATTCCAGACGTTATGATTTAGGCCAACTTCAAGCTATTCTAGGGCCCAGGTTGGCCACAGTTGCTATATATCTTCCTATATCTTCCAAAGCCGTTCATCTTTCAATTATCTCCATAACAATCTCAGACAATAAAAACAGTTGAATATACTAGCAAAGCAATAATTAACAGTACTATGTCAAGATTAATGTCAACCGACTTTCAAAATTAAAGGGCCAAAATTTTAACCTGTCACAGTCATTATTTCATAATTCTGACCATCCTCGACTGCTTTACACTCACACGGAGACGTGAATTATTCCTCCTTTCACCCCTTAAAATTTTGAATAAAAAAAAATAAAACCCTGAAAAGCCAAATTTTAAACCTTGTCATATTATGCCATAATTTCTGAACCCCCACAGCTGTGATCCATTCGCACCTAGCCCGAACTTACAAGTCAATAAAGTTCTTATTTCACTCCTTAATATGTTCCTCCTTAAAATCTGTTGTAGGCCTATAGGCAGACTTAAAAACACTTCAGGTCTGCACCCAAGGAAAGTTCAGCCACAGCCATTCCATGCAGCACCGGTTACGAGTGTTTTGTGAACCTGACAATAATTGCTCATTCCAATTCACA